>CAMXCT020002002.1:362940-670275 GCA_947184155.2 Cladocopium goreaui
TCAAGTCAAGCCGGGGCAAGTCATTTCTGTCACGCAGCTACCAGTAGGAGCTTGTCTGTCTTGTTGAGCAGAATGTGGCGTCCAGTCGATGACGCCCAGTGATGATGGTGCTGTTCAATTCATTTTGCAACCCTGGAAGAACACCTTTAACTTAACATGAGCCTGACTTTTAGGTCGGCAAATAATGCATAGGCAGCTGCTCCTGGCCAGGCCACTCTCACAATATCGGGTCATGGGAGCCTTTGCAAGTCACTTGAGAATCTTGAGAGTCGAGTCCCATGCAAAGCTCCAGTCTTGAAACACATGTGGCGAAAACACCTCCATACTGTGTACTGATGACTGGAAACAAATTCACTGGTCACATGTTTTGGTCTGCAACCCTTGTATTGAGGCGATAGAGCTATGGCTCACCAGACTCCTATGTAGCTCACAATACTTGTGCTGCTGATAGTCCTTCAAAGGAATACAGGGATCAACGTTCCTGATAGTCCTTATGATTCTTTCTAGAAAGGCTACTGGAAACATGAAGAGGTTCAATACGTCCAAACACTAGGTTCAGGTTAAGTAGATTGAGTAGATTAAGTAGTTATCCTGCACTTGGCACAAGGAGGGCTGTGTCAGCCAATGCTCGGCTTTTGCATGGTCCGCTGATGGTGCTCATGATCCGTTCTGCCGTTGTCCCATCTTGGGCACCGAACAATTGTGACCGGAGCCACCCACGTCATAACCACTGCAGGGGCCGATTCCCTGCAGAAAGGGCACTCTGTGACTCTGTGGGCAGACGATGTTCACTGATGACTGATGTCGAATGGCAAAAGGCTTGACATGCTGATTATATGACATAGATAGAACTGTTCTAGTTTCGCAGGATCAGTTCTGCTCAAAACAATTCTTGAAATGGCACATGAAGAAAGCCAGGCTCAAAGACTTTCATCATGGTTCATACCTGAAATATGTTGAAATCCTGTCTAGTGCGCACAGATCATCTCCCGCTTGCCGAATGCGTTGACAAGTTAATACTAACGGAAAAATATCCTATGTAATATCGTGAAGTGAAACTTCAACTGGAACACCGAAAGTATTAGTATTGTCCACATATTTGTTACTCTGCCATTTTGTGTCATTCGAATCCTCGAAACAGGCCTAGGTTACTTGCGAAATGATGCGACAGACTCGCCTCTGATTTGATGTTGAAAACGTTGAAGCAGGGCGACTCGAACTTGCAGCAGCTCATGGGGCCTCACGAGCTTCGCAACGCCCTTGGCTCGTTCATCAATCATCATAAGCTATTTAAGCCATTAAATGAGCTATTGACAAAGCTATTGAATAAGCTATTGAAGGTAAACTCAACGTGCAACTCTATCAAAAATTGCAGCTCAAAAAGAAATGTTACATGGAGACTTCGGTTCAGCTGCGCCTACTCTGTAGGGAAAGGTGTTCTGAGTCAGACTTGCCTTGGAGGTCCATGGCATTCGAATCAGGAGTCTTTCTGCGTGATATCTCTTTGGTTTTGGATCCTGGATAATAAATCCACAACGAACGATTGAAAACAGACAAGTATCTACACGATTCTACACGATAAATGATGATAAATCCTTGGCACCGGACGCAAGGTTTGTAGCACTTGCCCTGGAAAATCTCCTGCCGTGCTAAATGCAAGCCATTGCAAGATTGGATAGCTCTGATTCTCGATCAACAGCATTGCAACATGCACAAAGAAGAAGGAGAGTCAGCTACGGATCAGCTAGGCTATGCTTATGTATGCTGATGTATGCTGGGGATGCTATCGAGGCCTCGTCACTGTTGCACTTCCCAGGTTGTCGAGGGCCTTGCAGCTACTTGCAGCTACAGAGGTGAAGGATAGCAGCCAAATCAGTTGCTAGTGACTACAGCTTCTTCTAACAGTGACCCATTGACCAGTAATGACTAGTAAATGGTATTGAGTTCTCGCAAGCTTTGAAGGTCTTGAGGCCCCCGGCAGCCCCCTTTGCTGTCCACCTCAGACAAGACTCGTTGCCAGACGCAGCAAGGCTTCACTTCAAGCCGTAGTTTGGCAGTTTCGGTGGACAAAAAGGTGGAAGTAGGGTACAAAGATACTACTGCGTTACATGCCAGATCGACTGTGGCGTTCTTCAAGCATGAGAGCAGTTCCAAGCTGAACGTTCAGAAATATATACGCCGCACAGCTCTGCACGACAACGAATCAACCTTTTCAAATTCTGCACATTGCCAGTCAAGTTGCTGCATAGCCCATGCACACAAAATATCCAGAGAACGAAAGGAGGCTGGGACTCAGTGGATGCAAAATGGCAGCAAGTCACACATTCCCCTTGTGGTTTCCAAAGATTCCTTCGCAGCAAATCATCACCGGATCAACCAGCCAGCTTGGACGTTTCCAAGTGAACCATGGGCTCTAGGAGGTTGGGTTGATGTAGAACAAACTGACTGATTTTAGCAAAAGTCTGGAGGAAAAAAGTGCAAGGTGTAGTGTGCATTGATGTGCATACAATTGCATACATCTAAAATACAAATGCATACTGCGTACATGTAAAATGCATAATGGCAGTATGACTGACCGTGTAAATTGGCTTGCCATTTCGGAATAAATGTCCAGCAACAATTTCTCAGACAAGGCACAAGATGCAGGGCTCCTCTTTGCAGCCTGGACATCTTGACATCATCAAGTGTCCACACAGATCCAAAAAGCGTCCTCGACTCCACTTGAGTCACTTGAGGGACTTCTGAGCACTCGGCAAGTATTCGGACTGGATCTGATGGGGAACTGCCCGGCTGTCAGCATCTAGGCATAGCTGGCAGAACGTCTTGTCAGGTTCTGTCAGGCTAGTATGGATTCTGCGCAAATTCAAGCGACTGTTTGTTGCTTTGTCAACTGGTCCAACAGTTGGTAAATCATAAGTTTCGTGCTTTATTATGCTTTTTCCAGTGGTCCCCGTTGTGTCTACCAGTGGCAAAGCAAATTAAGAGCTGGCTGGGCTTGGCACGCTGCAGTTCTCGTAGCACGCCCTCAGGCTGACACAAAATTGTGCCGGATGCTCCCGGATTGCGAGATTGCCAGTGAATGCAGATCACGTAAAAATCTGCTGGATGAGTTGTCATCATTGAAAGGAAAGAAGCGCAACGGCCATAACAGGCCACAGATCCGCTCGAACCCGCTTGGACATCCCCACCCTGCGAAGAACTCCTCGCCCTTGTAGCAGTCATTGCTGTCCCTTAGCAAGTGACAATCTCAAGTCTCATCTCAAAAAATGTGGTGCCTTGCCACAAGCGCTCAAAAGCATGTGGCTGGATCAACCGCCCTTGTCAGAAGAGAAGCAGTGGACCCCAATCAAAGTATGCAGGTCTTACGAAAAACCAAAACGAGAAAATTGAGAAAGACCAAATTTTCATGTTGCGATGCATGGCGCAGTTGCCAAAAATCTCTCCGCTGATCAGGGGCTCTGGCACCTCTGCACGGCTCTGCGTGGGCGGAGGGGTTGGAGTCTCACCCGGCTTTGGCGTCGTGGGTGGAGACCTTGGATCAGGATTTCAACGACCCTAAGGATATCCATCCCATGCGATCCATGTCTTTGGAGGGATCTGTGGATCTGTGATGATCTGTGACATATGTGGCATGTGCGCACGCTTTGAGCTTGAAATCATCTTCACACTGTTCCCAAGATCCACGTAATGTCAAATGAATCAGCCAGAACTGCGACTCCGTTGAAGTTTCTGAGGATGCTCACTTCCACTCAATTTTCTTTTGCTCCAGCTGCTCAGGCGTGAATGGGACGCCAGGCCTCGATAGTAATGGGGCTGGTCATACCGACACACGACTTTGGTGGATTTCGATGACAGCAGGTTGGATATGCGAACACTGTGTGGCAACGGCCTGCCACTTGCGATATGACCCAGCAAGGGCAAAGTGACTAGGCAGCGAAACATAACTACTGAAAAGCAAGATAACCATATTTAATGGATAGAGACTTGCAATTGATGATTGATAGAAAGAGCGACAATGAAAGACATCCAGGCAAGAGTTGCGGAGACAAGTGGCAGCCCCCCAACAACGTCCATGAATTCCAGATTTGTATCATCGGTACCTGAGTCAGAGAAATATTCTCAAGAAGATGTCCAGTTGGCAATATAGGTCCTTAGGCATCCTTAGGCACCTTTGCAAGCTGTCCTTTTCCTGTGGTTTGGTAACGAGAACAAAGGTCAGCACTGGCCGAGTGAGTGCTGGTATCAAGGCACTCGGTCCAGCTTGACATTGCACATTGTCAATGTAGACATCTTGTCTATCTGACTGGAGACAACAAACATATGGAGTACGGCATAAGTTCGAGACTTGCTTCCACATTGTACGGTGACACAAAAAGCTCCTCAACACCTGAGTGAAGTAATATGAATCGAAAAGGGCAAGGACAAAAAAAACCTCTTGGAGATACGAGGCGCAGCCGCATGCACAGATCTTGAAATCGTCTGAAGAAATGAAAGCTACATTTCGAAGTCAAGGCAGAATCGAACTGGAACATGAATTCATGTGAATTCATATCATGTAGAGTTTAAAGGATTATGAATGACTATGATATAGTGATATACTGATATACTCCAACTTTCTTCCCAAGAGCCCAAGAACTGTCATTGTTGTGTCCCCTTGGATGCAGCTTCACACCCAGACCGGGTCAGTGACTCTCCGGTTCTGCGGCGGCGGGTTGGAGTCGCTGGATGCCTGCGCTTCGGCGAAGTTTGACACCGAGGATCCCAGGAAGTGGACAACTCCTTGGAAGATTGAGAAAATCACATTGTGAAATCTAAAATTGTGAATCTTTTACCGGAAAATGCTGGGAGATGCAAAATCTTTTGACTGTGGGACAGTTGCAGGTTTCACACCCAGTCGCCTAGCAACGCAGCAAGGCCTCAGCACACGGAGCACCGAGCCGATTCCAACAGTCCCACTGCCGAGAGACCCAGGCTCAATAGCATCACCGTCAAGCCCAGTGCTCGCCATCTTCTGGGCGACTCTGTGCCTGTCCAGGTGCAGAGGAATCCTACGAAAAGGGAGGGTCACCATGCCGTTGGTCATGTTGTAATCCTCTTTGGACCCAGTCCCACAGCCTTCATCTGAAGATTCAGATTCTAACCTTCAGAGACACCAACTGTCAAGGGGGGTGTTGGTTTGGTGAAAGCTGGAAGTTCGATGTTCAGTATATACAAATTGTCAGGAAAGGTTTGCTCTGTGTGTGTGTGTGATTGTGTATCTATATATATATATACATATATATATATATTTATTTATTTATTTGTTGGGCATGTTCTTGGCTGATCCCTACATGCTGCAGAAACGACCTCAACCTGCAAGCCTTGATCCAACGGTGACAGCTGCCGCCATGATCTTTTTGTCACCAGGGGAAAATCGTTGCGTCAAGCCGCGCACTGGCCGGGGTAGGCAAATGGTGCCGAAGAATTAAGGCCAGTCAGCGGCGAAAATCAAGATTCAGAAGAGGAAGGTGTCCATATTGAAGAACATGTTGTCGTAGACGACGACAGGCTTCCAGGAGCTTCAGTTGAAGAAGGAAGCGGAGTTGAATCTTGACTTGTCCCACTTGTTGTCGCATTGCATTGAGTTGGACTGAAGGTTGTGGCAATGCCTGGTCCTCCACAAAATCACTGATATCAGTGATGATCTCTTCGATGATCTCTAACTTGTGGAGGTAGGTCTGGACCAGAAAAACTTCGTTGAAGATAGAGACCAAGTCGATGTCAGGTTGGACATCCATAGCTCTGCCAGTACTTACTGGAGTGGGAGCACTTGCTCCAGTAGCACTTGCTAGGGTGGGAGAGGTTTTGGGACGAAAATTCAAAACTGTGTAATTGTTTTGTTATATGAGTATTGACTCCAAAACAATTGAAAGTGAAAACACATAAACAAGGTCAAGTGTCTGTGACATGTTATGTTCGTGAACATGGACACATGACCATCAGAGCACTTGCTCTGATTTGCTTCACTTGAAGCTAAAACAACGGGGACGAAATGATGTAGTGATCAGCACGTTCATGAACATTCACTCTTCAAACCTGCCTTACAAATAACGCTTTATCATGTTCCATGAGAAAACTCTTATTTGTTGGGCATGTTCTTGGCTGATCCCTACATGCTGCAGAAACGACCTCAACCTGCAAGCCTTGATCCAACGGTGACAGCTGCCGCCATGATCTTTTTGTCACCAGGGGAAAATCGTTGCATCAAGCCGCACACTTACCCCTGAAAAGGGCTGCACGATTCCAGAGGTTTCTGAAATCCACCTGCCTGCACTTCAAGCCCATCCACTGGTTGACTTTTTCTCTGGAGAGAAGGTCGGATGGGTTGGATTGACTGGGCACTCGCTCCAGCCAGATTTGGCACAGACATTCTTCTTCCACTTGGAAGATGCACGCCAAGAGGTGATTGTTTTGATGGTTGTTGGACCAGGTCTTGAGGAAGGCGCCACGAACTGATTCACTGTCCGTGAAGGCAACTACTCTATAGCTTTTGAACTCCGGGCACCAAAGGCTGATAGCTGCCATGAGCGCCAGCATCTCTAGTTCCTGGATGACAGTCACTTGACCTTCGGAGCGAACCATGTCCAAAAATTCTCTGTCGGGTTTCACTAAAGAAGGCAACGGGAGTGCCTGCGCTGTTGTATAAGGCGCCCCCTATCCCCGAGTAACCATCATAATCGAAGGATGCATCTACATACAGGTGGATGTGTTCACACGAATATCCTACTATTTTTCGGGGTACATTCGCATGGAGGTAATTTCTAATCCCTTTGAGGGCATCAACTGTTGCTTCAGTCAAGTTGGCTCTGCCTGATCGAATGTGATTGGAAAGGTGTCTGACTTGGTTCCTGACAAATCTGCCGAACAACTGGCCTGCAGCAAAGATCAGGCGACCCCTCAATTTTTCACCCTCCCCTCTTCTCAGGCGTTTGGAGGTCAGGACCTCATCCAAGCAATCGCAAAGCTCAAGCACCCTCTCATCTGTGTTGAGGACGAAAGCCAGCCCATCGCCTGAGAGTTTCAAATCGAACTTGACCCCGAGAACTTTGCACACGGAGTCAAATGGCACAAGCTTGTCACTCGAGAGGTTCCATCCCAGTATGGCAAAGAAAGCTGATATTACCAAGTCGGTATGCTTGGATGTAGCCTGTTCTGCCACCGAGAAAAAGTCGTCGAAATAGGACGACCATAACAAGAACAAAAGCTTGGTGCCAACTTTCCACAGGGCTAATGCCAGTCTAAGGAAGGCCGTGACGGACGCCACAGATCCAAAAGGAAGAACTTTTTGTTGGTATATTTCGGGTCCCTTGGTTAGAGGGCTAAAAACTACCAAGAAGGAATCCATCTCAAAGGCGCGGTCACTTAAAGGCACTTGCTTGTAGGCATCCGCCAGATCCCACGCCTTGGCAGTGAGATCCAGCTGGCGCCCCTGCGTCTCGGCAGTGCGCATGATACACGCGACCATGGCTGCTATGTGATCTACAGTGTGCACAGATGCAGCTTCTGTCTGTGACACACTGCTGTTGACAAAGGACGCTTTGTAGTCATCAATGGGTCTGGTCTTGGATTTTTGTTTGACGCCAAATCTTCGGGTCAAAGTGGCCCCGGCTGGCAGGTCCCCAGGGTCAAGAGGCCCATCAAGAAAGCCCTTCGCGACTTCTTTTCGAGTGGCAGCATACAGCTGGTCGTCAAGCTCGCTGTCACCCGAGGATTGAGTCATGTCAAGCATCCCTTGTCTACACATGTTGGCCACATTCCTCAGTTCCTCACAAGACATTGCAGCAGGTCTGACTCGCCTGGTGAATGAGTGGGACTCTGGCAAGGCGCCGGTAAGGTCAAACCCTGTGGTCAAATCATCTACCAAGTTGAGGTCACTGTGCTCAGCTTCGATAAGCAAGGTCCGGAGGAGAGCTAACTTCTTCCCCTCCAGAATGTTTTGCCGTCTTGGTGACATGTTCGACCGCAGCACAGTCTCCGCTGGTCTCAGATCTTCTGAGAGGCTTATCCATCTTTTTATCTCTTCAGTCCTGTGCAGGGCTATGTTGGAGGGTCCCAGATTAACGTAAGTACGGACTACTTCAGTTATTTCATCTGGAAACATGGAATGGATCCTGGTGGGGTGTCCAACAGCTGCAGCGTCTCTGACGAATTCATCGGGATTTCTGTGAATACCGATGGTGATGGATTGCTGGTCTGTTACACTCGCGTTTATACCCCCGAAGTTAGGAGTGCTCAGTCTACGAGCCTGTGGTGGCAAAGGTTTATCAACTGGATGGGGTCTGATGTGGAGAAACTCTGATACCATTGGGGGGAGGTTTTTGCGGGGTTGTATGTCGGTGGTGACCCGCAAAGTTTGGAGATTGGCCTCTTGGAGGGCGAAGACGGGTGGAGTGCAGATCACCCCATCCTCGCTCAGTTGCATCAGCAGCTTGGCTGCTATTGTTCGGCACAAGTCCCATGGGTAGGCAGTTTCTTCCGCAGTCCTCCATCCACCGTCGGGGTTTTGCCCCCAGGGTTCATGTTCATGGTCTCCCAAACAAAAGGCTTCCAGCTTGGCGAAACTTGGGATGTTATGTAAGAGTTTAGTGAGCTTACGTCTGGAACTCCCATACCGGCAATGATGAAAGGAAACTTCCTGTAGGTCATGTACTTCCTGCATAAGGGCCACAAAGGGTGTTGTGTGCCACATGAAAGACCTACCAGGGTTCTCCACTGAGAAGTACGTGTTGTGCTGTATGCACCATCTGACTAGCAAGCAAGTTGCGTGGTACAGGTTGTTGGCTGAGTCTACACGTGCCTTCAAAGTGCCACTGAGGCCTGGGATGCCATCAGGGTGAGTGTCAGTGCGGATGATTGGTGGATTCCAACGGCCACGTCTCTGTATCAGCCGTGCTCTGGAGCTGGTGCCACAGGGTGGCGCAAAATGAACGTACAAACATTGTGGGGAAGCGATGAGATCCTGTACAAGCTTCACATGGTTTGGATTGAGCAGATCATACTTAATTATGGGACTACGCAGCTGAGAAGGCAATTTGCAATCGATTCCAAAGCTGTTCTTTATTCCCATGGCTCGAATGGCGGCAGTGAGGCGGCCAGTGCCGGCGTAAACTTCTATACAATAAAACTCATCAAGCGGGCGTCCCTGGATCTTGGCGTCACTTTTGCTTCGAAAAGGGGCCTCAGAACATGGCAAAATGGGAGCACCCGCCTTTGTTTGTCACTTGTGATTTTGCATGCTATGGGGTTTCTGGCACCCCGGCTCTGTGCACAGGTGGAGGCCCCTGGCGCATTTGCCGCCTGCTGGCGCATCTGGACCCAACATAGTCTTTCACCTGCATCCGTCTGGAGCGACTTGTTGATCAGCCCTTTTGGAACATTCGGCCCCCTCCCTTTTTGTTGTATCCTTTGCGCCCCTTTCCTTTGCCCTGTCCTTTTCCAGGGTTTCCCGCAGGTTTGGTGGGTGATCCTTTGGGAGGCGTTCTTGACCGGTCTCTCTTGGGCGCCGGCTTCTCAGGCTTTGGGGCTGTGCTGGCCGCTTTTGTAGGCAGAGGCAGCAGGTGGAATGACACTGTCGGATGCATCAAGGCTTTCTGGATCTCCACTTCCAATGGCAGGGCTCCTTGAGGGTCCCTTTTCAGGCTCGTGATCTTTTCAGCTATCATCACCCAGGCGGCACGGTCAGCACGCAAGATTTGTGCCAGACTGACCGCTGCATAGCCAGGCGGTGGTGCCTGGTGGATGTGCTCGAAGAGCTCAGAGTGGTAGGTATTCATGGTGTGGAACCCGCAGCACTTGACTAAGTCAAAAGCCAGTGCTCTTCGCCTGAAGGCGTTCACGGTCTCCAGCTCGGTAGTGGTACTGCATAGGAGCTCCTGTTGTCGATCTCTGATGACGAGGGCTGATTGATCTATTGATATCTCACGCACAGGCTTCTTCTGCATGAGCTCCTGTCTCCTTGTCGGGAATTTCTCGGGTCCGAGATATATCAAGCAGTCCTTCTCGAGCATGTTGAGGACGAGGTCGTATGAAGAGTGACTGCATTCCTCTTCCCCTTTCAGGCGTAGTCCTTCCAGCTTCGTGCGTTGATCTTTGATTCTGTTATCCCTTTCTGCTGGGGCCATCTTTGACTTGGCCTGGTCTTCCGTTTCGTGGACCTTGTTCTGGAGTTCGGCAGAGAGCAAAGTCTGTGCTTCGAAGATGAGCCTCTTGATAGAGGAATAGGTCCCCTGGTTCGGTGCAGTCCGTCCCGCGAACAGGGCATCTATCTGCTCGTTCGTAGGCGCTTCACCAGGCGGACAGCAAGCAAAGGCCAGCCTTGCTAAGGAGTCCACCCTGTTGTCAATCAGGGCATCGATTTCTTCGGAAGTGAGGTTCACCTCTAAGCCTCTGGACTTCAGTGCTTCTTTCGATTCGAGAAGTGTGCCCATGGTTCCGGCGGGCGCGGGCTGGATGTTGTTGTACTGCTGTACTGTTGTTACTTAACCAATGCCAGCTGAAGCAGTCTTGCCTCCTTCACATCTGGAGTTTCCCATGATGTCAAAACATGGAATGGAAAGTATTCAAACATCTTTCGTCTTTGTGCGGTCACTTGACCAGAAAACTGAAAAACTGCAGCGGAAAGCGAACATAAGAGGTATCATGAGTAGCACTCGCCCTCAATGTGTGACGTCACACGTTTCTTATGTTTCCACGCTTTCGTTTTGTGCTGTCTCTCACTTGAGAAAACTCTCCCCCACTTGGGGGTAGGATACATAAAATCATCAACTCTGTTTGTCAAACACTTGGACAAGAGAAATGCAACAACCTCTGTCCAAACACTCATGACGTATTGCTGCTTCTAAATCCGTTGCAAAGGAAACAGCCCCTCTTTTCACGACTTTCGCAGCTTATCAAGCGCAGCTGCCACCTGCCCAGCGGTCTTGAGTGGTCTGGATTGGGCACATCGCCTGCACTTTCGCAGCTCTAGGAAAGGGGATTCGGCAATCTTTTCAAAATCTCCCGTAATCTTGATGCCACAGCTGAAGGTCTGTGCTCCCCCCACTGCAACCACATGCACTACCTTACTTTTCTTGTTTCGAAACATGATGGTGTCTGGGTCCCAAGTCTTTGGTGCTACGACTGCATCGGTTGCATCTGCATCGTCCAAGTCACTGCTATCAGATTCGTCGGACGTGTCATCAGAAGAAGAGCTCGCTGGAACGGCTTCTTCAGTTTCGGGCGGTGCCCTGAAGGTGTCTGAAGGGTCATTCCGTTCTGGTTCCTGGATCATCCCGGATCGGGTGGAGTCAGGGACGAATGCCTTTGTTCGGATCTGTTGGAGCACCAGGTCAAAGTCTCTGAGCGGCTTGGCCAAGTTGTCTCTGCCATAACATTCGGCGGAAGACTTTCCCGTCTTGTGATGTCCCAAGATGAGGCGAACTTCTGGATCTAGTCCCCACTTTGCACACCAGGACAATGGTGTGCTCTTGAGCGAGTGAGCAGTGGCATACTCTGCTTCTGGATTCATGCGACCAAGCAATTTCCTAAGCCATTTCCCTGCCTCGGTGGTAGTGACTGCTCTATGTGACCAGGTCCCGTCTGGCTTTGGGGCCATGAGCAACGGTTGATGATCGATCACTTCGACCGGCCTGTCGGCTGCTTTGAGCAATCTAGAAAGTGCCAATCCCCAGGGAGGCGAAGTCACTCCCCATACTGGGGCTACCAAAGGCATGGCGGCTCCGCTGCGAGATACTAATCTGGCAGTCTTGTGGGAACGAGTCCTGCACTCGATGTAACCTGAGATCTTCCCGTCCTTCTCCACAACATCCTGCACAAATCCGTACACGCGCTTCAGGTCTGACCATCTGCTACGGCTGTACAAGCAAAAGAGTATGCACCCACAAGCAACACGATCAATCAGATCCATTTTCTCGTCAACCAAACTGATTTCAAGAAACTCTACCTCGGCTACAGTGAGGAGTCTGGCTTGCGTTTTCTCTTTCCGTTCAAAGTCTTTGATCTCCAAGATCCTTTGCACCTTATGAGTGATCAGCGGCTGGTTCTCAAAGCCTACCTGAATTCCCAAGACGTGCTCGCAGAAGCTAAGGGCTTCCACGAAACCATGAAACACGGATGCAGAGTTCATGAAGAAACTGCACATACTCCTCGACTGCTTCGGGTGTCATCGGAAAGGGGCACAAATGGAAAAACCTTGATTTGTACCAGCTTACAAATTGAATCATGGACTGGCCTCGTCTGAGGATGGTGTTAATGCTGCGGTTTCCGAAAACAAGCTTCATGTCATCCAGCTTCTTGTCTCTGACCGCCACATGCAAATCAAAGCCCCTAGGCCAGGCTTCAGGGCCTGTTGCAAAGACCACATACCATTTCTCAAGAGCTTGCCTGTTGACTTTCTCCTCGACTTCGGCTTGAGATAGGTCTAGGTTAAAATTGATAACATCACTATAGCATCCCCTCTTGACGCTTGCACTGGGAATCAAAGCGCTGGGTTGATCGGATGCTGAGCTGACCGTGGGTTCAAGCAACTGAAGCACTGGCTTAGGCATCAAACTCGGTCTCTTTCGGTTGAAGATGTTGGCCAATCCCGGTCTGTCCCAGGGCATGACAAACTTGAAGGACGGCTGGGTCTTCAGGCAACTATCTTCAATCATCGATCGAAGGTTGTTCATGTCATTTGGTCCTAACAAACCTACTACTACCTGGCTTGAAGACATTTGATCGGATGCTCGAGGGATCGGGTCGAATGCATCGGATGCTTCTATAGTCCCTGCCACGGAAGGGCTGCAGGGTGATTCATGTTCGAACCCAGTATCGAAAATTTGGCCTGGGTCTGCAGAATCCAAATCTGCTGGCAATGGTAACATGACTGCCTCAGAGTCTATGGAGTCCTCTCCATCATCACGGAACTTGGCTCTCTTGAGCCTGGCATGAAGCTCAGGGCGACTCGGGCCCCTCTTCGCTTCGTCAGATGACCTGGCCAAAACATCTAAAGATGTGAACGAAGGATTAATCATATTAACACTCATGGCCAAGCACAAGCAAGGTGAACAGCAACACACGTCCCTAACTGAGATCGGGCACATCACTCAATGCTCAGGACAGGCAGATCCTGAGACCACACGCCCAGCAGGCCCCCCCCACACAGGGGGTCGTATGCCCCACTTGGGGAAACCATCAGGTTTGCCAACATTTGGGTGTCACTCGAAAGCTCACTCGAGCTGAGGCCCTAACCAATCATCGAACTTGGAGCCAATCCTTCCGGCCTGGGCAATCCACTTGGATGCAGCAACTGTCACTCGACAGGTGTCAGTCAGTGTCACTTGAACTGCTGACTCAGTGCCGAACTCATGCGGCTCTCAGGAACCTGGACGTGATGCCAGCTGAGGGCCAAAGAGAGCTCATGTGAAATGCTGCACTCATTGGACACTTGTCCGGAATGTGAATGCTTCGTATCAAAACACATGAGGGCCTCACTGGGGTTGGATCACTCGATCCTCGCGCCCCCCCCCAAAATGGCGGCGGCTGGGCTCACTTGAGCCACACTCCAGTGGGAAAATCAGTGATCACCGTGGTGATGATTGTGAAGCTTGTCACTGTCATGTTGCCGGTCATTTGACTCAGTGATTAAGTTCAAAAAGAAAAACATCAAGTCGAGAGCAAACCAGAAGAGATAAATTCATCCATGTGAAAATTGCTGCGAACAACCCCCATAAGGAGCAATTTTAGCAGCATATCACTGTCAATGCTGGTCGACAGGCTCGTGCCCAAAAGTCGACTTGAAAAAGATTGATGTTGATCGGCAGCAGGCAGAGGTCCAACACGGCCAAGGTCAGGCAAGCAGCTCCTCAATCTTCGTTGTCTCGCAGCAAGAGCCCGAAGGTGCGTGCTGCATGAGGATCGCGAGCTGCGAGGTACTCCATGACAGTGCCGAGTTGGTTGCGCAATCGCTCCTCCTGCCTTTGGACCTGGTCAAAGACTCTGCCGAAGATGTCCACGAGATCAGTGGCTGGGTACATTTCGACGATCAGCTGGACCGAGCGAGTAAGCTCGGGGTTGGAGCCGTCTTGCACCAGGTCGATCAACATATCACTCCCTGCCGTGCATTGCTGGATCAGGTTTATATATCTTTCTGTTACCCCATACGAAAATTCAAAACTGTGTAATTGTTTTGTTATATGAGTATTGACTCCAAAACAATTGAAAGTGAAAACACATAAACAAGGTCAAGTGTCTGTGACATGTTATGTTCGTGAACATGGACACATGACCATCAGAGCACTTGCTCTGATTTGCTTCACTTGAAGCTAAAACAACGGGGACGAAATGATGTAGTGATCAGCACGTTCATGAACATTCACTCTTCAAACCTGCCTTACAAATAACGCTTTATCATGTTCCATGAGAAAACTCATATATATGTATTGAGTTCAAGTCCATCAAAAATGGGAACATGTTCCATTTCCATCATGTTCTTCAGTGTTAAAATGCAAACAACTAAATGTAAATCTGTTCAATGATCTTCTAATAATCTTTCGGGCAAATGCTGAATCTGGTTCCGAACTGAGAAGGCTGACATGGAGGTTGCTCTGCTTTCAGCAACCTGCCAACTGAATCCGGAATGGTGCAAACACCATTTAGATGCACTCTGGGCGGTTTAGTTTCAAAGTGCTCACTTGATTCATATCTCTACCCTGAAGCGCTTATATCATACGTTATCTATGTTGCATATCGACCAAGAGTTGTACGTTGCTGGGAAAAGGAAGAAAGGAACCTTGCTCACTGGCAGCAGCGTCCAAACAGCTGTCAAAAATCAAGGAAAAGCACCACCATGCTACTCAGACCAGACTCCCGACCTCCTCATCATTTAGATTCAATGCCATGATTCTAATATTTGGATGTACAGCTGCGGTGGACAGGTCGGACACAAGAAATCGCGAAACTTCGGCCGAAGCTCAGGGATAAAGATACCAGTATGCCCACTGAAGAGCATCAGGCACAGGCACTCCGAGAACTCAATGACTATGCCAAGGCATGAGAAGTGAAGTATTATGCTTCATTGTTTCAATTTCCTCTTGCCATCCATTCATACCAGGGAGAGGAGTATGTTGCTTCCTTCAATTGTACGGGTGAAGCCTTTCGAATCTCAAATACTGGCTGCATCTCTTCTCGTCACCTTCGTTTTCCTCGCTGAGCGATTTGCAGAATGCTAAATGGGTCCAGCACCAACAGCTTGTGATTCCTGGAAAGCCTCTATATCGCAAGATAAATTCCGGCTATAACCAAGTAAACATCCGCTTGTCAGGAGAGTTTTCAGTGTCTCACATACCTTCTCAACTGTGAAATCATACATCTGGGATTGGGAGAAAAATGCTGTAGAGGAATCTGAAGCTGTGAGTGACCCTTGGGGAAGCTTTTTGAAAACACTGCCAGAAAGGCGCTACACAAGAGCCACGGTAGGGGCTGCGCTGAATCTCACAGAAAGCCGATTCATTTCTTAGGGCCATGCGTTTCGTTTGTTCACAAATGTTCACGGCATATCTCCATGGCCCCTTAGCTAAACGTTAACATACAGCGGAGTCTGCACGAGCGCAGAGCTGGCAATTGCCAGTTCGCTTCATGCAGCAGTTTCGCAGTCTCAAGCTAGTTGCTTAGGTCTCATTCTCTTTTCACCCGGATAGCTGTTCTTAGTATGAGTGGGTTTGCCAGGTAAGGTTCCCAAGTTCACAAGAACTTTCAAATAAATGTATAATAATGTATAGTTATATTATGTACATATATTATTATATAAAATATATAGACTATAGAAATACGGGAAATGCGATTTATCCGTTCACAACTGAAGACCACCTAGAGGAGCAAACGGCGATAGTGTTCTTGAAATAGTTTAGGATGGGTGAAGTAAACAGTGGACATCCGTGGCTCGGCACAAATTTTGGACGCAAATTGATTGCCCATAAGACTCAAGAGAAAGGCCATGGCTAAAGGAGACCACACTCTTCCATAGAGAAAAAACATGAAAAAACTGTATTCTTTCTACAATCAAAAAGGATCTACTCACTTACAGTCAGGGTTGATTCCCTCTTGGGTGCCTCTCAAGATCCTTGGGGGAATGAGCCCTCCCAACGACACACCATTGGTGTCATGCCACTCAGAGCCGCGAGCGATAGTCACCTCAGGGTGGATGTCCCAACGTACACTGGGCTCAAGGGACTGTGCCCCTGACCGCCCCAATCTCCCATGAAAGGATTCCTAAGGTTTCGGCTCATCTGGCTTCAAAGTCAGGTGCTGTTGGTCCCACAAGGTCCTGCGTTTTTTTTGGTAAGAAAGAAGAGAAAAAAAACAGCCTTGGGATGAACAAAAAAAGTCTGAACTGCTGGGCATAGAGCGCGGCTGCTCCATGAGTTTCAATCGCTACAAAGCAGTACCCAGTCGACAAGTGGACAATCTCGGTCCTCCTCTGAAGTCTCTTTGCTCTCCGCCTCACAGGCAGAGCATAGATGCTAGCCGCTCGTCACCCCTTGCACCATCTTGTCATCCTCAAGATCCTCTGCCTCTCTACATGTCGTCCTGACACATCCTGAAAACATCTTGGCTTTGGCATCTTTCTGCATGAAACTGTCCTCTGCTTACTTTATTTGCCATGGCAAAACAAGGTCACCACCTACACTACAGCAAAGCCACGAACCAAATATACTTCCCCACGATTGCCCTGGCTTGAACTTGAATGCAATCACCCCAAAGCTATCCAATTAGTCTCACCAACTATATTGGTGCAAAGTCAAACCTATCAAGGTCCAGTGTGGACTGTGTTGAAATAACCCCTCCAAAACTCAGTACACCGCCCTCCCTGCAGGCCTGCGCCTTGTCAGTGACTTCACCATCACCATGAAAGGTTGGCAAAACAGGTAGATTGTCAGCTTGACCACCCTGTACATCAGCCAACATGTTCTCTTGATCTTGGGCGAAACAGCTTGGAAGGTCACCTGCCTCAACGGGTTCACTGGGTCCATCAAACTCGATCTGCGTCTTGTCAATGGATGGTCTCTTCACGTCCACCATTACCTCAGGGCTGGTGCGCATAGAGGCAGATGGTTAGCCGCCAGCTACTCACCATACCAATAATAAAACTGCAACCATTATAGATCGTATAGATACTATGGTTCCTATGCCAGAAAGCAAATGAGTCAACCTCTCTGCGAAATTACGCCCAGCTGCAAAGTCAATGTGCTGCTGTGATGGTCGACGCGCTTCACCTCAAAGTCACGACTAAAGGACCAAACAAATGTGACAATAGCTACTAGAACTGTACCAGTTATTGCAGTGGCCAAGGGATGTAGGGTAGGGAAGTATTGCATCTCCGCTGCAGGGGAGCTTTGCAGCCCAATTTTTTGTGTGCTGCCTCTGTACAAGGCTAAGACCAAGCCAGAAAGTGTGCATTCTACGGTAGACTATGCAGGAGGAGCTATCTAAGCTACTCGAACGCATGTCGTGCATGTCGCAGTCTGTTAAGATACAGCACGCGCTTTCAGCAGCGTGGAGTATGCTTCACTACAAACCTCAGAGGCACAAGTGGCAACTCAAAGTCGAGCTTGAACATCGGTTGATTTTCGTTGTTTTACCCCACAAAGAACAAATACAGTAAAATCTTAGTAAAGGAACTCGCAATTAGTTTTGATAAGTCTTGCATCACTTACATCACTTGCATCACTGCTTAGACATCTACCGTACCACTGGTGAACTCAGGATCTTTTGATTCTTTTGTCCCTCCTGGCTCCCACGGATCCCACGGATCCCACGGATCCCACGGATCCCATCGATCCCACGGATCCCATCCTAATTCCACGCCGGACCAACGGACCAAGCCATAGAAACCTCCGTTGTCAGCGCTGGAAATCCAGTGGCGGCAAGCTTGGCATCGAAGCGGCCTTTCGTTTCGGGATGGACCTTTTGACCGTCGTACCGTACGTCGTAGCGTACGTCGTAGCGTAATTTCTACTGTAGTTGCTCCCTTTTTGCATCCTGAAAATCATCTCTCACGACACATTTACATACATTTACATACATTAACCACCTCTGCTGTGCAAAAACAATGATGTGGTCAAAGCGCACCAAGCTCATGATCACAAGAGGTCATAGTTTACTTTCTTGGCCACTACTTTATTGATCTTTCTTGTGCTGATAGCAGATACTGAAAAGGTTCATCATTCTCTCCAAGCTCCACATGCTCCACATGTGCAATCCCAATAGTTCCAACAGTCCCAACAGCCTGTGGAGGTTGCAACCGGTTCACCGGTGAGCCTGGCACAGAGCCGCTGAAGCCGCTTTCAGCGGCTCTTTGCAGCTCTTGTAACCAGGGATGAGTTCGCAGTAGATCTGCTTTCCTCGGCACAAAATGCCAACAGGATAGAAAGGACAACTTGCAGTTGGGATCAGTTCGGCCTTTTTGGCTGTACAAAAATGAATTTCCAATTGCTATTATATAATTGCTCATGTACAACTCTAACTTGTTTTGCGTGATAAACAGCAAAATCGTATGCGGAGATGCAAAGTGACAAGGCAAACAAATTGGCGATGCCACGATCTTGAACTGGATAAAAAGGTCCAAGCCATTCAAAAACAACAGCAACCCAATCAGCAAAGCAGAATGCAGCACAAGTCCCAGCCACAGTTTGCGCATCTTCGGCGTTTGCCGCGCTGCGCAGTCTTGAGGTACCAAGACTAATTGATTGTTGGCATAGGTGGCCGTTGCACGGCTCGTTGAGCTTATCGCATCTTGCAGCGCCAAATCAAAACCGCTGGGACCGCTGGGAGCTTGGGAATCGTCCGTTGCTGCTGAGATCTGGCGCAGGAGCTTAGGAAGGCTACTAAGGGGATCCGATGCAGGCAATGCAGGCATGTCTGTCAACGCCGATGGGCGGGAAGGGGAGGTCGGGGAGGTGCTAGGCCGATTGCTGGAACGGGGCAACTCCAACGTGCTTTTCCTGGTGCTGCTACGGGAGATATCTCTGCTCCGTTCAGCAATGTCTGACTCGGCCAACCTAGAAGAACTTCGAACTCCTCTGAACACTTCTGAGATCCTGTCTGAGGTTGTGGTGGAGCTCCTGGCAACCGAAGCCCTCTCCTGACTCAGCTGACTCAGTGGCAGACTCTTGGACAATCCTCGTTCCGATCGTTCCGAGGAACTTGGACGTCCAAATTCACTGCCCAAATGCTCGCTGTTGGTGCTGCGCGCGGAGTGCGGCGCACGGCGTGGGTCTTCCGCTTCGGACGCGATGCGAGACTCCTGGGCCCATTGGTTTAGGGCTCGAAGGTCGGCCACCACTTCAATGGCTCGCATACCGAAGCCCCTGGTGCGGCCCTGGGATGTTTAACTTGAAGAAAATGTTCTGCAAACGAACCCACATGCCACAAACTGCCCAAGAAAGACTCAACTCAAACAATCTCAGACAGCTGGCTGTGTTCTTCTGCTAAAGGAATTTCATGCCAATACCATCCAATACCGTGCCTAAGAAAGCGCTCGCAGAGGGCTTGTCTAACTTATCTGAGAAGAGGAAGAGCGATGCTGGGCAGTGCAATTGACCTCAATGCTGGGCTGCTTGACCGCGTGCAGGTCAGGTACAGAAGCAGCAAAAAAGGCTGAAGACAATGTTGTTGCACGCACGCTGCAGATATCTCAATAATGAAAATATTGACACTCCATTGTGCTTCTCTCTGACTATTGACAATTGCCGCATCCACTTGGCTTCAGTGAGCTTCCCACAAGAGTGCCGCTTCCGAGGAGCCTGGGACTTTTGAGGCACGTCCAGAAGCATCCAATGCACCAAAGTGTTCGGCAAGAGACGACTTGTTCAAGAGCATTGATTTGGCGCATTCACTGCTCTCAGACATCATGTGCCGATATGCTTGAGAGCTTCTGAAGCTAACATGGCACACCATGTGATACTCAGATCATCGAGACATATGGAGACATTGTCGACCAGGAGATGTTAAAACACCAGATGTGTCGGTGACGGAAAATGGTCTGCTCGGTACCACACCGTTGAGGCTGAAGAGTAGCCACCGCCCAACCTGGGAAAATTGGCCACAGCAACTCAGGTGCGAAGTCTGTTTAAGGCTTTGCGAAGAAGTTGCGATCTTGCCTTGTTGACATGAACGACATGAAGCTATTAGGTCTTTAGGAGTAAGCTTGAGGAAGGCGCTGACTGTGCTTGTATAAATGTGTCTTCTTCCAAAAAATAAAATCTGGTGACTGAAGTGTCTTTAATACTATTGAACCATCTTTAGTCTTTAGCCATCTTGAATGCTCACAGCTGTGGTGGGAACTGGGTCGGCCACTGGGCAGAAACCACGGACCTCCGACCCAAGGATGCCACGCTCAGTGCCTTGGCGGGGGCCTTGGCCGGTCACTTGGAGGCAACGACTTTGGAACTGCCAAAGGGGACTTTAACACAGCAGAATTTCATAGAGTTTCCCTCGTTGAGACTCTGGATTTGGTTTGAAAATGGAGAAAGCGCCGACTTGGTGCCCCTTCTGACTGACGACGAGTCTCGGAGATGACAGAGACAGCATCATCCTGGCTTGACAAGGGAAGAAGCCACTGGAATTGTTTTTTTTTGACTTCAGTTTCAGCAAGGTAACACAGCACAAGTGCGGTTGACCCCGGTTGGCCCCTTGAATGACGAAACTCAATTTTGTTTTTGCAGTTTGCTCTGCTTCGCAGGTCCTCGTCAAAATCTCCGAGAACTGATTGAGTACCTGACACAGGAGAGGCATATAATTAAGCAGCAAATACCCTCAAACTCAAGACATATGAGTCGGATGTAACTTTGTGCTAGATGGTTACAGTCGGTTTTCCCCGATGCTTGGTGCTGCACTTGGAGATGGCGGTCTGCCTGATGAACAGCTGGCAGATTGATCCGCAGAGGAAACGGTTTCAATGATAGTTGCGGCAGGAGTGCGGACAGTGAAAACATGTGAAACTGTTGGAACAAGCTTTCGCGCTGCAAAGTGAAGTTATCCCTCTACACCGGATTCTATCTGAGATCGAAGAGGATTCTGTTCCGAGAAGCAAACGCAACAGCTCAGTTCCGCTCCTTTCAACCAATTCGCCCAAGAGTCGTTGATCTCTTCAGGCCTCACCAAATCGCCCTCGCCCAGTGGGACTGTTCTGTTCTGCTATGTGTGCTACGGGAATTTGCAACAAAGGCAGGACCTAATTACGAATCCTCCTGGATGATAGGGACAGGGGTTGTGGTGACTTTTTCACAAAAAAAGACTAGTATCAAAATGTTGTCGAGATTTTTTGCATGTCTCCCAACCAGCAAATGGCCCTTAGCGTTAACATCGCAAGCCGTCAAATCGACGACAGGGAATTCTTGCAAAGTCATGTGCACAAGTCCCGTGCTCCCTACTTCACTATCTGTACACCCCTGTGCTTCCATGCTGACTGGCAAACTCTTCAGAGAGACGGACCTCAGCTTGCTCTCTTCAGCAAAAGCAAGTCAGCAAGTGCTTGGAAGTCTACAAAGACGTGCTCGAGATCGGATCTTCACTTTTATCTGCTTTCAAATCAACTCTAGACGTCACCAAACTTTTCAGATATGTTCAGTCAACCCAAGAAATTGATGCAGTTGGACAGACCAATCTATGTAAAATCATAGAAGTCAAAGAGATCTCTAAGATCTTAACCCAAAGCTCTTCTGCACCCACTTTGACATCGTCAACAGCCTCGGCTTTTCTGCTGGGCAGACTGAGCTGAGTCTCTTCCATTTTTCGTTGATTTTTCACCTTGAGAAACTGGAGAACTGAAGATGGACCAACATCCTCCCACTTGCTATCTCCATGACTCCGCACATCTTGTAAGAAGCCACCAGCCTGGCTGGACACCAAGTCTGCCACAAGTCTGCCACAAGTCTGCCACAAGTCTGCCACAAGTCTGCCACAAGTCTGCCACAAGTCTGCCAAGTCAGCTCCAAAACACAGCGTTCACCGCAGCACCGCCGCACAGCACCTTCTGCACACCCACGAGCGCACCAAAGAGTCTGGCAGCAGCTCCGGAGGGTAGCGCCTCAAGGTTGATGATGGCGCAGCAGTGTCGAAGGATGCCGAAGGATGCCGAAGGTGCCGAAGGCACAAACTTATATGATTCGTAATGACTTAAGAATACTTCCGAGGACTTATGCATCTCAACATGCAGGTCTCACAGATGCCTCCTTGGTGTGTTAAGATTTAGAATCGTCTAAGTCAGATCTCATTGGTCTCAGCCCTGTACACCCTCGTCCACCACCCAGCGCTCAATGGCATGAACCTGAACGATTGGCTTCTGACTGTGAATCTTGCAGACTGATGACTAACTATCAAAGCATTGCATATGCCACTGTGCCGTGGCAAGTAGTCATCTTTTGAGCCTGCTTTTGTCCTTGGAAAGTTATCCAATTTCACTCTTCAAGCGGACTTTCTATGATGAAACTGTGGTGGCTAAGCAACGAACAAACAGAAGACTACTGGCTGCAAGAGTAGTCCAATGTCACACTGGTCCCACCTCTTCTGATGGTAGGTGTGCTAGCATGCGGCCCAAGACAATGGGCCTGAGTCTGAAGCCAACTTGGAAACTAGCCAGCCGTATCGCTTGATATTGTTTGATGTCAGGAAGTTGCACCAGCAAGGCCATTCTGGCTTATGCCCATAAGAGTCTCTCATCCACTGCGGGTCCCAACGAAAAGGCGCTGGACACAGCTCGATCCATGCCTCTGCACAAGCAACGCCACAGGAATCTGCTAGGAATGTTGAGGGCATTTTGGTAGTCGCTCTTTGCCACTTGTCACTCTCAAAGTCCTAGTCAAAGAGGGGAGAAAAACATAGAAAAACATAGGAAAAACGACAAATGCAAAGATATGCAAAGAAAGCTGCAAAGGCATTCAGAAAGGCATTCAGGCTGCTTTCAGGCTGCTTTTGTGCTTGCGTTGAGGACATCTTGCAGGTGAATCCCTTTGATCCCTGAGGACCAAGCGTCTGTACAAACGGTCTCGATCCTCCTGTGCCAAACGCCGAAGCCTCACAAAAAGAATGGCAGCATGGCAGCCTTGGGAATTTGCAGAATGCACCTTTGACACCTTTGATCATCACCTGGTCCAGGATCAGAGGTAATTCCAAATCCCTTGCAGAGAGTTACAGTTTCGAATAGTCTCCCCCTGCAGCAACAAGAAAAATTTCCGTGGAGGGAGGTTTGGTCATTTCTCATGAACCATGGTCATCTTCGGTTTTTGTACCCTTCTTTCGCTTGCCAATGACATCTCTCGCGGCACGCACCACCGAAATCACCTTCCCTGAAGGTCTGTTGATTTTTCTGAGCGACCCCAACGAAGCTTCAAGCTGGTCCAAGAGTTCCACGATGGTGCTGCCGAGGCCAAGGAGACATGCTTAAGACAAATGGTCTGTTAGGATTTCTATGGATTACTAGAAAAGACTTTCTCAGGCGGATTCACGGGTGGATGATTGAAGTACATCATCAACATCACTTCTACTTGCAATTCTGGAGCTGTGTGACTTTTGTGCAACGGCTGCTCACCTGTCAGCCTCCCGACGTCCTTTGGCCTCAAAAACAGTTTGTCGCACGGACAGTTGCTCTCTTGCTGCGACACCTATTTCTTACAGTTTGTCAATGTTCGTATTGAAGTCAGTATGCCTTCTGACTGCCCCTCGAGCTGTCTGTCTCTATATCAGTCCGTCTCTTAGTTGGTGCGTGGCCTGTCGGTTTGTGGGTGGTCAGTGGATAGATGAATGTGGATAGATGAAGATGAAAATGAAGATGAAGATGCTGAAACCATAGGTGGATGACATAGAGCATAGATCAAGAAGCTAAAGCAGACATTCACAGTGCATTCTATCACTCTGTGACTCCAGTCACGTGTCATGAGTCATATCGGCAAAAGCTGCCTGAACAGCTGAGGCCACAGCGCCAACCAGAGATGGAAAAGAGGCATTTTCTGTGTCCTGCCCAGTGACACCACGGTTTTGCAAGTCCGACTTGAAGCAACATAAACTTACTCAAAGCATCTCAAAGGGGAATGGCAGAATGCTAGTGCTGCATAGTGCTGCCAGAGATTGGGCCTTTGGTTGATTTTCAATCAGAAAGATGTGAGCTTCCTCAAATGGTTTCCGCAGGGAACCCTTTTGTCACCCCAGCTGCAGTTCCTATTTTCCCGACGCAAACCAGTCAGCAAGTCTCTGGAGCCCTATCCCGGTGATCCCGGTCATGACAATTGACAGTTCCGACAATTTGGAACTGTCCCAGCACCCCAGCCCTGCTCCAGTTTCATCTTTTTGCTGGGAGCACCACTGCAACTCACGTCCACATAGCAATCGCCATGGCTCGAGTGCCGCACTTTGCATAGGGAAGCTGGGCCACGTTCCTGCGACGTACCGAGTGGCTTGAGGCAAACTAACCCAATTTTCCTACTCTTTGCAGGAATCTTGAAACAGTTCTGTTGTAGACAAAAAGACTGACATCATCCCAGACGGTCCTTATATGGATTTTTGCACATGTTCAACTTTGGAGCCTCCTCCTTCTCTACTTCCACTTCCTCTTCCTCCTTTCATGTGGCAGACTGTCTTGTTTCCTACGAACCACGAAGTATGTACAAAAATTGCAAATACTGCAGCTGGCCATCCACAGCACTTGCACTCCGGCAGCAGCATGCAGCGATACACTCCCAATAAAGCTGATATATTTACGCAAAAAATGGAAATTGAAAAGCCTAAGGCATCTAGGGACGACGAACTGCAGAGAATCCAATCATTGCATTAAAAACAAAATAGTTTTTTTTGCCTTGTTTCATGAAGTTTCAAGTACGACTCATCTCCCTGGATTTCAAGCCTATCATCTTCCTCACAAACAGCAATTGTGCCCGGCCTCTGGAAGATCCTCCTCTAGTGGTGGCTCTGGCGGGGAGAACTGGACATCTTCAGAGATTGCAGGCGAAGGCGGGGCAAAGGTCTCAAGGCAAGCGCGACTCGATGGCAACTTTTGGAAACTGTCGACTCGATATGACTCGATGGCAAATGGTCTCACAAATGGTCGACAACTTGATTTATCTTACCACTTTGACACCTGACAGCCTCAGTCGGTCAACAAAACATGCCAAAACAATGTGCCATTTGGCTATGGGGGTACCATCGGACCCATGAATTTGGTCATGTTTAATATTAGGTTCTGCAAAATTAGAGGTCAATACTTTGAGCCGACCACATTTCATGTTGGGTCCCAATTGCTGACCCAGTGCGTGCTGGGCCTCCATCTCCTGAGGCATCTCTACTGGAGAGCTTGGAGCTGGGCTTTCCACATCCGAAAGCCACTCCGTGGACATCAAAGTCGAAGGTTCAATGCGGTCTTCCTGTCAAAATGGCAACATATGGCAACTTGGCAAATCGTCATGCTCTGGAAAAAAATGTGAACACAACCACTCTTCTGTAGATCTACAATAATCTCTAAGTAGCTTGGCAGACAGGATCCAACAAAGCGAACAGTTTTAACCAGCTCTCGGGCAATATTGGGGCGAAACCTGAACTTGCTCACAATATACTGATACTCCTGACCGCTGGCCTGTCTGCCCGCCATCAAAGAGTACAACAGAGACATCGCTGACGGTGAGTTGTAGAGCCACGATTTCTTCCTGGGACGGCTTTTAGCCGCTTCTCCAATATGAGGAAAATGACACCAGTCCAAATGCAACCACCAGTCAACTCTCCGTATCAAAAGGAAAAAACACCAGAGCTACAGATCACTATCAGATCAGAGGGAAGAAGTCAAAAAAAAACGGCTCAACCGGAGTCTCAGGAGTTGGACGTTGCCAATACCTTGCTCCGTAGCACTGGTGTGGATAAAGTGGTGTCCATTCTGCAGGTAGTACAGCGAGCGACCAACCACTTCCTTCACTGCCGTTTTGATAGAAACCTTCCCACCTGCAAGGTCGTTCTTTGGGACCTTGATTTCAGCATCTCCCTTTTCACAAACTTTCTTTGGCTGCAAGATGTAGAAAATACCTTTTTCATTCTGCAAGTTCCCTTGCTTGCGAGAATAGTAGTCAAAATCTGGGTTGAAGTAGGGCGGCACACCAGTGCCGATCTCCGCCAACATCAAGCCAAGGGCAAAGTCGTCGAAAGTTCGAGCGCCTTTCTTGTTGCTGGGAGCTGCATTTGTGCGTAAGTTGTAGTAAAAGTTTGCAACCGGTCCTGAAAGCATCTGACAGCCCACCAAGGAACAGTGAATTCAATGCTTTTTCAGAGCGGACAACCAGCTTATGCAGCTTATGGCATCACAAACAGCCAAACAGCACAGTGATCTGCGCCGTCCTCCTCTCTGGTCACTGGTCAACATGGCCAAACCGAAGTCAATGATTTTGATGATGCCACCTGCACAAACAATGTGCAAACCATGCAAATTCCACGAAATTGGTAGACACAATTGCGATCAGTCAGCTTTTCTGCTGTGAATGGAGTGGAGATGCTGAATCTAAAGGTCAAGTATTCCATTGTGGGTACATTTCAAGACAATTTTGTGTATCCAAATGTGGGCTCTATCGCTTGCTTCGAAGTGGAACGCACACCTTTTGAAAATCTGGGTAGACCTACACCTACACCTGCTCAATCCTCATCCTCCACTGCCATAAAATGCAATCCAGTTCCATCCACCTTCCAGGAAGGGCTTCGTGAGCATCACGTTGTCAGGTTTGAGGTCCTTGTGTACCACGCCGCATTTTCCAAGCCACTGGGCGCCAGCAGCCAATTGGCCAAAGAGTTTCTTGGCAAGAGCTTCATCCGTCAGAAGTGCCTTGCATCGGTGATCCCCGAAGACTTCTCCAATGTCTTTTCGAAACAAACTATGTCAACCACAGGGCTGGAAAATCGCTTGAGTTGGCGCCCTGGAGTCTAAATGCATCATTCACAGATCAAGTCACAAGGGAAGGAAGTCCTTCCTTTGCAAACCAAACTCAAGCTCCCTCCAAAGGCCGGCTGTTGTGACTAGGTCTTCAGAAACAAACCACTCAAATGGTCAAGAGATGTCAAGAGGCTAACAGGAAGTGAGAAACACCCTTCCTGCCACACAAGAAACAACTATCAGTCACTATCAGAATGGTGGGTTTTCCACTTTGAGATTGTTGACAAACATGTTACAGGGGACGCTACACCAAGGCACGTCTCCAAGCGCTGTGCGCGTACCGCCAAGTGTACTCTCAGCACTGACTTTATTGTAGAGGGTTTCTGACAGGCTGCCACCACCTGCCAACTCCATCATGACCACACCTGCGCCGCAAAATACTGTGACGAGTGATGGGAGTTAACAAACAGAATCAGGCTAGTAATTCCAGATACAAATTCAATCCAATTCATGTTGATAATCGAGGACTCAAGCTCGACTGCACTTTAAAAACAGCAACGCAGGACTTGCAGGTCCTACTGGGTATGCTGGTATCTGCTTCTTCCCCACCTCTTTTGTTGGGCATCTGGAGCGCTTCAAAATACTGGATCACGTTAGGATGAGGATAGCCCGGGCAGCGCTGCATGTGTTTCCAAACCTCAGAGGCACGTTTTGCTTTGGTGTCTTTGGTTGCTTCAGACGGGAACCCTTGAAGCACATTTTAGGCCAAGGCAAATGTCTTTAAAGGACTCGTCAAAGATAGCGCTTCATGTCTTTTGGCGCCAAGATGCACGACGCTCGGTGAGGAAGGAGAATTTTTGCTCTTCCGTCCTGATGTCGATGACTTTGGCCACAACTTGCCTGACACCCAGCTTGAACTGGCTGGAACTCCCACAAAATTCGGGGCACAGGGGCAGATCATGGCAGATCATGGCAGATCAATGAATCAGCGAGTGCCAGCTTGAGACACTGGTAGCTCGGTGGCTCGGCCTGCCATTTTGTTCCTTGGCCATGTAGACGGTCCCGTAAGCTCCAGCACCCAACTCTTTGACAAGCTGGTAGCGACCATACTCACCTTGGTGAAGTCTGGAGCTCAAATCCCGCACCTTGCTGCATCTGTGATGACACAGGTAAAAGCGTCTATGCTGCGTACAGCGTTCGCGTCCGCAAATGTTGGGTTCTTGTTTTGATCTATGCGAATGTTACTGACTTCAGTGATGCTAAAGAGCGACTTGATTCAATGAGGACTTGAGCAGGTCAGTACTTTAGTCACCCTTTCTCTTTGAGTATGCTGGCAAGATACCATCTACTACCGAACCTTCGAGACCTTGAGTATGTGGGCTCCCCTTTATCTCAGAGCCCAGTCTCCTGCATGAAGATCTTGCATCAATTGCATGCGACCAGCTCGGTTGCAGCTCACTTGATGCAACAATTTCAACAAATTGAACAAATTGCTATGTCTCTCCTTGCTGCAACGGCAAGCGCGAGGCAAGCTGCACACAGCCAAAGGCGCATACCGGGACAAATATTCAACAGACCACTGGCCTGATACAAGGGTGTGAAAGCTGAACCAAAGCGGCCAAAGCCGCTGATTGCTGCGGGAGAAATCGGATTTCCATACCCCTGTCTCAGTCTCATTTCCACAGTCCCAAACTCTTTGCAACATATTTTGGTTTCATTTATCTTATGAAGAACAAACTCTTCCGAGTGCCCTCTCCTCGCCACTGTGTGTGCCTCAAACACACATGGATAACTCACCGGTAAATATGTAAGATGCAGCAAAGGGATGGGACTGAATCCTCAGAACAGTTAATTTACACAAAGGAACTGTAGGTGCAAAACTATGGGTGGCTGAAAACTGCTTGAACAGGTCATTTTTGCTCGGTTTCTGGCTGGTTCGGCCACGCCTGCCATAAAGGAAAACGCATGTGGTCAAGCCCGAAACACGCTTGCTATTGCAACTACACAACATGGACTCCATTCATGAATAAGATTTCTGTTGTGGAGCCCAAGTCCACGGCCCAACTTTCTTCTTCTTGGCACCCTGGTCAGACGATGTCAAAAGTATTGGACTTCATTGACAAGTGGCTGTGAAAATCTCGCAATGACTCGTGAGTCCTTCGAAAGGTCCAGGACACAAAGCAAACACTCCACTTGGTGAACCAAATCGATTCGCCTTACACCATAGGTACGATTGTATGTGTGTTACTATTGTTTACTCATTTTTGTAACATGCCAAGACAAGGTATGGTACATGAAGTAAATGGTACGCCAGGTATTTGATGTAACTACAGCAACTACGCGGGCAGGTAGGTCTTGAAGGCAGACTGAAATGTGTTTTTGGCGTGGCCTCAGCCCAGCCCTGACGAGCCACACGCACGCGAGGCGCCAGGGCCTTGACTAGGCAAAAAAGTTAATGAAATTCATAAATCACAATAATGACGATGATGATGATGATGATGATAATGATAACAATAGTAATAAATAATACTAATAATGATAATAATAATGATGATAATACTACTCATAGTAGTAGTAGTAATAATCATGTACAACAATAACAATATGTAAATATGTGTGTGTGTGTATGTGTTTGATCTGCAAACATCGACAAAAGTGAGCATTAAGAACCTTGATGCACCTTGTCTTGACTTGGCTGCTGGTGTTTCTTGGAATGGAACATCTATTGACGCCACTGCACCACTGCCATGTCGATTGAGATGCCAGCCTGCACTGCCTTCGCCTACAGCTAAAGTCTACAGAGTCTACAAGTCAGCATGACAAATACCACCTATCGCCATACAGCTATAATATATATATATATACATATATACATATACATATACATATGCATATGCATATGCATATACATATACAATATACAATATACAATATACAATATACAATATACAATATACAATATACAATATACAATATACAAATACATATACATATACATATACTGTGAAAGCCATAACTGCCTGTTCACATGTGCTCCTTTCTTTCCAGGTGGGTCCAATCTTCACCTCTGTGCATCCGCAGCCTCAGGGGAATGAGGGTTCAAGGCCCTTTGCAGGAGGGAGGGCGTGCTTGAGCAATAGCGCTATCAGTGACGCTTAGCAGAAGGTCTCCACGGTGGTGACTGGGTGTGTCAGCTGACAGCAGGTTTGTGGCTTCGCAGGAAAACAATCCGCAGATTGGGGAACAGGGTTCCAGGTTTGGAAAGGCCAGCTACCAATTGTCTGTTCGACATTGGTAGCGGAGCCGTGGCGATCAGTTTTGGCCCGGCTACCGAATTCAAGTTGCTACGCTAGATGGAATCTGCTGGAGGACAAACCTCTACATCTGATGGGGCAGGTGGTGTCCCGAATCAGTTGGCGATGCTTGTACCTTCATTTGACCCAGCTACTGACAATGTGGACATTTGGTCCTCAAAGGTGACGCTTCTCCGTGAAGCATGGCCGCAGAACAAGATCATCGAACTGATCACGAGGTTGATTCTCAGTACCAAGGGCTCCGCATACCAGAAATTACACCTCCATCAAAAGGACTTACTGGTGAATGACCGCAAGGGTGTTCAGAAACTGGTAGAACTAGTAGGTGGAACATGGGGGCAAGTGCCTTTGGAACATCATTTTGAGCTTGTGGAAAAGGCTCTCTTTAGGAGTCAACAGAAAGCCGATGAGTCAGGTGACAGCTTCATTGCTCGTGTTGACGTCATCTGGACAAAACTCCTTGCCAAGGAGATATCGCTCGACCAGGTGCAAGCCTACGTCTTGTTGCGAGGAAGCCGACTTTCTGCTGAGGACAAAAAGAGAGTGTTGGTTGAATCAGGTGCTGAAACTCCAGGTAAGAAACTGGAATGGTCCAAGGTTGTGGCTGCAATCAGAATGTTGGGGTCAGCATTTTTTCAAGATTACACAGGTGTCAAACGTGAGAAGAACATGAAAACGTATGATCATCTGGCTTTCAATGTGGATGAAGTCGATGATGATGGTGAAGAACATGAGACGTTTTGGGTTTCCGATGACCCGCTGGATGAAGATACTCTGGCTCAATTGATGAGTGAAAATGATGAAGATGCTGCGTTGATCGTACAATTTGAAGAAGCAGTCACAGAAGCAGTACAGAATGACTCTGATTTGGCCACCTACTTCTCCTCATACCAAGATGCCAGAAGGCGCCTGACCGAGAGGGTGAAGTTCCGAGGGCTTTGGCCTGTAAAGAAGGGTTCAAAAGGGTTTGGAAAAAAGGGTGCAGGAAAATCTGGGGGCAAAGGAAAGACCTTGGCCCAACGAATTGCCAATTCAAATTGCCGGCTCTGTGGAAAGAATGGCCACTGGAAGGCTGAATGCAGCCTTCGATCATCCGCCGCTTCCAGTACTGCCCCAAGTGATGCAGCATCCGTGCCAATTTCCGTTGCCGTGATTGAGAATGATGTGCCATCCGAGATTGTCCATTTGCCTGAGATGCATATGAACGAGCCTTTGTCGTCCGAATCAGAAGCATGTTTTGGGGTAATTTGTAACGGGGACATAAAGATAAATGGGATTAATCGGGTAACAGTGCAAGATGTGGTTCACAAAATGCGCACTGCTCTCAGGAATGAGCTTGTCATCCGTGATGCCAGAGACGCAGTGAAGCCGACATGCCTGAAGAATTCCCCGCTGCCATTGTCTCACATGCATGATGTTTCAGATCACATGGCCTCCAGCCCAGGAAATGTTGACATCCATTTTGCATCATCAGGAACGAATGGCATTGTTGACCTTGGTGCCTCTCAAACGGTAATCGGAAGCCAACAGGTGACAGATCTTTTGCAAGGTCTACCAGACCATGTCAGGGCAAAGGCCCACAGAACGCCTTGCCAATTAGTGTTTCGCTTTGGAAATCATCAAACACTCACGAGCAAACATGCATTGATGCTCCCACTCCAACAGGGATGGTTCCGTATTGCAGTAGTGCCAGGCCCAACACCGTTTTTGCTGTCCAGTACTTTTCTCAAACAAATCAAAGCTGTGATTGATACCGAAGAAGGAACCATGTGGAGCAAGGCCTTACAAAGAAACCTGGTGATGGAAAGATCAACCAAGAATCTCTTTCTAATGGATTTGAACCAACTGTGGGATAGTGATGTTGCAGGTTCCATTCATGATGAGGCCTCATGCGTAGCTCAGACTGCACTGTCCGACGGTAGCAGAACAAATGTGGCAGAACCTCAGGGAAGCCTTAGGGAGAGTGAGCCCAACGTGTCAAGACAGTCTGAAAATCCCTCTCATTGTCCTTTGAGTTTTTCCGTAGAGTCACAGGTCTCAGGTCAGCCATTAGCAGTAGTCAATCTTTCTGAACAGAATTGCCGCACCGATCAGAAATGTACAGCAGCCTCGGATCAAAGTCCCATCGTTGAACATGCCTCAACCTATCGCCCAGATGCCATCGTTGGCGCAGCAGTTCAAGGACTTCAACAAGACTCAGAAAGCGCAAGGGTCTCGCGATGTGGTGTCCAGCATGACCCTGGAAGAGCTGGCTTCGGAGAAGATTGTCTTCGGGGAATCGAAGAAGGGCCAGACGTTTGCCAAGGCCTTCGAAGATCAGCAGTGGACCGAGTTCATTTTGAACCGGTTCGAGAACAGCGAGAAGCCAGAACACATGATGTACATCCACTACATTCGGCTGCGACTTCAGGCCGAGCAGAAGAAGTCAAAGGGGTATCCGACCACCAAGGAAGACATCAAGGACACCAAGGGGCCACCTCCAGTTCCTCAAGATGTGTGGGAGGAACTTCAAACTGTGGATGGGACGGAGTCCGTGATGAACGTCGCCTTTGTGCAGGAAGAAATGCTGGATCTACGCCAGAGCAACCAGAGCCTCTTTCACCGTGTGGGTCAGATCGAGTTCATGATGCAGGAAGTCTTGGACCACCTGCGCAAGATGCAAGTGAAGACGGAGGCATAGCTCAACTGAGTAGATCTGAGGCCGAGCGACTGAGGCACAGCGTGTTCACAGAAGAAGCCCATTTAAACACGACACTGGATACTGACTTTGACTTTTCGTATGATCCAAACAACATGAGTTTTCATCGTCGTATCCAACGGTTGATCAATGTCTTTCAGAAGGGAACTGGATCAAGTTGTTGACAAGTATTCTACGAAAATGCTCAAACTTCCCAAACTGGATTTGCTTGAAGTCATGTGTTCCAGCGAGAGCGAACTTGTCAAACAGGCCACTCTCATGGGTGGACGTGCCAAACGTTTTGGATTGGCAGAAGGTGATCTCCAAACAGTTTCCGGACGGCAGAAGTTGTTTTTCACATTGGTCACACAGGATCCAAAAAGCCTGTGGTACAGTCCGGAATGCGGCCCATGGAGCCGCTGGAGCGTGCTAAACATGGGGAAATCTCTTCAGGGTTTGCATGATGTTTTAGAGAAACGCAGCTCCAGTCTTTGGCAGATCAGCTTAGCAGTGGTTCTGTATCGATATCAGATGCAGAGATCTCACCATTTTCAAATGGAACAACCTGAAGTTTCCCACATGCTCAAACTGCCTCAGGTAAGTGAAATCACTGACGAAACTTTGTTGTGCCGTTTTGATCTCTGCAGAATGGGAAAGCTTGTTGATCCAGAATCATCCATGCCCATCCGAAAGCGCCTGAATGTGGTCACATCCTCAGAGGCATTGGCAAATGCGATCCATGGGAAATTGTGCAATCAAGATCACCAGCATAGGCAAATAGCAGGAAGCATCCGACATCAAGGTCATCGCATGTCGTTGTCGTCATTCACGGAGAATTATCCTGTAAAGTTTGCCCGTCAAGTTGTCAAAGTCTTGTTGTACCAGTCCCCCAAAGACAAGCCAGTGTTGACAGTCAGCAGCAATTCCAATTCAGAAGAGCCATCACAACCTGACGAACATCCCACGAAAAAGCGTAGGTTGGGTAAGAAAATGAGTCCGATTGAGATTGCACAAAGATTTGCCAGCGTCAATTGGCAGACAGTCATGCAGCGGGCTGACCAAGAAGCCCCTCGGGTAGGACCACTTGTCATTGACTCCGGTGATTTGATTCAAGCCATTTCTCAACTGTGTCCTGAACATGAGATCAAACACGTGGTCCTATGCAGGGGAACAGATCGATATTCTGGACCAACACGCAGCTTGCCACCCGGCACAGCACCACTGAGAAGACGTGTTTGCATCCGTAGGAGACATGAGGATATTGTGGTTGATGATGAATGGGAACCATGGGAACGTTTGACGTTCAAAGGCTTGAGGCGCAAAGGTACTCCAGCTAGAGTCAGTCTCACAGTGTTTGCATGTGCCAAAACAGTTATTGGTCAAAGGGAAGATCGATCCGAACATGTTCCAATGCCCCAGCTGCCTTCTGCCGATGTACCGACAAGTCGGGCTCTTGAAAATGGAGCTCTTGAATCATTAGCCAAGCGTGCCCGAATTGATGCACCTGACCAAGAATCCAGCAATGAAGCAGAAAGCTCAGTCTCCCGGGAGACTATTGACCTAGCTACCCAGAAACATGGACCGAAGTTTCTTCAACTCAAACCGGAAACTCAGTCATGGTTACTCAAGGTACACAGGAATCTAGGTCACCCAGGTGCAGCCAAGCTTGCAGAATTTTGCCGTCAATTGGGATGCTCGAGCGACATCGTGCAAGCCATTGGAGATCTCAAGTGCTCCACATGTGCCGAAAATCAAGTCCCAGAGATTGCACGTCCAAGTGCTATCCATGACCAAGGTGATTTTGGAGATGTTGTTTCTGTAGATGGTTTAACATGGACCAATAAAGCAGGGCAACAATATCACATATATCACTTTATTGATCAGAGTACTTTGTACCACACGGCAGTGGTCACGAGTTCCCATAGTGCAGAACAAGCTATTAAAGCACTACACCAGGGATGGATTCAATGCGCAGGTCCTCCAGGATTGCTTTGCATGGATTCAGCCACCGAATTCAATTCACAAGAGTTTGACCTTCTTACAAAGACATGCCATGAAGCACAGAACGATAGCCACAGAAGCACATTGGCAGAACTCTCGAATTGAACGACATGGGGCAATTTTGCAGAACATCCTGAACAAAATGGATTCTGAAGAAGCACTTGATACTTTTGACAAGGTAAGTCAGGCAGCATCCATGGCCACTTCCACCAAGAATCAATGGAGTAGACACCGAGGTTACCCTCCAGAGATGTTAGTGTTTGGTAAAACTAGCAAAGTTCCAGGTTCGGTTGTGTCAGATGCCCAGCTTTCAGCACATGGACTGGCCGTGGATGAACGCCCGGAGGGTATCCGTTTCCGTGAGGAACTTGCCCTGCGTGAACGTGCACGTCGCGCGTTCGTAGCCACAGACAACTGCCAGACTCTGCGCCGAGCAATGGTCCAAAAGAGCAGGCCCCATCGAGGACAATATTTCCATGGTGACCATGTTATGCTTTGGAAGAAACGTGGGGAAGCTGATGGTTCATGGATTGGGCCGCTACGATTTGTTGTCCAGGATAGCCACCACGTAGTTTGGATCACCATGGGGAGTAAGCTCTTTCGGGTTGCTCCTGAACACCTGCGACCTCTCTGCAGTTGAGGAATGGCATCAACATCAACAGGGAACCACTTCTGTTACCGACCATTCCAGTGCCACCAGACCAATTTCCATTGACACTATCATACCACCGCATGGAGGAGTTCAATTTCACAACTTAATTTCAAGGTCACATGAAACCACTCCAATTCCCAATGACAGTTTGCCAACGCCACCTGATAATACAATTCCTCATGATAACAATCCCATTAATCCCTCCACCAATAGACTCAACGAAAATGTTGAGCAACCAGACATTGAGCCAGTGCCAGAAAGCCATCCACCATCCGAACATGCTGAGAAAGAACCCAATCCGGTAGAAGTACCAATTCCTGATGATGATGATGAGCTCTACGCAGAGACATATCCAACCCTCCATGTAGAAGCTGACCAATGCTGGAAATTCGAAGTGCCCATTTGCGCTCTTGATGTAGCAAGATGGAAAGAGGAGGCAAAGCCTCATGAGATGTCTTTTCTGGTCTCAGCCGCCAAGAGACAACGCAGTGAGGTCAAACTGACCCAGCTTTCCAAGGAAGATCGAGAGCGATTTCAACAGGCAAAACTGAAGGAGGTGGATAGTTGGATCAGTACCGAGACCATTGTAAAGGTTCTAAGAAATCAAATCCCTAGGGAAAATGTTCTTAGAAGTCGATGGATTCTTACTTGGAAAGAGATTGACAACTCCCATGACACCTCACAAAATCAATCGGCACCCAAGTACAAGCCAAAGGCGAGACTAGTGGTACTTGGTTTTGAAGATCCTGAAGTATCAGAAATCCCAAGAGACAGTCCAACTATGAATAAGTTCACTAGAATGCTCCTCCTCCAGTATGCTGCCAGTGCCAAATGGGACATACAAAGCTTCGATGTCCAGACGGCCTTTCTGCGAGGAAGTGAACAGAATGGACGCATGTTAGCCATGGAACCCCCGGAAGAAATGCGACAGAGGCTGAAACTTCGACAGGATGAAGTCGTACGTCTCCTCAAAGGTGCCTATGGTCGTGTTGATGCTCCGTATTTATGGTTCATTGAGTTGAAAAAGACACTTGAAGATCTTGGTTTCAAAGCCTCACCATTCGACCCTTGCCTGTTCCATTTGAGTGACAACACCACCCAAGAGACACAGGGACTTATTGGTATTCACGTTGATGATGGACTATGCTGTGGAAATCACATCTTTCAGGAAAAGCTCAAACAGTTGGAATCCAAATTTCCTTTTGGATCAAGAAAGATGCACAACTTTGTTTTCACAGGTTTAAAGATTTCCCAAGCACATGACTACAGCATCACCGTTGATCAAGCCCAATATGTGCGAGATATCCACGCCATTTCCCTTTCCAAAGAAAGAAGAACACAACTTGATCATGTTGTCACAGAAGATGAGAGACAAGCATTACGGGCCGTGATTGGAAGTTTGCAGTATGCAGCGGTGAACACCAGGCCGGACATTTGCAGTCGGCTGGGTTGGCTTCAAAGTCAAATTAACAAAGCTAAAGTTTCGACCTTGGTTGAAGCGAACCGTACTTTGCATGAGGCCAAGCAGTTTTCTGATGTAGCCTTGAAAATCCAACCGATTCCAATCAAAGATCTGAGGTTTGTAGCATTTTCTGACGCCTCATTCGCATCGGAGAAATGTCCAGATTCCCACCAAGGGATGATGATCATGTCCGCCCACAAATGCATAGGGGAAAACCAACGAAGCCCAGTAAATCCAATGGTTTGGCATTCAAAGAAGATACAGAAAGTAGCTGTCAGTACCTTATCAGCTGAAGCCATGGCCCTAGCTGGTGCTGTTGACATGTTGTCATGGGTTCGATTGTTTTGGGCATGGATTTGCGATCACCGTTGCAATTGGCGTCAAGCCGATGAAACCTTGCTTCGACTGCCACCTGCAGTCTCAGCCTTGTCACCAGAGTTGCCGGATAAGCAGCCGATGCCTGAAGTTGCCACCCAAATGCTCCAACATATTTCCAAATCACGATCAGATTTCATTACCACTGACTGCAAATCACTTTTTGACCTTATTAACCGTAATGCCCCACCAACTTGCACAGAATTTCGGACACAACTTCAAGCCAAGCTGATTCGGGAACACATACAGAATGGCATCCAAATTCGATGGGTACCATCAGCCGCCCAGGTTGCAGATGCATTGACTAAGGTGATGGATAACACCATGCTTAGAACTTGCCTTAAACAGGGTTACTACAGTTTGCATGATGAAAGTGAAATTTTGAAAGCCAGATCTGATGCTAGAGCAAGAATCAAATGGATCCAAGCACAAAATCCCGACAGCAAAGAACCTAGTTCACATGTGGAAAAGCCAAGTCGTCCATAGTGTGAGCAAATTCAAAGGTGTTTTATCAAACAATTCGAGAGTTGTATGCATGTTTGTCCTCCATCCAGAGATGCAGAGACGCTGAGCTATGGGAAGCATTGGAGATCAATGTTAGCTGTATCAAGGGGAAGTTTTGCAACATCATGTCCTTGAGTCAGGGTGATTCAACTTTTGGCGGCCGAAGATGCTTCCAGAATGTGCACATGGTGAACAAAACTTAAATAACACGAATGTGAAAGCCATAACTGCCTGTTCACATGTGCTCCTTTCTTTCCAGGTGGGTCCAATCTTCACCTCTGTGCATCCGCAGCCTCAGGGGAATGAGGGTTCAAGGCCCTTTGCAGGAGGGAGGGCGTGCTTGAGCAATAGCGCTATCAGTGACGCTTAGCAGAAGGTCTCCACGGTGGTGACTGGGTGTGTCAGCTGACAGCAGGTTTGTGGCTTCGCAGGAAAACAATCCGCAGATTGGGGAACAGGTTTCCAGGTTTGGAAAGGCCAGCTACCAATTGTCTGTTCGACAATATACATATACATATACATATACATATACATGTACATATACATATACATATACATATACATGTATATATAATATCTATATATATATATATATTGTATGTATACATACATACATTACATTGCATTGCAATGCATTGCATTGCATTATAATACAATACAAAACAAAACAAAACATACAGCATCATACAGCCATATACGGCCATAAAGCCATACATCTATCATTTCAAAGTCTCAAATGGCTCAAAGCATTTGGAAATGAGTTCCGCCTGTTCTGAGGAGGACAGCTGGACAAATCCTTTCACCTCGGATGCAAGGCTTGCGTCTGGAAAGACGGATTGGGTCTGCTTCCTTGCAGATTTGGAGTGTCCGAGTATCCTAACCGAACCAGAGCAATTAGAGGGAGAAGTGCTCCATGCTCAGAACAAGTACAAAGCTCCCAAGGTTATTCACCCCGAGATTTGAATCTGTTCCTTCACTGTCGCCTGTGCTGAGTCTGCAGGCAAATCGTTCAACTATGTCGATCTGCTTTTTCCTGCGTCAACCAAGGGAAAACCCAATGTGGATTACTGGTCCAGTAGCTACTGCCAAAACAGACTGAAGGAAGCACTACCAATTTTGTGAAGTATAAACGGCAATGTGTTCACTTGGCGTTGGTGACAGCTGGTGTGGATTGACTTCACTGTCCTGCTTATAAGGTGAAAGTCACCAGTAAGCCTTAAGCGTCAGGTTGCAGCAGGTTTGAACATTTAAGTTTGCATCTCTGTTGCTTTATGGGACTTTCTGGCCTTGTTCCTGTGTGGTAAAAATGCAGTGTGGTCAAACTTAGTATCCAGCTGCCAAAACAGAGAACTCTGATCGTCGATACCTTGCTGACAACGGAATGGAGAGCATGTCAAAAACCAAAGGACTCATCAAACGGACCTGGCAAGGCCGGCAAACAATTTTGTGGCATCTCTTCACTTTTCAACTCCAAGTGTCTGGCGAACTGCTGCAGAAGCTATGCGCCGCGCCAATTCCTGAAACCCATGCAAATATCAGATATAGAACTTGCGGAAATTCTGCAAAAGGTCCATAGCCAAAAGCACAATGGAGACTTTGGGTTGCAGGAAGCGCACACCAAATGCGGGGTGAAGAACATCATTAGGAACATGCATTTGCTTTGGTTAGTGTGTGTCATGATCGAATTCTCGTACGGCGGATGATAATCTCACATTTCATGGAAGTTTTGTTTTGCGTACTTGTTTGCAAGGCTTGGCGGTGCATTTGTTTCTCCAAGTAGGGAATAAGCGGAAGCGAAATGTACATGATGGTCCTCGTCTTTGCACTTCAGCAAAGTCTCCTCAAACAAAATTCAGATTTGACCCCTGTCCTGACGTGTGGAACTTCATCGTTGCACTCCAACAAGTTGGATCTGTCAAGCACCACCTACTGCCTGCTTTCCACTCTGAGCACCTTGCCGCGACATCTTTGGCTCCTTTAGCCCTCAATGCCTCTGCAAACAAGGCAGCAAGTCGTGGCCACAATCCCTGGACCCCGTGATGAATCGCAATACACTAATCGTGGACATGACATTCAGCAAAATTGCACCACATTGCACCAGCAAATGCAGCTCCGACATCATATATGCAAAAGATTCCAGAACTTATTATAACTTATGGACAATGCTACTACCATCTGTTACCTATCCCCTCATCATGCGAACTTTAAACCATCCGTGCAGGCGTAGCTGTCCAGAAGTCACCCCTTTCCGCGAGTCCGTGCCGGTCAGTCCCCTGCCTCGACAACATCGCCCCGTGCCAGGGACTTCCGCGCGGCATGTCCCAGCTGAGTAGGGCTGTAAGCATCGAGACCTGAGGTCGGTGTCAGAGTTGACTGGCAAGAAATACAGTGCAATACGGCAATACAAAGGTAATTTATGTAATTTAATACAAACATCCAGGCAAAGATCTCCGAAAAAATCATCACAGCTCTGCGTTCAATAGCAGGACTTTCTTCATCTCTGACTTCCTCTAGCTATCGATTTTCCGGCAGCTGCAGAATACTTGGTAGAGGTGGGCATCGCGTTGTCTTCCTAGTTTCATCTGATCATCTCAAGAAAAGATGAGCCACTTCGTCGGCAAAATGATGCTTAGTGAAGGCTGGTCCAGTGTAGATGAGCAGTCACAAATCGAAGACGAATCACAGACACCCTTTTCATCCCTTTTACAGCTCTTCGTTGTTGGTGCCGAGTCACCATGATAGCATGGTTGTCACCAGTTGTGTGCAAGACTGCACTTTGCAAGTCTATTCGTCAGTGCAAAACATGGACTTCAGAGGGGCCCTATTTTCTAAGACGCCCAAACTCCAAAATGACACACAAAGATTTGTACAAGTGCACCATACACGACCCTGAAGCACTTAGGCAAATACCAAGTCTTCACGTTGTGATTTGAGTACCAAGTCGTGTGACTTATCACTACAATATCACTAATATTACATAATATTACCAGATAGCACGAGATCAAAATGTAGCGATTCATGGGGTGTGCGAGGTCGTGATCTAAAGACTGTCAACCAGGTCCTTTGCCTTGTCTGGCTTTGAGGACTGGGTGCTGCAAAACAGGCACATATAGGCTCGACATGTCTAAAGCACGACGCCTGCGGTAGCATTCCTTCTTCAAGATTGTTCAAGCACAATGCTATGGAGAATTACAGAATAACCAGTGAGCTTTTTGCATTGCAACTTCTTAAAAATCATCAGTTGATCGTCGATCCTCGTGCCCAAATTCAAAACGTGGTGCCAGCAACAGGGACAGATCAAAGACGAGCCAAGCTCATGTTATGTCAGCCCAGTCAGCCATTGGTTCAGGTCAGCCTTAAAGATTTTATAGCGCAATGGAGTGGTGCTTCTGCCGGCATCTTTGACAGGTCAAGAGTTCACGGACGCCATCCCTCAGCCCAGCGAAAGCGCATTACAACAAAGCTGCATTTGTCTGATAGCAAGATCCACTAAAAAGACACAACAATGAAACCATATGAAACCTGTGTTGTCCACGTCATTCAACAGTGATGCAGTGATGCATGCAAAAAGCCTGGACAATGCGGTGACATCTTGTGGCCAAGGCTCTGAATGGCATCTCGATTGCGCGCGAAGGCAATGGCGGCAAGAATGATGCCAACGCCTTCGAGGCCAATGATGCCAAAGAGGGCCAGAATTCGCCTTGCGACGTGTTGGAAATACAATGAGCACAGTGAATACCAGAGGCAGAATGTGTCGAACATTGCGCTGTCGGCATCCCACAGCCCCATGGCACCAATAGCCCTCTGTAGCAAGATCTCTGCCAAGTCGCAACTGGTAAGAGCTGATCTGGAAAGCTTGAGAGACCTGTGATGCGACAGTGCGAAGCACATCTTCTACCTGGTAAATCATTGCAGGTGTTAAGACTTTTAAGATGTGTCAAGCTTCAAGCAATCTCATAACAGTCATAACATGGCAAAAAAAAAACTCCGAACCTCCGAGGCAACTTTCCAGGCCACTACAAAGGCCCCCAGAGCGCCAGTCACCATGGGGAGAGTCCTGGAAGGACTTAGTCATTTGAGCGACCAAAATGCAGAAGGACTTGGTTGGGCATGTAGAAAACCAAATTCATTTCAGAAGGGATCTCTGCATGTTCTGATTTGTCTTGCTTGCAACTCTCATATCATGTGGACACTCCGTCCTTTTCACCACCGCAGAAAAGAGCATTTGAGTGAGTGCCAACAGGCCGTAGATGACCCACAACCACCAGTCTTGTCTGATAGGGATCTGCAAAACGAAGTGGATAGTGATAAAGAAGGTCCTCAAATTGGTCCACAGGATCGTGTGCAACGAACACACACATCCAACAAACAAGTCCAAATGACACAGCCTTTGTGACCGGCTGAGAATGGGACACTCCAACCACACCGGTTGCCCATGTCTTCAGTTCTTCCAGCCACTCCTTAGTTGTGACAGGCTTTCTGCAAACCCACTCCAGTGCACTAGGTCACTAAGTGACTGTTTCTATGAGTTTTTTCACTCACCTGAAATCAAAAAGGGTCAGTAGACATCAGTAGACCTTAACTTGACTTTTGACACGAGAGAATCCCATGACATTTGTTTCATCCCAGATTCTTCCTGCTTCTCAACGGCCAAAGACCAGGCAACCAGGGCGATCCATTGCACTGAGGTGAAGATCAAGAAGAACCATTTGAAGAAGTTCACAGCATCTGAGGGAATGAGGGAATCATCGCAACAAAGTGCAACTCACAACTGCAGATAAGCCGGCCATGGAGTCACATCATTCATGTGGTTCAGGCCTAATCCTCCTTGGGTTGGTAGAGTGTTGACCAACGCATAGACCATCACCACCTCGGAAGATGTTGGTGTGCTGAATCTATCAGGATGTGCATGTTTTTGCGGGGCAATATGGATCGGATCTACTGCATTCATGTCAAGTAAGACCCCCAAAGTGGTACAAAAGTTACCTCTACAACCTGTTGTGTTCATCTATAATCTGTAGGTGTATCTGCATATGTCTACTTTATGTAGACCATCAAAAGTCATCATCTGTGAATAAGCTGAAACATGGAGTCCTGTCGAGGTGTGTCGTCAAATCCTGTGCTTCGGACAATTGCCACTATTCCTCCGAAGATATTGAAGAAAAGGCCAGGCCTAGGCTGGAGTTGATATCTGTGCACTGCTCCATCCGTTAAGCACTCTGGCTACTCAAGCTTTGGCCTAGTTGGCCTAGTTCAACTTCAGCCCTTCTGTAGTTTCAAAATTCGGACACAAGTGCACTGGTAGAGCAGTAGACTGCCCACTTTCCAAATTATGTAAGTACTATGTTTCTGCCCGTCTGGAAAGTTTGCTGTCTTCACCGAAGGGCATCTTCTTGCGGATGAGCACCACGAAGGAGAGAATGAGCATCGGCACGGCCGCCATGAAGATCACACCCCAGATGCTTTCAACGCTTGGACCTGCACATCACTGAAATCTCACCACTGGATATGACATCATGTTGTTACTATCCGCAAGAAGAGGACATTCGGAATGAACATGTGACATCAGTGATGTTCGAGGTTATGTCACAAAATGTCCAGGTTCAATCGGTTCAATTGATAAAACTTCAATTTCAGCAGCAAACGATGCAACGATGCAACGATGCAACGATGCAAGGTGAAGCGATGCAGAAGCTCTGCCTGGCAGCACGGAAGATACTCCTCCGAGGTCTCCAGTCCCGCATGCTGATTCGCTTTGTTTCAGCGTGGACCATGCATCGCAAGTGTCACCTGCAAAAAAAACTCAACGCCAGAAAATCATGCATCCAAATCATCCAAAAACCACAATCTAAAACATGCATCATGAATTGATCCCTTTTTGGGCCCTCAATTTCAATGATGACACTTGATTAATCGAACGACTCTTGAACACACAATGCAAACCTCAAGATGAACAAAATGAACATTGATGCTAAACTTGGAGAAAATAATCGAAAAAGTGTCCTTTAGGTCCTAAGGCATCCGGTGTCCAAAAGACCTTGGCCAGCCTCGAAGGTCTGTGTAGTCCGTTCCAGTGCTGGAGGAGAAGATGGTGCTCACGTAGCCATACCACCCAGTGCACGGGTCCATGCCTCCACACCAAGTCACTTTGAGTCACTGCATATCAAATAATAATACTTAACAAACGCAGGGAACCATAAAATCCAAACACACTTTCAAAAATTGGAGATGCAGGCTGCACAACCTTCCCGTGTCCTTCTCAAACTTGCTCAAACCACAATTGGTGTGTGTCTGGGCTTATTGAATAAAGTGTGCTTTGTTACCAATTTCACCTCACGCAAGGACTTCCTTGCCAATGGCTGATGAGGCAGTTCAACTATCATTTAGGTCCTGTATAAGTTATAAGTTATAAGAATCAAATTCTTGTCAGGAAACACTCGCTCCGAACACGAGCTACCCAGAAACACATGCATCTGTCTGAGGCCCAGACAATTTCGATTGACCTCTCTCAGCAACGCTTGGGACGAAACTATGACATGCAACAAGCTACAATTGTCTGTTCACTCCCATCCAACTGTTCATTTGATGCAGCTTCTGAAAGAAATATCTGGTTTGGTGCTCCACTGAACAGAACTCCACACTTGGCAATCCGCCTACACTGATCCGGGCATTTGCATCTGAAGTCTTACAACAATTCCGATTCTCAAGAATGAATTCTTCTGCCATGAGATCAAGAGTCGGAAACACCAACAGAACACGCACAGCCATCAACCCACGAATACTAGCCTTGTAGTACATGACGTCGTTCTCAACCCAGATTCCTTGGACTACGTCTCCTCTGCGGACTTGAGTCATCTTCAAAACCAAATCACAATCAGCGATAGGTCCAATGATCATTGCCATAAATATCTCTTGCCATTTGGCTCATCTTGCTCTTGAGGACTTGATGCTGATTCGTCAGAAGCAAGTTCTGGAAGTCAACAGACGAAGCGTCGAGCATGTCACTGCAAGTCCTCCAACGTAGGAGAGGGCCGCTTGACGATTGCTCAAGACGCCGTTGTTTTCCTCTATGCTGTAGATCCTGTCAAGCACAACTCGCTCGCTTCTCAACACTGCTCTGATTACATCTGTCCATCTCCCAGTCAATGTCTTGGCTGGTTCCTGCTCACTCGACATCCTGAGATATCACGCGCTGGTCTTGTATAACTTCATCCTGTATCCGTGCAGGTTTGTAGAAAGGACCGAAAGTGTGCTGAAAAAAACAGAACGAAAGGTGCAAAATGTCACAGTCAGCTCCCACAAGTTGTTGGGTGGGAGGTTTGCTGGTGGAACTCCCTGGTCCTATCATCTACAAAAAAGAGCTTTGACCTCGGCGTGAGATCCAAAGCAAGGCCGTTCACAGTGTAGAAAACCACTTCTGAAACGCCGGAGGGTCATATTTTGCAGGTTCAATCCGGATTACACGCCCTTTTGCCCTTTTTCTGACGGTGCATTGACTCAGCCCCCTGCTGAAATGTCGTCAAGGCCAATCCACGGTTGCTCACCTCAATGGTTTTTCCAAGTTTTGTTTGGTTTTGGCTTGCCTTGAGAGGGTTGATGTAGCTGCACATGGCTTTGCAAAATGGTCTTGCAAACTCCCACATCACAATGGTCTTTCTGACAGTAGATACACACCTATCACACCTAATATTGCTCTGATCCCACCATAGAGGGGTCTAGCGCTGCGTTTCGTACTCAAACCCAAGCGAGCACGAATACCAGCACAATGCCCATGAATGCTTGGTGTGTCTCCATTATCTCTTTTTATTTCTCACTAGTGCAAACCGCTCAAAAGGTCTGCCACGCCACTTGCACTGTCTGACCACCAGTGACCCGCAGAAATCGACTTTCTCCATTCACTCTGCCATTGAAGAACATGCTGCCTGCAAAGGCAGCTTGGCAGTAAAAATGTGGTGCAAGTGTCTGAGGCTGGGTACAAAGAACAGCCTTGTAGATTTGTAGACATACATCCCGCTAGTGTGGTGCCAATACTGGTAAAACGATGATTTGTCCTCTGTCACTAGTCATTAGGTCAAACATCCAGTAAAATTGCAGGTTTCTGCTTACTCACACACTGCCCAATTAAAGCATTCAATTTTTTCGTTAACTCAAAGCGTGACGTTGATTTTCACTGTTCTAGCTCTACGAGGAGGTCTGTGCATGAGGTCTTGACTTTGTTCCTCAAGGTCCAGGAAGGTGTTGCGCACCACCAACCTGGTTGGATCTGGCTCAGGCTGCCCCGAATGTTCTGCTCCGTCGGCTTGGTGGGTTTGTTCCTGTGGATTGAACTTTGCTTCTGCATCTTCGTGAATGCTTGGCGCGTAGGTGCCGCCGTTGGCGCGACGGTATGCAGCTTTGGCCAGCGGGACAACCTCCGCGAAACGGTTTCTCAAGAGCTCCCAGTCTGTTCGGCGGACAATGCACTGGTAAGAAACCAGCTCACGCCCGTCCAAGGTATCGAATGCCTCGATGTCCTCGCCGATTGCGTTGAGCAAAATCTTGACATACTCGACCAAGTGAAATCTTCTCTTTCGAGGGTTGTGCTCTTGCTGAGTCTTGTAGCGTCGCCAGTGTGGCAAACCCAGTCGCTGTCCAGCGTCAATGGTGACTAAAGGTTCTCTGCTGCACGGCATCATGGGCAAGCCACGCTTGAAGCTTTGAATGGATAGGACCACGTAGAACTTCTCATCAATCTCACGCAGCTTCTGAATGTTCGGTCGATTCAGAAACCACTGCGTTGTGTTGTGCACAGCTTCAAGGACTTTGCGAAAATGAAATGTGGCCCAGCTGGCAAACTTGTCCTGCATAATACGGAAACAACCACAACGTTGAACTCGCCCTTTGTCGTCTCTGGTCGAATCACCATAATTCCATGAAACGTCTGGCCACCGTGCCAACATGCAATAGCGCTGTCACCTTCCGAAGGACAGTCTCGACGAACCTTCTGATGCACTGCAATGGGACATACGGCATCGTGAAAGAAATAGTGCGGAAAGGCCGTCAATGGATTCGAGATGTCACCAAAGAGCACGTTGCACAATCGGAAAAGAAAACTGCACGTTCGGCCCTCCAGAATCGCTTCACCCGGCGCAACAAATTCTGATCGGTTGATCAGTGTCTCGGCTGCAACTCCTTTCACTCCACTTTCCGCGGCTCGAACTTCTGGCCTTACGATCAAGTTGCTGGTCTTTTCTGGGGCATCCTGGATTTGAATGTTTTTGAGGTCAAACTTGATAAGATGGCCTCCCCACGGGCAACTTCGATGCCACAATTGAGCATTCGGCCTAGCCAAAGCCGGAGACCAGGACACTGGCGTCAAGACCTCGGGCATCGCCTGAAACCACTCGTCCACAGCTAGCGGAGCAATTAAAGGAGCAGACTCCATTCTGCTCAAAGCGCGCAAGGGTAGAATAGAAGCAGCGGTGCTGACTCACTGACATTTGAGCCAAAATGGCTACGGTAATTAAATGCAGGCAGGAAAATTGGTTTGGCGCGAACCCCAGTATCTCTGAGCTTGCAGGAGCAAGCCGGAGCAATCACAACCACAACCACAACCAACCAGAAGGCAGCCAACCAACCACAGGAACATACGGAAAGCTACAGAAAGTTCTAACAGAAAGACAATCTTTCTCCAACCTTTTTCCAACCTTTTTCCCAACCTTTCCAGGGCCAGGCCTCCAAATGTGATGTAATCCGTTCCGTCGTAGAGCCCAGCGCTCCGGGCCCAAGTTCTCAGAGAGGGAGTGGCGTTGCTGGGTAGCAAGTCTTGCAGGCCTGTCCCAGGTGTCGCTGTCAGCGACTGCAACCAGTGTTTCGGGTTCCGTTTCGTGACTATGGGATCATATATATATATATATATATGTCTTGAAGTCCACCCGCAGCTGATGCAGTGCCCTTTTTCTCGGGGCACAGCTGGATCTATTGTTGGCCTGCTTGCACGGCTGAAAGCTGGAAGGAAACTGCTGCTGCTGCTGCTGGTGGCAAATCTATGCATGAGAAGTGAAGTGGGTCCACTTGCTAGCACCACCGAGCAACCGGTCTCCGGTGTCGGGGAGCACAAGTTCTCACTTAACTTCCGCAAGCAATGGTCAGCCTAGCAAAGTATTCACAACTAGAGTATTCCAATCCTTCCAAACCCTCAAGGGCACAGGAGTGCCCACCTCACACGACTCGAAGGCGTGTGGGGTGGCGAACGGCTGGCTGTGTCCGTGGCAAGTGCCTGCCCATGAGAGCACCTAGACATGTGAAAATTAAATGAAGCATGATTGAACTAAAGGAGTAGTGCTGTTGGATCTCAAAAGCATGCATGGGATGTTGAGGCGGTGCTCCCTGAGGCACGGGCTGCGTGAGCAGACTGGCTTCCAAATTAGCTGCTACTTCGTCCAGTATAGCGTCAATTACTATAATCACAAGTCCAAAACTGCGACGAAGCACTAATCGGATGCCCATGGTCAAACTCTTGGCCATGACCACATAAAAGAGTGGCCTCGAAATCAACATGCGTGCCAAAAGTGCTAAAAAGGTGAACAGCACAGCTTTGCCTTTTGCTTTGGCAAGGCCCCACATTAGCCACTCAGCTCCCATTTTTCGCCAAGTCCTTGATGCTGTCTGCGGTTGGGCTGGACGGCTTCCCAAGGCTTTCTCACTCATCATCCTCTTCGCATATTGGCAGAACCTGGGATCTTGTTTGTAGGACTTGGCTGCCCTTCGTAGGTCCTCCCAACTGACTTCGGGATACCGGGCACCTTTCAAGGGTCCCGCACTGACTACCACCTTGCGAAACTGCTTCTGCCAGTCTTCCCCAGGCCCTAGCTCCGCCGATGGCATGGCTTGGACTTGGGATGGTAGAAATTCGGTCCTAAGGAGATTCTCTTCAGGCACCTGATCAGCCAGAAAAGCAGGCAGGTGTACCAAGAAATGAAATCGCATGAGGAACTTCTTCAACTGCAGGGCAATGGTGGGCGCGATTGAGAGCGTGATTTGTTGGGCTCTGGCAACTTGTATATAATGCTCTAACGATCTCATGTGAGCCCAACGTCCTAAAAATCTTACTCTGCTGACTTCGATCCCCTGGTCAACTAACCAGGTTGCTCCCCCCGCACGCAGGGAAGCGGGTGACAGTCGTAGTGATTCTATGTTGAGACTGCGGCACACTGATTTGAACATGCTACGAAAACGATGAGGAGTACTGTTCCACAATGCTGCTTCTGGCTGACGTTCACTTTTGAGCCACGCTAACCAGTTTGCTGCATCAGGGTGGCGAATCTCGACGTAGTGTTGGATCCCCCTGTCTAGCATTCTTAGGTCGAGCAATCCTAACAACTGAGAAGGCACTTCCTAAAGACATTGAATTTGGAGGCACCACATCTGATGCCCTCAAGTTCAGAAGCTCACCAGGTCTCAGCAGTCCATAAAATCCAGTGAGCACCATAACCGCCAGAGCCAGCCATCGTCTCGCTTCACTTCTGCTATCCGACTTTTCAGAGTTGAGAACTGCTTGACATGTGATGGCCATGAGCAATGTCATCGGTACAGGTGCTCTAAAACTGGAGGGCTGCTGCTCTTCCCATGACTTGATAGCGTCCCACGACGCTTGCAACTTGCGACGCAAGCGCGGTCGCATGATCTGAAAACTGAGCATGGCGTGCTTAGCTATTCGTAGTCCAGATTTCGATGGCTTGTCATGCAAGTGTTTGATAAACTGCTCTAACACCTCATCCACCACACTGGCTTTTTGATGGATCACTGACTCCCAGATTACCTCAACTTCGGTGAGATAGCTCTGAAGAGCTTGACATCCTTCCAGAAGCCGTTTCCTGTAGGCTGGGCTGTACTTTCCCCAGCGCAGCTTTTCAGCACCGGCAGTTCGCGGCTGTACCAACCAGGCAGGCATGCAGAACCATGCAGGAGGGAGAAAATAAAAAACTGAGTCCAAACACTTGAAAAAACTGCTCTCTTATGTAACCCCTATTTGAATGCTAGTTCGAAGGCTTTTGCATATGCCGTGCACAGTGCTTGTGGGTAGCTTCCAGCTAGGTGTGAACGTCTCTACCACTTGCCTTGAACCTTGACTCCTCCAAGCACTGCGACATGTGTGTGGTCCTTTTGACACCTGAGACCCAATCTGCTGAGGTTTGGCATGGTCCCCAGGAATCTTGTTGGTTTCTTAGCTAGCCCCAAATCTCCATCGCTATCAGGTATCATGAGCCCAAAACGACATTGGTCAAGATCTATGCTGCTACAAGAACACTTAGCTGCAACCTGCTGCATTCGAGGGGTCTTCCAAGCAAAAGAGGAAAGAGGATTTTCAAGCGTAAAGAAGGAACCATGTGCATGCAAGAGTTCGCAAAGGTGCAGGGTCCGACAAAGTATCTCATTTCCATCACGCTCACGCTGGAGAGGGTTGTCACCCAGTGGTTGTTTATGGGTGCGTGTGCCTTTATTCATATTCTGCATGATGCTAAACGAACCACAAGGGAAACCAAAATGCCATAGCTGCTTGGGTTGACATGCTTCTTGACAAAGCCTGTCAAATACCTTATCATCCGCAATGTCATGTGAAGCTACTGGTTTTCCTGCTTTCATTAGTTCAATTGGAGGTTTCACCTTAAACATCCCTCTGTGACGAAAAGTTTTTGTAAGGTGTGCATTCCCCGCAAAGATTTCCCTGAAGCTCCAGTGCTTGGCGGCTGGATGAGAGGACAGGCTAGCTTTCTTGTTTTGGTCTCCAAATTGCTGCTGGTCTAGCACTGACTGGCTATTAGGTTTGACGGCCGGTCGGACGCTGTCTTGGCGCTCGACATGCCTCCAGATCTCCCTGTTGGACCGCCTGGTTCGATATTCTTCCAAATTATCACCTAGCACGTCAACGGCTATTTGACTAGGTACTTCAGGTGGTTCAGGAATCCTACGACATCTAGAGGGGTGATCTGCTGGATTGGCACCTTACCTAACCCAAACTATATGGAGGGACTTACGCCCCGCAAGGGTCCAACCGAGTGACTCTCTCAGCAACCTGTTCAGATTGCGAGCTGATGAACGGCCTTTCGACCAGGCTCCAGCCGCTGCTCTCGAGTCGCAGAGTAAAACGCACCTGAGTGGTTGCACAGTCTTTTCAACAACGTCTCTGAGCTCTCTCTGTATCATCCGTGTTTCTAGGATGTTTATATGTTGTTTGTGACTGAAGTGACATGTTTCGGTTTGGTTCCATGGCAAACTCAAGAGGAGCGATTCCAATTCTTCAGGAGCCTGGTGCATGCTGCATGGCGGCTCCACCTGGCCTTTAGCCCAATCTAGCCGGACGTGTTCGCCTTTGTGTTCTGCAAACCTAAAAAGAGTTTGGGTTATTGGTGGTGTCACAATCGTGGCAGCTCTGCCTCCGTGGGTGGTCGACGCATCACTGGCTCCGATTCTGCAAGAAACATTCCAGCGCACATTAGTGTGGCAAAGGGGAAGGAGAAGTGCACAAGACAACAACTCTTCTTTGACACTTGTGGGCAGGGCTTTCCTATCACCATCTTTGATACGCTCTATCCAAATGAAGGTCTCTTGCAACAAGCACATCATCAATCTCCTGTGCATGAAGGGATGCACTAGGAGCCCTGTGATGCCCTGCAACAATTTTCGTGTGACCACCGGTAGCTTGCACACTCTAACTAGTAGTGAAGCTAGTTGCTGCAGCTTGAATCGAGGAGCTCCTACACGCCCACGACGGCTTTCTACCTCTGTGCCCCAAGCAACAAAAGTTGATTGTTTATCAAAGGCTTTATGGGCCGAAGTAGGTATGCCATGGTTTGAGTACTGCTCTCTGCTTTGTTGCATGATCACTTCATCCCTGAACTTTTGATTTTTGTTACGGTACTTCCTTGAGGGGAGAATCTGAGTGACTATATGATCATCTATGTACAAGCCTTCAAGAGTGTGTGAAGCCGGTAGGGGCTGTTTGAACTCTATACATTCTCCAGGCTGCATACACAAACCATCCTGCAGAATCTCAAAATGGACTTGCTGAGCTATGTCAACAGCATTCAAATCACCCATCGCAACAACACGGAAACTCAAGATATAACTCTCACCCTTCTTTCCCCCGTAGGCTTCGTAACCTTCCCCATCAAAGCACTGACCTACGGCATTACGAGGCAACCACTGCTGATTATGCTGGAGGAGATAGAAGTAGTTACTAAGGTCATCCCCACTACCCCTTATTGAAAATCCCTTTGGAACAATGAGCAGTGAACCGTGTGGCAGTCTGGCCCATACTAGCCTGCGTTCAAGCTCGTTAAAAGGCCGTCGATCCAGGATGATCCGATCGCTTTCGGCTTTGTGATCGACTGCAAAAAGCCCACCTGAAATGATCCTTCCCTCACTGTCCCTTAGGGCTAAGCTTTCGGGGAGTAGTGTGGCAACCCCACTTTCTAACAGCTTGTGGTTCACCGCAACCAGGTCATCCGGCTCAACTCGGAAACAGCCTTTGGTCGGCTTGGGAGGCGCCAGGTTGTGAGGCACTGTGGATGGCATCTCTTGAAATGCCTTTCGATGCTCTCCCTTCAAAAACTGCTCAGGGCTGATGATGCCGGCTTTCTGAGGCAGGGACATTCTCTCTGGTTTCACATTCTTTGCTACTCTCGCTAGCTTATCTATAGCTTGGCTACTGGAGTAATCTGAATTACGGACTATGTTAACTAATTCACTTAATTTTAATATGCCGCGGCTCAAAGGTTCTGAACTCTGGAGGCGTACATATCTATTAATTTCGTCATGCATGTAGCCGGCATATGCAGCATGTGAGGACGTCCAAGGAGTGCAGACTGCCCTATCTAGGAAGCGCTGCTGGTCGAGTCTCTTGAAAGGTGAACCACCTTCCAAAAAGGTGAAATACGCCCACATGATTTCGACCAGATTCCAAGAAACTGCCCGGCCTCGCCTCCTCGCTCGTCTGCGAGCGCCCTTGGACTTGCCTTCAATGCAAGCCACTAGCAGGGACGGAAAAAGTGGTGCCTTCTGCTCTGATGCAGAAGGTGTCATAGGCCCCGACCTCCGGTTCAAATCGGAGGACTTGATCAATCTCCAAAATCTGCTAAAGGCACCATTACCGGCCTCTAGGCTTTGGACAACTTCTAAAAAAGGTGAGCTGCATTCTGGCTCAGAAGCTGCTCTATTCAGGCATCGGTCTGCTCCTTGTCTTTGTTCTTGTCCTTGCCTTTCTGGGAGCGCTTGTTGCCTTTGCCCTCTCTGTTGGGTTCCGGTTCCTCTTGGTCGCCTTTGCCAAAGCCTTTTCCCCGTAGATTCTGTGTCGTTTTTGCGAGCTCGCTCATGGATTTCAGATAGCTCGTCACGTGCTGTAAGCTTTGTGGATCTCCGCCAAAAAGCTTCTTCTCGAAGGGATCTTCCACGTGAGTGAGCAGCCATCCAATCTGCCAGCTCCCATTGTCCAGTGAAGTCTGATGAAGTGCTTGAAGTGTCAAAACCGCTCTTCGAGCTGCCCTTTCGGGTTCCTCTCTTAGGAGCTCCTCCAATATCACACTCACCAGATAGTGGCACCGTTGCAGACTTCGGTGCTTGCCCCACTGAATCCGACGGTTGTAGTCTACGAGCCTGAAAGGCTTCTCCTGAGCCCCCAACTCTTCCTGCAGAGAGTGCACGTAGCGCTTGACGTGCTTCACAGGATTCCGAAACATCTTTTTCTTTGAACCTTGGTAATCCTTCACAGCTCTTGAGTGGCCCTTCACGACTTGTCGAAGTAGCCCTTGTCGCTCTCGCTCGAAGAACTGCTGCGGCTTGAACTTCGGGTCGATCTTCGCCTTCGGCCTTTCCGTGAACTGCCCTGCTAATTCTGTGCTATCTGCAAGGCCAGGAGCCCTTGGAGCGGATCTGAGCTGCTGGCTGCGGCCTTCAACAAGGTGTCCTCTGAAAGACCCTTGTCTTTTGAGGTGTCTCGCCTTGAATCCTTGTGTTTCCTCTCTATCATGGCAAAGCGGCTTCTTTTCTTCTTGGTGAAGGGACTGTCCGAATCCTCCTGCCTTTCTTTCACGACGGCGGTGGTACCAGACCCGAGCCATTTCTTGCGGAGTGCGGCTGCTAGGTCGGTCTCCTCCTCTGAGCTGCCGCTTGAACTTGTGCTTGAAGCTCTCTTCTCCCTTGACTTCTTCTTCTTCTTCTTCACAGCTCGAGGTCTTGGCTGATCTGAGGCAGTGGCGAACGTCAGTTCGCCCTCTGAATGAACTGCCGTCAACCCGGCTTTCAGAAGTTCCTTGAGGTCGGCTGCAAGCTCTTTGCATGCCTCTGGGGCTCCCCCCAGTAGTTTGTCGAAGGGAGCTTCCACCAAGCAGAAAATGCCCTCGTCGTTCTCGATGTGGCTGAGCTCGGATTTCTCGATCTGCCCTTGAGCATCGCACTAAGCATTGAAGCCACTCGTTCTCCAGAGATACCACTAAAGCTTCGCGCCAACGCGGCGTCTCAAAACCCTCAGCGAGCTTCCGGAAACCCCGGCTGCCAGCTTTCAAGGTCATAGGTGAAGCTCCAGCCAAAAATGCGATTGCGCAGACTTTCTTGCAGATCAAAACCTTCTGCCCTTGCTTTGAAAATCTCTGCCGCTTCCTCACGCGAATAACACCTCCTGAAAGCAATCCCTTCAAAGATTCCACGGTGAAGGGCCAAAATTGCAGCGTAGGCTGTGTTGTCAAAACCCCAATGGATGCCAGCTATTCTCCAACGCCCAATGCCTGGGATATGCCAGACAGCGTACCACCTGATCTCGTTGTGGCACAGACGCTCAGGAGGTTCCAGACCTTCGGATCCAAAGTAGGCTCCAAGCCTTGCAGTTGGTCCTAAGATGCCGGCGTTTGGACACCTGGAGTTTGGTACAACCCACAGCTGAAGTCTCGGCCCTGGATTGGTGCTCTCAGAAGTGGTGCTGACACCGTCTTCCTGTTCTGGTTCTTCTGCTTCAGCAACCACGCCAGCAGGCACTAGCTCAAGCACCTGGCGAGGATGATTGCACCTGGCACAACAGGTGAGTTGCAACCTTGCAAGGGGAACTTGACCCATGAAGGCTGCGGGTCAGTCAAACATGAGTGTGGCATATATATATATATATCTATATATAGATATATATATATATATATCCGCCGACCCCGGCCGACGCAAGGGGGAGCGCGTAAGGGAAAAAGAGGTACTGCACTGCTATTACTACTACTACTACGACGACTACTACTACGACTACTACTACGACTTGGTGGCTTCTTCGTCCTTCACTGCCATGCTGTAAATTGAAGAGCTAGTTGAAGAGCTAGTTCTCGGGAGGCCCGAGGCTGGAGCACCTGAAAGGTGACGTTATATATATATATATGGTTGTTGATCAAAATGCCTTTATCCCGGGACGGCCATTCTTCGCGAATAAAAATTTTACTTTCGCGAAACTTTCGCAAACTCCATGTTTATCTTTCGCGGGGCCCATGTTGGCCAACAACACCTCTTATGAAGATTCGTTCACCACCTGCCAAATTACGCCAGAGAATCACGGATCACTTCTTGGTAGCCTTTTAAACATGCAGCTAGCATCACGGAATCCCTTCTCAGGACAGTGATTTTTTGCAAAATTTACTGGCCCACCCCCTTCAACATGCACTTTGACTTTCGCCCGCTCTTTCGCATAACTTTCGCGGAACTTTCGCGAAAATATCCCTATTCACAGACCCCGGCCATCAGCAGGGGGTGTACTGAAGGAAAAACGAAGACCAGGGGCCTTGGTGTTTGGCTCTCGCAAAGCCTTACTTTTGGAAACTTGGCTACTGCTACTCGCATTCTCTGGTGCCCTTCTCCTGCCAGACCCTGGGCGGCAGTGGGTGGCAGCCCTTTACATATAACGATTAGAATATCCAACTTTCGCGAAACTTTCGCGAAACAAAATTTTACTTTCGCGAACTCGAAAAAAAAACTTTCGCGAGGGTTTCCAACATAACATGCACGGCTTTCGCAATTAAAACTCCTTACAAGGACCTTTAGATCAACCATCATATATATATATATATCCGCCGACCCCGGCCGACGCAAGGGGGAGCGCGTAAGGGAAGAAGATGGAAGAAAAGGACTTGCAGCAGCCAGCAGGCATACTTGCAGCAGCCAGCAGGCATGTGAGGCAGCAGCAGCAGCACCAGCAGCAGCATTGAGCAAGAGCAACAGCAACAGAACTAGCAACAGCAACAGCAGCAACAACAACAACAACAAGAACAACAAGAACAACAACAACAACAACAACAACCACAACCAACAAGAACAAGAACAACAACAACCACAAAGACAAATATAAACCCAAACAACAACAAACAACAATAACAAACAACACCAAACAACAACAAACAACAAGAAACAACAACCAACAACAACAAACCATGACCCTTTGCCGGGGGACTCTGTTGGGTCCCCCTCCCACCGGTCACGTACCTCGATTCCTTGACTCCGGGGTTTTTGTTTCACCGGTGGGGGGTCCTTCCCGGAGTCTCCTCGAAGTACGTGGGGCTCCTTGGGTTGCCCTTCCCGCCCGCCCTTTTTTTGGGTTCATGGTTGGTGGCTTCTTCGTCCTTCACTGCCATGGTGTTTCAGGCTGGCGGGTCCGGCGTTTTGGCGTGTCAGAAGCTGTAAGTTGAAGAGGTAGTTGAAGTGCTAGGTCTCTAGGATTTCAGAAGGGACGTTAGGGAGTTTTTTGGTGCGATTTGGTGGCTTCTTCGTCCTTCACTGCCTGGTGTTTCAGGCTGGTGGGTCTGGCGTTTTGGTGGCTCAGAAGTTGTAAGTTGAAGAGCTAGTTGAAGAGCTAGGTCTCTAGGATTTCAGAAGGGACGTTAGGGAGTTTTTTGGTGCGATTGCTTCCCTGCCATGGTGTTTCAGGCTGGCGGGTCCGGCGTTTTGGTGGCTCAGAAGCTGTAAGTTGAATAGCTAGTTGAAGAGCTAGTTCTCTAGGATTTCAGAAGGGACGAGTTTTTTGATGCGATTTGGCGGCTTCTTCGTCCTTCAGTGCCATGGTGTTTCAGGCTGGCGGGTCCGGCGTTTTGGCGGATCAGAAGCTGTAACGGCGGCTCAGAAGCTGTAAGTTGAAGAGCTAGTTGAAGAGCTAGCTCGCTAGGATTTCAGAAGGGACGTTAGGGAGTTTTTTGGTTCGATTTGGTGACTTCTTCGTCCTTCAGTGCCATGGTGTTTCAGGCTGGCAGGTTCGGCGTTTTGGTGGCTCAGAAGGCAGGCACATCAGGGACTTCAGTGTTTTTGGCGGCTCAGACGCTGTAAGTTGAAGAGCTAGTTGAAGAGCTAGTTCTCTAGGATTTCAGAAGGGACGTTAGGGAGTTTTTTGGTGCGATTTGGTGGCTTCTTCGTCCTTCACTGCCTGGTGTTTCAGGCTGGCGGGTCCGGCGTTTTGGCGGCTCAGAAGCTGTAAGTTGAAGAGCTAGTTGAAGAGCTAGGTCTCTAGGATTTCAGAATGGACGTTAGGGAGTTTTTTGGTGCGATTTGGTGGCTTCTTTGTCCTTCACTGCCATGGTGTTTCAGGCTGGCGGGTCCGACAATTTTGGCGGCTCAGAAGCTGTAAGTTGAAGAGCTAGTTGAAGAGCTAGTTCTCTAGGATTTCAGAAGGGACGTCAAGCCTCGGGACAGCATGTTTTTGGAGGTGGTTCCGTCCTTCAGGGCCATGGTGTTTTGCTGTTTCGCAACCGCCCGCTAGGACTTCGCTGTGGAGCTGTTTTGAGTGGATGGGAGCAGCTCCAGCAGCACCACCAGCAGCAGCAGCAGGAGCAGCAGCACTTTGTTTTTACCAGAATCCAGAAGGGACGTCAAGCCTCGGGACAGCATGTTTTTGGAGGTCGTTCCGTCCTTCAGGGCCATGGTGTTTTGCTGTTTCGGAACCGCCCGCTAGGACTTCGTTGTGGAGCTGTTTTGAGGGCATGGGAGCAGCTCCAGCAGCACCACCAGCAGCAGCAGCAGCACCACCAGCAGCAGCAGCAGGAGCAGCAGCACTTTGTTTTTACCAGAATCCAGAAGGGACGTCAAGCCTCGGGACAGCATGTTTTTGGAGGTCGTTCCCTCCTTCAGGGCCATGGTGTTTTGCTGTTTCGCAACCGCCCGCTAGGACTTCGCTGTGGAGCTGAGGGGATGGGAGCAGCTCCAGCAGCACCACCAGCAGCAGCAGCAGGAGCAGCAGCAGCAGCCCCAGCAGCTGCAATCGCTTCGTTTTTACCAGAATCCAGAAGGGACGTCAAGCCTCGGGACAGTATGTTTTTGGAGGTCGTTCCGTCCTTCAGGGCCATGGTGTTTTGCTGTTTCGGAACCGCCCGCTAGGACTTCGCTGTGGAGCTGTTTTGAAGGCATGGGAGCAGCTCCAGCAGCACCACCAGCAGCAGCAGCAGGAGCAGCAGCAGCAGCCCACAGCTGCCAATCGCTTTGTTTTTACCAGAATCCAGATGTCGTCAACCCTGGTGTTTTGCTGTTTCGGAACCCCGCCCGCTAGGACTTCGCCTGTTGGAGCTGTTTTTTGAAGGCATGGAACCAGCTCGCACGCACCACCATCAGAGCAGCCAGGATCGCAGCAGCCAGGCCCAGCAGCTTTGCATCGCTTTGTTTTTACCAGAAGCCAGAAGGGACGTCAAGCCTCGGGACAGCATGTTTTTGGAGGTCGTTCCGTCCTTCAGGGCCATGGTGTTTTGCTGTTTCGCAACCGCCCGCTAGGACTTCGCTGTGGAGCTGTTTTGAGTGGATGGGAGCAGCTCCAGCAGCACCACCAGCAGCAGCAGCAGGAGCAGCAGCAGCAGGCCCAGCAGCTGCAATCGCTTCGTTTTTACCAGAATCCAGAAGGGACGTCAAGCCTCGGGACAGTATGTTTTTGGAGGTCGTTCCGTCCTTCAGGGCCATGGTGTTTTGCTGTTTCGCAACCGCCCACTAGGACTTCGCTGTCGAGCTGTTTTGAGGGCATGGGAGCAGCTCCAGCAGCACCACCAGCAGCAGAGCAGGTCCAGCAGCTGCAATCGCTTTGTTTTTACCAGAATCCAGAAGGGACGTCAACCGCCCACTAGGACTTCGCTGTGGAGCTGTTTTGAGGGCATGGGAGCAGCTCCAGCAGCACCACCAGCAGCAGCAGCAGGAGCAGCAGCAGCAGGCCCAGCAGCTGCAATCGCTTAGCCGCTTTGTTTTTACCAGAATCCAGAAGGGACGTCAAGCCTCGGGACAGTATGTTTTTGGAGGTCGTTCCGTCCTTCAGGGCCATGGTGTTTTGCTGTTTCGGAACCGCCCGCTAGGACTTCGCTGTGGAGCTGTTTTGAAGGCATGGGAGCAGCTCCAGCAGCACCACCAGCAGCAGCAGCAGGAGCAGCAGCAGCAGGCCCAGCAGCTGCAATCGCTTTGTTTTTACCAGAATCCAGAAGGGACGTCAAGCCTCGGGACAATATGTTTTTGGAGGTCGTTCCGTCCTTCAGGGCCATGGTGTTTTGCTGTTTCGGAACCGCCCGCTATAGGACTTCGCTGTGGAGCTGTTTTGAGGGCATGGGAGCAGCTCCAGCAGCAGCAGCAGCAGGAGCAGCAGCAGCAGGCCCAGCAGCTGCAATCGCTTTGTTTTTACCAGAATCCAGAAGGGACGTCAAGCCTCGGGACAGCATGTTTTTGGAGGTCGTTCCATCCTTCAGGGCCATGGTGTTTTGCTGTTTCGCAACCGCCCGCTAGGACTTCGCTGTGGAGCTGAGGGGATGGGAGCAGCTCCAGCAGCACTACCAGCAGCAGCAGCAGGAGCAGCAGCACTTTGTTTTTACCAGAATCCAGAAGGGACGTCAAGCCTCGGGACAGCATGTTTTTGGAGGTGGTTCCGTCCTTCAGGGCCATGGTGTTTTGCTGTTTCGCAACCGCCCGCTAGGACTTCGCTGTGGAGCTGTTTTGAGTGGATGGGAGCAGCTCCAGCAGCACTACCAGCAGCAGCAGCAGGAGCAGCAGCAGCAGGCCCAGCAGCTGCAATCGCTTTGTTTTTACCAGAATCCAGAAGGGACGTCAAGCCTCGGGACACCATGTTTTTAGAGGTCGTTCCGTCCTTCAGGGCCATGGTGTTTTGCTGTTTCGCAACCGCCCGCTAGGACTTCGCTGTGGAGCTGTTTTGAGGGCACGGGAGCAGCTCCAGCAGCACCACCAGCAGCAGCAGCAGGAGCAGCAGCAGCAGGCCCAGCAGCTGCAATCGCTTTGTTTTTACCAGAATCCAGAAGGGACGTCAAGCCTCGGGACAGCATGTTTTTGGAGGTCGTTCCGTCCTTCAGGGGCATGGTGTTTTGCTGTCGCCCGCTAGGACTTCGCTGTGGAGCTGTTTTGAGTGGATGGGAGCAGCTCCAGCAGCACTACCAGCAGCAGCAGCAGGAGCAGCAGCAGCAGGCCCAGCAGCTGCAATCGCTTTGTTTTTACCAGAATCCAGAAGGGACGGCAAGCCTCGGGACAGCATGTTTTTAGAGGTCGTTCCGTCCTTCAGGGCCATGGTGTTTTGCTGTTTCGGAACCGCCCGCTAGGACTTCGTTGTGGAGCTGTTTTGAGGGCATGGGAGCTGGCAGCAGCAGTCACCATTGGATGGATTGGATTGGATGCGATTTCTAGCAGGATAAGGGACAGGATAAGGGATAGCAGGATTAGAGAGGATTTCTAGTATAGGATTTCCGAAGGGACGTTCCGGCCTCCATGCAGGGAACTTGTTCTTGCGATTAATTTTGCGTCATTTTCGGTACGAAATTAAGTGGTGTTTCGCCGTTTCGGCTGTGTTTCAAAAAAGGTGTCTGCCTGTTAGCAGGATAAGAGAGGATTGGCTTAGATTTCTAGTCGGATAGCAGGATAAGAGAGGATCGGATAGCAGGATAAGAGAGGATTCTAGCACGATAGCAGGATAAGAGAGGATTTAAGAGAGGATTTCTAGTAGGATTTCAGAAGGGACATTCCGGCCCCCAGGAAACTTGTTCTTGCGATTGATTTAGAGGTCGTTCCGTCCTTTCGGGCCATGGTGTTTTGCTGTTTCGGAACCGCCCGCTAGGACTTCGTTGTGGAGCTGTTTTGAGGGCATGGGAGCTGGCAGCAGCAGTCACCATTGGATGGATTGGATTGGATGCGATTTCTAGCAGGATAAGGGACAGGATAAGGGATAGCAGGATTAGAGAGGATTTCTAGTATAGGATTTCAGAAGGGACGTTCCGGCCTCCAGGGAACTTGTTCTTGCGATTAATTTTGCGTCATTTTCGGCACGAAATTAAGTGGTGTTTCGCCGTTGCAGCTGTGTTTCGAAAAAGGTGTCTGCCTGTTGGTTTCTTGCTGGAACAGCCACCAGCAGCAGCAGCAGCAATCAAAAGTGGATTGGATTGGCTTAGATTTCTAGTCGGATAGCAGGATAAGAGAGGATTCTAGCACGATAGCAGGATATATCCGCCGACCCCGGCAGACGCAAGGGGAGCGCGCCAGGGCATAATACATTTGACCCTTTTTTTGAACGGAAGGAGCAGGAGCAGCAGGACGAAAAAGGAACTAAAATCATCATTTTCCATGGGTTTCAGAAGTTACATTAGGCATTTTTGAGGTGCAGTTTCTGAATTTTTCCGTCCTTCACTGCCATGGGGATTTGCCGCTAGGAGTGGTTTACTTTTAGGCGTCGCAGCTAGCCATCAGATGGGGATTTGCCGCTGGGAGTGGTTCGCTTTTAGGCGTCGCAGCTAGCCACCAGCAGCAGAACTTGTGAAGTCTAATTTCTATGGGTTTCAGAAGTTACATTAGGCATTTTTGAGGTGCAATTTTCTCGAAGCTTTTCCGTCTTTCACTGCCATGGGGATTTGCCGCTGAGAGTGGTTCGCTTTTAGCCGTCGCAGCTAGCCACCAGCAGCAGCAGCAGCAGCAATCAAAAGTGGATTGGATTGGATTAGATTTCTAGTCGGATAGCAGGATAAGAGAGGATTCTAGCACGATAGCAGGATAAGAGACGATTTCTAGTAGGATTTCAGAAGGGACATTCCGGCCCCCAGGAAGCTTGTTCTTGCGATTGATTTAGAGGTCGTTCCGTCCTTTAGGGCCATGGTGTTTTGCTGTTTCGGAACCGCCCGCTAGGACTTCGTTGTGGAGCTGTTTTGAGGGCATGGGAGCTGGCAGCAGCAGTCAACATTGTAGGATTTCAGAACATCCAATTGCGTGAGCCATTTCCGTGAGTCCGAGTGATCTGATACAAAGTTGTCTTTGAGCCAAGCTTGACAGGCAAAAGCAGTGTGGAGTTCTTTGATGTGCCGATATGTGCCGCATTTACGAAGGACAATCTAACAATCTAAATGTCCCCAATTTCATCCCCCAATAGTCAATCAGTTTCAGCCCATACACTAATGCTCCAAATTGTCGTGCCGAGGCAAAAACGAGAGTGATCGGCAGCCATCGGAGCATCTCTCATCGCGCCACATGCATGTGGCTGCATCTTGGTACCCTGTCTCATACGGCCAGTAGATTAATTGTTGCAATCCCAATTGCACTAGATTATACTGTAAACCCATTTCCAATATCCAATCATCAACAAACAGGTGTTTGATATTGTTTTGATTCATGGTCTTTTGAGTCTTTTAACAAACAGGTGCTTGATATTGTTTGTACCACATTCTTTTCCGGGGTCGGCGGCAGGGGCGGCAGCCCTTAAATATATATATATATAGAGATTCATATCGATTTATATAGAATCTATAGATTTGCAGTGAATATAAAGCTGATCAAAGCTAGAGGTGTCTAAAGTGGTAAGAATTGGATTCCAAACAAAGTATCAAATCTGTCCCATGCTTGCGACATTGAAAAGGTCATGGGCCTTGATCGAACTGCCATGCACTGGTCGAGATTCCGGTCGGGTACGGTCCAGTACTGATCCCATCACGACCTGGGAATGTGACATCGCAGCTTGTCCATTCAATCATCTCTGGTCGATTGTTAGGTCAACGGTCCCTTTTTGAATATTCTAAGGGCAAACCACATGAAGGTGTGCACACACACTCCAGCCTGAAATTGACCATTCATCTCTTCTCAATGTCACCACTCCCCCACACCAAGGCTTGTATAGACTCTCTGGCCTGCTCAGATAAAGCCAAGATGCCCAAGGTATTGACCTTATCATTCAGTCAGCATACAAGCCTTTTCATAAGATCTTGTGACAGCTTGAGCATCTGTATCTCAAGATCTTGTGTCTCAAATTTGAGCTACAGCAGCTACAGCATCACAAGAAGCTCTAGAGGCGACAAGTTGCTGCAATGTAAGCGCCAGCAATGAAGACAAACCAGCCGGCCAGCACCCAGAGCAGGTTTATGAACTGCTTGTAGACAGATCCCGACCTCTCGGTACACTCACAATGTTTTGGTTGGGTTGTTTCCACACATGCTACTGCACCTACCACCATTGCTATCCTTGCCTCTCCAGCCAAAAAGCTAGACCAATCAGAAGCGCGATATACCTTGGTGCAGGGTGGGTCTGCGGAGAATACAATTTCCGGAGAATTAGATGTCTAACTTGGAACTTTGGGTCACTAAACACGAATCGGACGCCGCAAAGCCAAATTTAAAAGCAGTTGATTGCAGTTGTACAAATCCACAGGGCAAAATTCAGAATCAAAGTCCCTGAGCCCTGAGCCATCCACGTTACAACAGAAGGTTTTGTCCCAAGGAGTCTTGTAGCATCTTGTAGCTGTGTTTGATAGCTTGATCTGTTCAAGCTACAGGAGGCACACTCCAAGACCGAAAATCCAAGAAATTGCAGTGGTCACACCCACGATGCCCCATGCGGCCAGATTCACAATGATGAAGCCTCAAAAGCAAAACAAACTTCTTGGCAAGATGAGTTTAAGAGGGGAACACGCTTATTAGCAGTGAAAATGCATCTGAGATGAGTCAGGCAGCAAAAAGGATCGATGAAAAAAGCAAACACTTTGTTTTTTCCAGCACACAATGAACTTTTGATCGGCCAAAATGAGACATGTTTTATAAAATCACATTTCAGATCATTTCAGCACCTTGCCGCACCATCGCTACATCTCAGGGTTTTTCTCCCCTTTTGACCCTCCCAGATCCTCCCAGATCCTCCCAGATCCTCCCAGCTCCCATCGATGCCTAGCCAGCCCAGCACACCAACACCGACACTCTGCTGCGCATCGGCGGAGTCTGCAGTCGGCTTCACTCCCTGTGCCTCCAAGTTGGGAGCGCTCAGTGATTGGTCAGATTTGACTGTTCAATGAATTGGTCCGGCACAACACCTATGTAGATAGCCAAGGTTGACCATGTTCTTCATCCTTCACAAGAAAGTTTGGTGCTCTTCGTCTTCGTGAGACTTCACAAGAGACATGGACACACCGTGCCACCCATGCTCGAACTTCAGACCACCATGCTAAGAGACTTAAGATTGGGGACGAGATTCTTCGTGAACATTTTAAAGACGAGCTAGGAGACAAACTTGACAGGACAAGCTGGACAGCAGCCGCATCGAAATTCCGGCAAGAAGCTACGCGAGAACCACCTCCTTGATGCTATGAGAAGTAAGAATCCGTACAGTTTTCAGCTGCAGAATAACATTAGTTATAGTTATAGTCATAATAATGTTATCAACTCTCTGCACTTAAGAATGCTCTAGCCAATTCGAAGCCACAATTTGTCTGGCCTTCGTGTTGGAAAAGATAAAAGACTTGATCCAAATGCGATAAAATTCAAACGGACAAGATCGAAGCCTCCACATCTGATGCTGCTGTCTCCGCCATGACTGGCTGCCTGGACCAGAAATCAACATAAAATCATATTGAAACCTAATTCAAATACTGCGAGACGGTCCAATTCCGGGGTCCGTTGCTCGTTACTGTTACTCTCTCTGATCAACTTATGCCTAAGGCCTAAAGTCAACATTGAATCCATGTGGCTCGAACCAGTCCTTGCAACCCCGTTTGCCCATGCCTCTGCAAACAGAGAACGGTTTGACACCAAACTGATCGCAGTCCAGAAAAAGGAGCAGCGGAACAGAAGTTCAATCCAGGTAGCATCCCTCAATACATCCTAGACTTGTACGCATCAAGATCCGAAACATGGGGGAATGCACTTGCATGCACTAGACTCCAATCTAAAATCATGCTGCGAAGTAAAGAAAAACACTGATAGATCTGACAGTGAAACGTCGTCTCGCAAAAGAATCACCAACTGGCAATGCCTGGAACTGAAAGCTACTGAAAGCTACAATCAACGTGGCCTTCACTTCTCACATCTGAGTGCTCTTGCCCTCTGCCGATGCAGCCGATGCCATCGCATCATGGTGAAAGCGAGAGCGTCAAAGTTGCATCATATTCAGTGCTGAATTGAAACTACAAAATCTCCAAAAACAGTTTCTGGTTCACCGGATTCAAACCAGGTTTGTCTTGTTCATTCCAAGGCTTTCCAAGGTATTGAGCTGTGCTTTGTGGGATATACAAGAAACATCAAGAAACACGTGTGCCTCAATGATAAACTGATAAACGCTTCGAGTCTGCGAAGAGCGTGGAAGTGCGCCACTAGTACTGAGCCAGACTCATTGCTCAGGAAGCACTGAAGAGATTTTGTACGAATGGAAGCAGACTGCGAATCTGCTGGACAAAATAAACATCATCAACCACACCATATCTTTTTGCCCATTAAGCTGGGAAAATGCAATATCCACCCGGTTTTACCAGGCAGCTTTGTTTGGAACAAAGGTGAGACAGAGCGCAAGAAATCAGGTTGAATTCTGCCAATGGACAAAAGCATGCGGTCGATATCAATTCTATCTGCCAAGTAAAAAGGTAGCTTGCAAAGTAGCACATTTCGACCCAGGCTTACGCTCATTTGTACTATTGGAGCTCCCTGTTAAATCTCCCAGTCAAAATGGAGATTGACGAAGCGTATGGAAGCACATCTTCTTGGAAAAGTCTGGAGTCTGGCCCAAATGTTGTCCCTTAAAAGCTTGCAGACCTGCTGCACAGAGCATGGCGAACTGCTCCTTTGTTTCAGATGCAGCTGGCAGGTACAATAGCAATAGGTCCCGTCAAGGTAATGGAGTGGCCCTTTCAAGCATCAAAGCCAAAAACATGTCATTTGCAAGAAATGTACCTGGGCTGATCAGTGAGACTCAGCAAAATGTCAAAGGAACGGATTCTTTGGGGCCCATTTCAGCTTCTGAGTGCACAATATCTTACAAATGTTGCTGCGCAACTATGCAATTGTGGCCGATGCTGCTGATTTCGTTCATATGGTTGAATTTAAGATAAGACATCTTGACCTCGTGCTAGTACAATAATTTAATAGATCAAGCAGCGGACCAAAACCCTAGCAGGCTCAACTCATATGCGAATCTTTGGCACTCGTGCAATCAGCCTTGACCAAGGCATTCTGCCAGTGTGACAGAACAAACGTGCCACAAAGAAGTAGAGAGTAGAGAGTCAAAAACAAAAATTCCTCAGTTTCATGGAGAGGATTATTATTGTTTGTTTCTCTGCTCATGATTCTGTGTGCGTCTTTGGTCACTAGATCCATCAAGCTCTTCCGACTTGAACGGTGTCTCTGTCACTTGAACATCAGCCACTACTTGAAATGTATTACAGCAAAAGATCCCCGCCACGTGCAACATGGAGGAGATTTGCACAGCCCCAGGAGTGACTGACGAAAGGCTAAGCGGATGCTTGATGCGTCGAGACACGAGTGCATGAGCCGGGTTTTAGGCAATTTGTGTGAATCACCTCAGGCAAAGCTCTTCAAAACAACAATTCGATCTGTGGAACAAACGGCCTCCCCGTGGGCAACAGTCTCTTAGACTTCCTAGAACATATTCAGATGCCAGAGCATAGGCTTTCGAACATAAAAGTAAAAGAGCGGTTCGACATTTGCCTCGCATGAAGTCTTACATTTCTCCAATTTTCTCCAAACGTGCAAAATGGCAAACATTACCAGCTCCACAGATAGAATGACTCCCCGGTGTTTTCCCACTGAACTAGTGCAGCTTGGTGACACTTCTGTGGGTACTGAATCCTGAGCATGGCTGCATGATCTAGTGTCTTGAGAATCGTTTTGTAAACTACCTCAAAGTTCAGGAAACTATTTGTATGCCCTGCCCTAACAGATTGATTAGTGAGGCTACAAGCGCCAAGTGAATCTGTTTTGTTCTATAGTGGCAAAATTATATTTAAGGCCAACTACTTGCAAAGCAACTCCTTTCCCAATTTTTCCTCATTGAAGGCTGCATCTTTGGGAAAAGCCACACAATCCGTCTCCATGATGGAAATCCAAGATTCTGATGTAGTTTCTTGCGATTGTCAACCTTCTCCTTAGAGCAAACTCGAAATTGCAGCTATCGCAGACCCATCCACCGCCAATGCTAGAAGTTTAGACCATAAAATTGGATTCTTGGGACCAGCATGCATCACCCCTTTGCACGGATCTGTGGCCTATCAAGAGATCTTCTTAAAGTCCATCTCAATGGTTACCTGTATTCTTGGATAAGTTATGATTGGAAACCGCGACGCCGAGCTACCTTCATTTCCTTAAGTTTCTTGCCCCAAGCCGACTCCTGGAACCACCTGCAGAACAAGAACCTCCTAAAGTTGCTCTTCTGGTTGCAATTCATGTGTCTGATTATCTGATTTCCTAACCTTGTTCTGATCAAGGTTAATGCGAAGTCACACCACGTCAAATGTCAGTGTGGTGATATGTGGAGTGTAGCTGTGTGGCTCAGAATTTTTGGCCTCTCAGCAACAGCAGCTCGGAGACGTTCATCAAAGTCCTCGCTGTCAATGGTGGGCTCCGGAGGCTCTCGAAGCGTGGATGCAAAGTTGTCGCCTGGGCGCCCAGGGAACTCTCGTTGATGGAACTCCCAGGGTTATTTTTTGCGTAGCCAGCTGCTTGTGTTTCTTCACATTCAACACAGTACAATGTGGCTCTTTCAATAGCTCAGTGCTTGCACAATGCTTCGATGCAAATGGCTGTCACTAGGTCAAAAATGATCAAAGAAGCATTTAGTCACGGCTCTGAGCAATGGCTGTTGAGATGTTTTGATTCTTTCTGGCTTCAAATTCATCATTAGCTCTTCCTTTTTTACCCTTTTCTGGATCAGAGTGAAACGTCCAGAGAATCCTGGGGCCCCTGCGTTGTGGTCTGTAGTTAAAATCTTCAACGAGCAAAGGTCGCTGAAAGGCACTGACCTTCACGCGCGCAGGATGCGCTCTAAATGGCTGACAGTTAAGAGTGTGCAGAGTGGGCGAGTGATTAAAAATGGGCTGAAGGAACATCCATGTGATGAAATTCCTGCTTCACTGTGTGGGAACCTTGAAGGACTGTGTGAGAGAGAGTGTGTGATTGAATAGTGATCGAGGAGTGAGTGAACAGGTGAGTGAATAAGTACTCGGTGAATAAAATATTTGAGACATATCCTTCGGGTAAATTGCAGCAGTGACGCTACTGAATCGTCAAGTTCTTGCTACATTTGGTTTTCAAAGAGCCGGAAACATACCTAGAAGTCCTTGGCGCAGCCACTAAAATGCATTTTTGCTAATTGGAATTACAAACACACAAATGCAGCAGCCCAACAACACCTTTACACTGCCACTACAAGGCTGCTCAAACCCTTGTAACATTCAATGGAAGTTGCAATCTACCATCGCAGAAAAAGTGCACGAAGCAGTGTGACACGGAATCTGAATAAGGTCGTTTCACTCTTACCGCGAGCAATCAAACTAGAGTTTTCTGAACCATCGCTTTTTGCCGACACTTGCCGCTTGCCCAGAACATTTGTGAGTGTGTGTGTATGTGTAGGTTGCTTTTGTCTGTCGCCGACAAAGCATCTTGATTCGAAAAGTATCAGACGCTGCAGAGCGGCAACCTTTCGTGTTCTCTGTCCCAAAAAAAATAGAAGGTTTTTGGAGTCAAATGATGCAACCAAACTCAGAAGTTTCTGACCATGAAGCAGTGCCATTGTAGGGCCCCTGAAAGTTGCATGTATGAAAATTAAGCAAGAGAAATCAGCAACACATCAAATTCTCAAGAATTGTTCAACGACACTATGAAACCACTTCCAGTAATGAGCCACTCCGCATGGTGTTTTTTCTGCCTTGTGATCACTGATTCTCCGGAGATGTTTTCAGGTATGTTGTGTGCCATTCCAAACAATGTTCTTACACTCAAAAATCACCTGTGATCAAAGTAAGTGTGCTCAAATTAAAATAAGTGAGTGGGTCATCATTTGCATTTTGAGGCATACCAGACATACCACAAAAAGCATTTGGCTCCATATCGTCCATATGATGGTAGCTGCTGTCACATATCCAACATAAGCCCCCCCGCTTGGGCACCAGTGGCAACCACCAGAATTGCGCACTAGCAGCCCCCAGCTACATTTGGACATGCCACATGCCTATGTTTTGAAGAACCATTAGTAACACCAAGAAGATTAGAAAAGACAGCAGCAGCTATCTTATTGTCAAGATTAAACTATATTCATTATATAAAGGCTTTGAGAACAAGGCCTCGACAGCACGCAAGTGCTCCCATCGTTCATGCTCTTCTTGCTGCAGCTCCCTTCGCCTTTCCTCCTCGAGACTGCAGAGCATTCCACAATAAGCGCGTGGCCTATGCATAGACCTGGTATGACATACTCCCGAATATTTCCCTGCTTCTCTGTGGAGAATTGCCTAGATGATAGAGGTTGTGAGAAACAAGTCGCATGGCGCTTCAGTCCTGCTGCTGCCGTAGCATCTCAAACCCAGCTTGCACGTCAGATAAACGAAACAAGGGCTCTCTCGTGTTCATCTTCTGTCTCATTTCTTGGACCTGTCAGAATGATTGCTTCAGTTACCAGGACATCTGGGACATCTGTTGTTTTTGCTCAAAACTCACAACACAGAATGAGGCAGGCAGGTTGTGTCCTGTGTTTGCACAATTCAAGACATCTGTCGCAGTTAAAGTGCGTATGATGTACTCAAGGTAGTGGTTTGTCTTTGCTCATCAGACCCAAAATGTCTGGTGTGCCTGTTTCTTGTATTCATCCTCCTGCTCCTTCATCTTTTTCATTCTCTCCTGAATCAACAGTAGAGATCTGCTAAGCAGCGCTACCTGGAAGCTGCAAGTTGGAAAGAAAAAACTGAAAATGCAAAGATTCTGCGCATTGCTCCTGGAGCATGGCCTGTTGGTTTGGGCTCAGTTTTGATGGTCGCACTGGAGCTGATGTTGGCCTTGACCTTCCCTTCTCTACAGCAGCCTGGGACCAATCTCATTGTCCAGGACAAAATCTGCAGGAAAGTGAACAATGTCAGGTAAGGAGTAGACCGTGGCGCATGTTGAATTGTTGCTGCCCATGCCATGATACTATCTGCATGGTGTCCCAAGACTGTTCGCAATTTTTTTTTGTCCCTTTGCTTCACTGAATAAAGGACCAAAGCCTGCAATGCTTTGCGCTGCACCAGCTCTTGCTTCGAGGTCTCATCATGTTTGGCCTGTAAGCCAACCCCGTGCATCTGGAATCAGCCCCGAACATTGCCTTGCATGAAGCAAACCGATATGCATCAACCAGTTCAGAATATCAGAATGTCATGCCAACTTTGTTCCATGAAATGTTGAAAAGGTATGGACACGTAGAATTAACGCAGTTGTGCAACCCAAAAGCAGGTTCCAGGATTCCAGGGTCCCAGGGTGCTGTTCCGGTTTTTGGGTTCGGCACAAAACAGCATCCCAAACCAGAGATTGAAACCCAGCAGTCACTGCTGTTGGGAATTCAACAATATAGAATTAGCTCCACCCGCAGTACAAATGCCTTCGCAGCAATCTCAATTCGCTCATCAAAAGAAAGACCTGCGTTCGAACGTACCTGAAGAATTCATTCAAGCAAACCACAACTATTTTTTGCGAAGCACTGGATAGTAAGAGACAGTAAGAGGCCATAAATTGAAAGAACAAACCAATCGAAGTCACTGGACATTTCTTCTGTTCAAATTTGTTCCCTGTTGCTCCTGTTGCTTGCCACAACCCCATTTTTCGCATGGACACAAACCCCAGAAATTGTCCAATCTTGAGGTGTGGACTGTCTTGCTGAGACGGGCTCGAAGTTCGTGTTTCAATGCTTCCTTGCAAACCCGACAGGCAAGATTGAATCACGGCAAGTCAATTACAGAATCTGTATGTGAGCCGTGTTCTAAACCGTCTGTCATTCCACTATCCTGGTTGATGAATTGGCATTCCCAGTTTATGGATTAGGATAATTAACCAATTAACTTTAGAACGACCACACCCGTCCACCAACCACTCTTGCACCTTGAATTGAGTGTGGCGACCACCATTGGGAGACACAGGGTCTTCCGATGTCAATCCCATGGCTGTCTGTGTCACTCAAATAAAGCAATGCAAGGATGTGAACTGTTGGATTGTTGGATGTTATTCGTATAAATATGGAAGTAACCTCTTGTTTTCCAAAATTCAAGGTTTGCATGCATCACATGTTGCAAGTATGGTCGCAAGCTTGAACAGGTTGTGAAAACATGTGACGGTGCACCGAAAATAAAAAACAACTGATGCCCCAAGGAGAGAAACTCTGTGCCAGCCTGAGTCAGTTTGAGTATAAATTCTCAAAGTTTGTCAAGTTGGGGCGGGAAAAACAATCATGGAGTCGCAGGTTCAGACGGCCTTCAAAACGCCATTGTCATTTCAAAGCATTGGCATGCGGCACAAGCATTCAATCGATTGAAATCAATGTGGCAATTGAAACCGTGTTCGTTCTGCGCTCTTGAATATTTTTTTAACCACCCAATGTCTGGACAACATACTGTGTACTCTTGCACGAGTTACTCTTGCAAATCACCATTGTTTCAAATCAAAACCACGTGGGAAATTTGAAATCATTTTTTTCATGTTGTCGCATTCCTCATTTCTAGCACACGACATTTCTTCCCTTCGGATAATTGAAAAACACACATGCAGTGTTCAATCCACAAAGTTGTCGAAAAAAACGTTGCAAGGATAAACATGTTTCCCAATATGACGCGAACAATGTCTCATTGCAAAAAAAATACTCCTACCACGCGCGCAGCTATGCGTATGTATATACATATATATGTGTATATATATATATATACCTAAAATTTCCATAAATATGCATGTGTAAAAATAGATAAATACACATATAATTTTCATATATATACATATATATACGTATATACACGCATACATACATACATACATACATACATACATACATACATACATACATACATACATACATACATACATTACACACATAACATAACAGAACATAACATACCATAACATAAAATAACACAACATAACCTAACATAGCATTAAAAAAACATTTACATACTAACACAAATACATACATACACACCACACATACAATACATTACATTCATTACATACATTGCATGCATTACATACATTACATACATTACATTCATTACATACATTACATACATTACATACATTACATACATTACATACATTACATACAATGCATTTATACATACATTACATACATTACATACATACAAACATACATACATACATACATTAAATACATACACACATACATACATACCTACGTACATGCATGCATACATACATACATACATAAATACATACATACATTACATACATTACATACATTACATGCATTACATACATACATACATACATACATACACACACATTCATACATACATACATACATACATAACATACATTGCATACATTACCTACATAACATACAGTACATACATAACATACATAGCATGCATTACATACATTACATACATTACATACATTACTTACATAACATGCATAACATACATTACATATATTACATACATTACATACATTACATACATAACAATCAAACCATGCATAACATACATACCATACATCACATACATATCATACATACATACATACATACATACATACATACAAACTTACATACATACATACATACATACATACATACACACATACATACATTCATACATACATACATACATACTGACTTAACATAACACAACATAACATAACATAACATTACATTACATACATTACATACATACATACATACATACATACATACATACATTACATTACATTACATTACATTACATTACATTACATTACATTACATCAGAAGAAAGAAGAGTAGAAGAGAAAGAGTCAGAAGAAAAGCAGATGCCGATGCGCGAAAAGGTAGGAAAGTCGCGAAACACTGTGTTTTCCCAATGATTTGGGGCTCCGGAGGGTCTTTTTTTTTCCGCCAGTCGCCTCTTGGCTTTCGCCAGGTCGATCCACACGCTCTATTGGCATGCAACATGTTCCATTAATTCAGGCATTTAATTGCCACATTGTTGATGGGCCGCCAAAGTAGTGCTGATGAAGGACCAGTACACAGTCCTATAGGCCGTCGTCATGCAATGAAACAGAAAAGGGGACCAAACAAGAAGCACAACAGAACAAACAAAAAGCAAAACGCAACAGCAAACAAAAACCAAAACAAGGGAAACATTGCATGCGACAGGGGGCCATATATAGCACACTGCAAAAGAAAATGGCTTTGCATTAACTAAGATTGGTATGGCGAGAGCAACCAAACAACAAGGAAAAAGCGAACCACCACGAAACAGACTCGCCATACAAGATCTGTGAGAAAGAAAACAACACAGCACTGTGCGGAAACCAGGGCTCCCCCCAGCCAGGAGCCCCGAGATCACACAGAGCAAGCCCCGTAGGGATAACATCTCACAAATCTATAAATTGAGACTAGCAATGACACCGTCACGTAGCCAAAGGGAGGTGAAACGAAGTGTGAAACAGGGCTATGGTGTGAAAAATGGACACGCCTCTACCTCTCAGATTCCACTCAGTAGTTCTTTTCCAAGCATCAGCATCTGCGGGACATTCTCAAGTGTTCTTGGAGCTCATCAAAGTGAGTTGGATCCGGCAGCTGTGCATAGTGTTCCTCTGAAGAGGTGCTAGAACCTTTCTCAGTGCGGGGCAGTAACAAAAGCGCCTTTTGTGCTTCACTGACTTCATAACTCGCTGAGATAGTGCAACTATCTAGAATGCAACTCAGTTGGTGCAATTGGCGCGTTGCATTGTCAAGATCAGTTATTCGCTGGGGCGGAACTTCTGGGATGCCCCGGAGCTTGTGGCACGCTTTTTCTAAAAGTTTGGTGGCGGTTTCTATTTCCTCACTGGAGACTTGGCACAGTGTCAGTTGGGTAATAGCCGTTGCCATCGGTGAACAGCAGCTGTTTCCATCCGAAGATCACCAATGCAGATCAGTGCTAACGTCTGAGAAACCAAACGGCCATCTTAAAGGTTGAAGCGCGGCAGGCGCAGCGCTTGCCCGTACGGCCATCTTAAAAGTTGAAGCGCGGCAGGTGCAGTGTTGAGAACTCCGTGCGGCCATCCTAAAGGTTGAAGCGCGGCAGGTGCAGCGCTTGAGAACCCAGTACGGCCATCTTGAAAGTTGACGCGCGCGGCAGGCGCAGCGCTTGAGAACCCAGTACGGCCATCTTAAACATTGAAGCGTGGTAGGCGCAGCCCTTGAGAACCCCGTACGGCCATCTTTCCTTGCATGGCCCCACAAGGGCCAACCACAAACTGAACCCCTGCGACCCCATTGTCAATGTTGAGGGTGTGTTGATGCTATTGCAAGTAAGAAGTAAATTCTAATTTGAGGATGTGACCTGAGGCAAAATTTCTTTTTGATGGCTATCAGTTCAAAAGGTGAAACTGCAACATTAAGCCTCCGTCCAACATTGAAGATGGGGCGCAGGGATTTAAACATACGTCAAATCCTCATCTTGGATTTGCAACTGCAAGTCTGGAGTCTGGAAGCGCAAACATCGACGATTCCCCTTTGCAGGAATGCCGATGTCAGGAACTGTAAATCTGAACACCGCAAGCCGCGTTTGAAGCATCTGTAAATCTCCGAGCGTCACTCCGGCTTTCGGTGTGTGTAGATAATCCAATCTTCCAGTGAAGAAAAAAGGGGAGCCACAGCAATCATAGCTGAAAGTCAAAGATCGCGTTTATCTTTCTTGGTGGAGGCTTCAGGTTGGGCTTGCCACTGTGATGGGCGCTGTCCTTCTGCTGCAAGAGCGCTGTTGATTTCCAACCACATTGATGAGAAAGAGTTCGCTACTGATTTTTTTTCAGCTTTCTTCCATGGACGGGGCAAGCAACGAAATATAGCTTTGTTGGGTTCCTCTGCAAATGTTTCATCTGGGCCCCAATGAAGGAGATCCACCCACAGGGCAGTGTGTGCTTGGCACCATCGGCTTCCGCCTTTCCACTGCTCCATGTGGAGGCGTCAAATAAAAGTATCCAGCCGCGCTTCAACCTTTAAGATGGCCGCACGGACTTTTTCGACATCTCAACTTCAAAAAGTGGTCCGAGAATGGTGTGTTTTGTGCATTTTGACTTCGAAATGTGCTTCGCGCCACAACGGCGTGCACTTTTTCGACATCGCAACTTCCAAAAGTGGTCGGAACCCCTGGTGTTTTTAACATTTTGACTGCCAACGTGGGAGACCCACGACTGGCTCATTCACACCCACATATCAATTGCGCGTGCAACCCTACCACACAAGAAATCCCTCAATAATAACCAACATGGGTGACCCATGACTGGTTATTGCAATTTGTCTCCCCTGCAGACCCCCCTTTAATGTTGACCTAGTCTTGGTTGGGGGGGTGGGGGAGGAAATAGGAAGGCTGTAGTTAGGTCGATGTCAAAGTACATCTTTGCCATGGCGTTCTTCAACTTTACCTTCGGTTGACTCAGTATTGTGAATGCACTGCCGACACAACATTTGAACTCAGCCTTCCTGCAAGTTGGTACTGACCTCGACACACAATACCAGTGTCACCATGTTGGGATGCTATGTCACAATGATTTGAACAACGCAGTTTCACGGGGTTCTCAAGTGCTGCGCCTGTCACGCAAACAAATGGAATCTGTAAAATAATCGTACAAACAAAGAGCCCAACTAAACCCACCGCGCTGTGGCGAGAACACAATTTTGGTGTTGCGGGCCAGACGGTTTAGTACCCTACTAAACGCTCCGCGCTGTGGCGTGAGATCCATTTTGGCCGGTCAGCTTACATTCTGAGAAACAAAAAATTAGTAGGGTTTGTTTATCGAATTTAACCAACTATACGCCATACGCTGGCCATGTTTTTCCGCAAATTTCCACGGTTTTCAGGGTATAGTAGTCCAAGTTCATCAACTATACGCTCCGCGCTGTGGGAAAACGCACATCCTAGCTTGGCGGCTGTTGTGCTGCTTTCAGCAACCGCTGGCGGCGCTTTGCTGCTGATTTCTGTTCTTTCTTGTTCTCCGCGATGGTCTCAAGAGGGCCAACATCAGAAAACAGTGACAAATGGCATCTGCAAGCCAAAGCAACACAGTTGAGATGCCTGTCGCAACGCTTTGCGCTGCTGCTTCAAGTGGTTCAGCTCGCGTACCAGAACCTGCAATAGATTTCTCCGCACATGCTGTTTCCTTTGTGACCCTAGAAACTAGGGCCATAAAGGACTTTGAACCTCCCTCATGGTACTAAGTACCGCCCTATTCCCAACAGAGAAGCTTTCAATCACAAGACTTTGAGACTTCAGATCCAACCCGCAAGGTACCCCCAAATGCGACCCCAGTCGTCCTCGTGGTGCAGCACTCTTGTGCCGCTGACAGAGTGCCGGTGGTGGTTCGATTCCCCGCTGGTCCGCGAGTAAGACTCAAGACCGTAGACCCGCCGAAAGGCAACGGGCTCGGACAAAAAAAAAATATGACCCCAACACCATGTCCAGCCACTAACTAAATCACCAGGACACGCCCAAGAGCCACATGAGCGATATCGCTGCAAGACAACAACAAAACCTACTGCAGCAACCCACCAACCGCCTGCAACCGAACTGCACTAGAAGGCGCACAGAAACCAAGTAAAACTCTTGGATTGGGAGCCAGCGCAAAATGTATATCTTCTGTGGGCATTTTTTCACTTTTCTGACGAAGCAGTGAAAGGTGCAAGGAGGAGGCGCGGCAAACCATGGCTTGACCAACACATGCGGAGCAACCTTGAGGCGTTGCAGCGAAGTCCGCCAACCAAGGAGGCAATAAAGTAGCAAGAAGCGGGCGCAAGATTGAGCAAATGAGGTTCCAAAACCAGGGCATCAAAACAGGCAGTTTTGCGGTGACGCATGGGCGTACCCCCATGGTACTGTAGCAAGTATGCGGTTGATTTTCCCATGCGTGAGACTTGACTGTGTATCTTCTAAGATCATCTCCACACGTCCTTGTTTGCGTCTCCGTACAAATTTGGAGCCCCGGATTGCATTTTGGAACCTGATTTGGGTCCAATTTTGGTCCTTGTTTTGGATTCCATTTTTCGGCCCCGTTTTGTGGCCCTTGATTTTGTTTGATAGTAGGGGTCTAAAACGGTGCCCAAATCACGACTCCCTTAGACCCCCGGGAGGGCGAAAAATGTACTGTACATTTTTGGTAGTGAAATTACCTGCATTTGGAAAAACGCAAAGTTGGGCTATAACCATCATAACCCCTCCCCCCTCTCCCTAGGAAATCATAAGTAAGAGGGCTAAAATGTACTGGAACATTTTAGCCCTATACCTAGGCTAAGAACAACTTAAGAGCCCCAAAAATGTACCGAACAATTTTGGGGTCTAAATCATTCAACTAAAATATAAGGCCAAAAATTTTCGGTACAATTTTGGCAGCACCCCAAAAATGTACAGTACATTTTCGGGGTTTGTGATGGATAGTTATTCGCGTTTATGGATTGATATGATTCGTCTGATCTTGTCTGAGTTGTGCTGCCAGGAAATGTGCTGGACACTGCTTGACAATTTTTCTCTTCATCGTCGCTGGGCCATCTGTCTTCTGTCATCTTTTTGCACTATGGAAGATGAGCTTTTGCAATCTTTTTCAACTGGCAGGTCATCATCATTATCATCATCATCATCCATCATCGTTATCATCAACATGTATATCGCAAATCAGCACTGCATTCTTTGAATTGATGTTCTGCCTCGCTCACCCCCCCTACACTAACCCCCCCCTGTTACTTATTTTGTTTTACGTGTCTACACAATGCTTCATGCATGTTGACATGTACACATAATTCATTCTATCTCATGCGCACTCCGCATGGCTCAAGATTAGCATGCAGTCGCCTCTCACTGACCGCAGGTGTTTACTTAGGGTTCCAGGGCTCCCTCAATACGGGGATAGCTACCTCAAAGTGGTAGTGGAGCCTGTGCCTTCGCCAAGTCTAGATCCGTGTGCCGAACTGTTGTTCTCTGCATACGCTCCGTATATCGGACTTGCGGAGGCAACCTGTAGGTCAAGTTAGAGTAGCTGCCATGGTCTTAATCCACAACATGGATTCAGATGAAGAACAACTCCAAATTGTTTCTTATGAAGAGCCGGAAGCATATGCCGCCACCAGTCATTCCGAAAACCGGATGGGCATCAAAATGACACCGAAGGTTCCACCCCAATTTGATGGCCAATCAAGCTGGTTTGAATATGAAGATTTAATTGATGACTGGTTAGGGATCACAACATTGGATGCAGATAAGCACGGACCATCATTAAAGAATGCCCTCATTGGTTCCGCTTCTTTTTATAAGTCGATGCTCGATAATGCCTTACTCCGAGATCCGGATCGTGGCCTCTCTCATTTTAAGGACACATTGAGACCATACTTCGTGAAGGGAGTAAATCATGTGTTCCTTTGGCGATTCCTCCAGATGTTTCGCACATATCGAGGCCAGAGTGAATTCGTGCACTGGATAGGCGATAGGGCTATTTGAGATCGCACAGAAGCGTTTGTTGGCTTCTTGGTCCGATCTGCTGGACATATCCGACCCTCCCGAAGCAGGCACTCCGGCATTTACGGCAGCACTCACCGATGAGCAAAGACTGCAATATAACCAGATAGTAACAGATGAAGATAAGCTAGCTTACCAACAAGAGCTTCGAGAACAGACCATCACAAATAGAAGGACCAGACGTGCACAGCAGTTTCCATTGTCAGACAATTTGATGTCAATGATTTTCTTAGTTCAAGCAGACCTCAACGAGCAACAACGTGAGCATTTTGTCTCGTCCATGAACATCCGTCAGATTGCAATGCCTCAGTATACCTATCTCCAAGTGAAACAGCTGTTCTTAGAACTTTTTGCCGTTTCTCGCACAGGTGTTGCCGACCCAAACATCACGCACCGCAAGCGGTCCAACTTCTACGTCATCGACATCGACGAGGGCGAGACCGAGGAAAGTGAGTACGGATTTTGGGTCTTTGATGAAGAGACGGGTGAAGAAGGTTTCACAGGTCTGTACACAGAGAACGAATTTTGGGTTCTCGGTGCAAAGGGTTCATACTCTAAGCGCCGCATCTATGGCAGGTCCTTCAAGAAAGGTCGACCAAAAGGTTATGGTAAGAAAGGAGGAAAAAGATCAAGACCCGGCTTCCGCCCGAGGTCAAAAGGCAAAGGTTTTGCAGCATGGGAAGATGACCAGCAAGACACAGCTTTCTGGGGAAAAGGGGAAAAGCAAAGGAAAAGGCAAAAAGGGCAAAAAAGGAATGATGAAAGCAAAGGATTCTTTCAAAGGAATGCCTTCATGGAAAGGAAAGGGCAAAGGTGATGCCAAGAACAAAGGAGGAAACAATCCATTTTTGTCACAACCTCCACAAGCAAATGTAACACAGCCTGCAACATCTAGTTCATCACAAGCCCCGGAAAAACAAGAAACTGCCCATGCCGAAGAAAGCTGGGGTTATGACTATGACACCTATTGGACAGATGACTGGTCAGGTTATGAATCCTACTATGGATATGACGGAGATTACTCCCAAGGTGATTGGTACAATTGGTCTTATTCGAGGAACAAGCATTCAGAAGGTGTAGACGTCATTTCTGAGGACGGACAGACCGACAAGATCAACCGGTTCTGTTTTTCGGCCATTTGCTTGTTCCGATTTTTCGGACACGAACTTGTAGAAGCCTTCGCATTCATGCTTCTGTTCGTGTCTCTGATGTACCAGTGCTTTACAGATTTGAACAGGTTCCTATTTAAGAGCATCCGCCAAGTTGAGAAGAGTGTTTCTACCGGAATCGGTGACCAGCATTCGTTTCAGCCGCACACATGCCCGCTCGATTCCGTATGTACGGAAGAGTGTGTATTTCTCAATTATGATCATGGTGCCCAACAAGCATTACTTTGTGAATATGTAGATCTAGGTTCTCATCCGACTTATGTCATCCTTGATTCAGGTTGCACCCGAGCCATGGGATCCCGCTTTGCCATTGATCGCCTTGTACAGGCTTGCCAACAGCATCCGAAGCGTGACCACATATGGTTTTCCAAGCAGCCGTGTTCAAGTAAGTTTTCATTTGCCAGTGGAGAACAATTTACTGTCAAAGAAAGATTAGTGATTAGTGATTCACTTTCGTAATGATCGTGCTCAAACTCGTTGGATTACAACATGCGTTGACATTCTGGACAAAGGTAAGGTTCCTATCCTCTTTTCAGTTGAACAAATGCGGAACCTTCGCTCCTGTAGGTGAGTTCATGACTTGTCCACTGTTCGGAATGCAACGTACCGCATTGGCGGTCAGCACATCCAACCATCCAGTCCTTGACATTATGGCTCTTGCTACTTCCTGCTGGAAGCCGATGTACTGCTTTCAGTCCGAAGACATCACATGCCCAGCATGCAATGGTAAACATCGTCCACACACCAATAAAGAAGGTTGCAAGAGATTTAAGGGATCAGAGCCAAAATCAGCACAAGTGCCGAAAACGGCCAAGTCTGATTCCAAGAACCATGTCAAGAAGGTAATTCAGCCTGATAGCAAGTTAGAAGTACCAGTTCAACCTTTTGATCCCGATGAAGAGCCAATGGTGGCCTCTGGACCAAGTTCCAAGTGATGCACCTGCCCTGTTGCCCATGTACCAGTGTGAGGCTCTTGACCAATTCGCACCACTCGCGCGATGTCCGAGTCTTCATCTTGACACGCATCAGGCCACAGCCGAGCTACAAGGCCAGAGAGGCGCGCAGGGGGTAAGTAGTCTCCTACTCGGTTGAGCGCTCTTAGGCCAAGTGGCCGCTGGAGTGATTTTTTCCGGTTGGCTGCTGCAGCTCCACTTTAGATAATCCTCCAGGGGTTTGCCTATGGTCACCGACAAAAACAATCAGCGCGGGCTGCTGTATGGCTGCCAGCGAGGCGATTTCATGGTAGTTGCCATACTGCTGGCTTTCATCCATGAAGGCAAACCACACTTTAGAGGCGCTCTCGGTTATGCTGATTGCTACGGCGCCAGAGGAATTTGGTATTCCAGAATGTACTGATACTCTTGCAGCAGCTGGCTTGGATTGGTTCCCATAGATGGGGCGTCATCCTGCCAAACAGTTCGAGGGTCTCTTTGCTCACATAAAAGGCCATAGTTGCGGTACGATACCCGGAACTTGTGATCCATGAACACAAGCCATTGCAGATCGGTCAGTTTGTGTCAAATGATCAAACGGTGGAACACGGGGGCTTCGTGCTGTCTTCTGGGACGCACCCTAGGACCTCCGCAACACAGTGGAAGATATAGTGGCTTTGCTGGAATACCTTCGGTACTATCACCACAACGTCCGTCGGGGGACCACAAGTCAACTCCAAGTGTTGTGCAACCGCACAGCTGTACACAATCAATTACTCCAACATGGCTTCCAAACAACTTGGAGGGGTGAGTCGTTGAAACAGGGTGTGGTTTCCTCAGCGGAGGGCGGCATGGAGCCACTCTGACGACAGGGAGGACTGCTTTGGGCGGTTGCATTGACAAGAGCAATCCAGCACACTATATCGTCTCTCCAGTGGACATGGCTGGTCTGATTGGCATGGCGCAGACTCTTGCAGTGTTTCATTCAGGATATCAACCCTGAAGCGCAGAGAAGTCAGTTTCATGGCACGATGCGCATTCCAACTGATGCTGCTGCAATCCTTGAATGGGGACCCACCACTTGCCATTGCTATGATAGCCACAGTAGATGGATCCCGCTGTTGGAGACGATACCGGCTAGTAGTAGCCCAAAAGTCAAAGAGCTACACCTCAGTCCGGAAGTTGCCACAGCGTTTGCCTCACGGACTGATCACCGCCTCACTGCGAGTGGATTCTTCCCGTGCTCTATTGATAGAGAATTCCTCTATGGCTGTGCAGCAGATGGTTATCGATCGCCCTTATAGATATGTGCTGCCTATGATGGAGCTCCGATATCAAGCCATTCACGATAAAAAGATCATAGCCATTCCAGGCATTCACTATTTTGATGCACATCAGCCAGAAGCACTCCTGCTAACTGCCTCTGAGCTTCAGCTTCACCCTCGGCTTGTGTCCTATTTAGATTGCAAAGGCTTTGTTCTCACAAATGCACCTCTCCCATTCTTCTGCAAGTGATCCTGTCTGGCGGTCCGCCCACAGCTGGTGGTGACCACGTTTAGGCTCCCTGTACCATTGGTTCCAAACCGCTCTGTGTGACCATTGGTCTTTTCAATTTATACAATCAATTAACAACGGAATTGACTGAAAAGTCGTGATTCATGTTCTTTCTGGACTGAAAACTTCCGTAGGAGTCTAGAGAGGCAAGGGAGGCCAACAAGGGCCAGTAGAGGCTTCAATCCAATTAAATGGAAGCTGGCCACCTGCGCGAAAACCCACAAACTCCGCAACAATAAGAAACATCTCAAGGAATCACCACCAAACGCTGCAAAAGGCTGATGAGCTTTCTTTTAGCGGCAAATCAAGCCACCAGACGCAACGAAATCGGATGACGTTTTGCACTGATGTGCCATTTTTCGTGTGCCGCGCCGACAGTTTGGCCCTGCCGGATCCCATTGTCTGGGCACGCAAACTGAGTCTGTTGACCTGCATGATTCTGACGACAGAGCTAAGTCATTACGACCCTCGCATTGTCACATTACGATCCGCCAATCCCCTTGTCTGTCACACATTATGACCCTCACACTTGAAATTATGATCCGTGCGCTCTCAAATTGCGACCCGCTAATCACCTTGTCTGTGACAGATTACGACCCTGTCGCCGCTTTGGCGTATGCAATAATATTTACCAAAACGCAGAAAGGAGTGGAGTGGCCTCTTTCCATTTCACCTAAGCACAGCTGGATCCATCTACTTGCTTCGGCAGGCACGGCCCCGCCACAGAAAAGACACTTTCCGAGAAAGATGCGGCCAAGGAACATGGAGCTCACGGGATTACTCCCAAGGAACACCGATGTGGTTGGAGGAAAACCACGATTTTGAGCCCCCAATCCGGGAACCGCCCAAACACTTTAGAACACCCCGGCATTGCGACAATGCGGCACGATGCCATGTAATCTCGAAGCAGAGACCAAGTCGAAAGTAGGAACGGCAATTGTCCCAGACGCAGAATGACAATCCCAATGGCTTTGACAGATTACGACACTCGCACTTGTTTCAGAGCAGGGCTGCCGTAGTACAGTTTTGTTTCACGATTTGCCGATTGTATTAAGGCACCAAGGCGTTTCATGATTTTACTCTCTTGTCCCAATGTTAAGACCGAGCCTCAGAGCGATATCGGCCGCAACAGAGGAAAAAAAGTCTATCTCCAGGACAGCGGTCAAGGAAAGAAGCAATGGCATGAGGACCGATCGAATTCACAGTAAGACAACATTGCATGGAAACCATGTCTCTTTGTGTCTGCTGCCAGGAAAGGGCTGAGGCGTGTTTGCATCTGCGTGAGTCACATGCTTTGGCAAGGACGTCGTCCAGAAAGCTGACTTCCATCGGAGGTGTTTGTTGGAGAGGTGCAAGGTGGAATTGTCCTCACAAGACCGAAACATCTCATCACACAAACTCTCAGACAAATAAGATGAGCAAATCTGGTCATTGTCCTCACAATGCCAATGCATCTCAATGTCCAAAACTCAAAGTAAGGTGTATTCTCCCCACCAGACATTCCAGCTAAAAATCAAACTCTTCTCCAAGAGCTTCCAGCTGTAGGTTCTCATCACTTGGAAAGGATAAACTGATCAGTGTCAAAGACACAACAAGAAATCTCAATGTCAAGCCAATGTGGGTATCTTCAGCTCAAGCAATAAGCTGTACCAGACCCAAGTAAGATCCAGAATAAGATGTAGAACTGATCAATACACCACATTCCAGGTCAACATTGATCACTGACACTTCTTGAAGTGTCATAAAAGACTGTAGACTCAAAGACATATCTCAGTGTCTCAACTACAGGTTCAAAGACAATAGAATACTGTGACCAAACTTCTGGTCCATTCCACAGATTTCTTCATTTTTTTTGACCGGCGCCCTGTGCCTTTCGGCGGGTCGCGGTGTATTGAGACTTACTCGTCTACCACGTCACGATCGCGGCCCCGTTTTTTTTTTCCTTCGCGCTTGGCCGATGTCGCTCTGAGGCTCGGTCCTTAGATGAGCATAAGCTGTCAGAAAGACATTTGTACAAGGACACAGTTGGTCCATAAAAGCAGGCAAATCAAAATCAACCAAAAAACCACACAGGGCCAACAACCACGACGACCCGCAAATCCCCCAGCCAGATTTGCGTTTCGTCAAAAAGAAAACAGCAAACCAGACAAAGACGGGGCAAGGCCCAAACAAACAACAACCACAAAAAGGATTTGCCAAAGGACACAGCGGATTTACCACTGTGCCACTCCACAAAAGCTTGCAAAATGAATTATCCACCGCGACATTCCGTGAAACGTGAAGATCGAAGCAAAAATGAGTGGCTTCGATATCAAGAATGGAAAACTGTACATTGAGCTTACTTAGATTGCCTCTCTCAGCGTCCGCTCAGATGTGCTCGTCCAGAAGGTCATAGTTCGCAAAGGACAGTGAGGTATCCAGCCTCTGTTGGTAGTAATGTCGCGGTGGTTTGATGTACCAAAGACCCCCCCAATCAGGGGGGGCAAACGGTAGTGGCGTTGAGGAAGATCTGCAGACCAGTTGTAGAAAATCCTTACAGCCATTGCAAACAGGTGCACAGTGTCCCAAGTTTCATAGGGGTAGATGTGCACGCACCCAACCACAGCCCGGGCACTGCTAGCCGGGAGCCGCCGCCGCGGGCATAAACTCAAATGTCAGGGGATCATCTTAAGAATTCGACAGGCATGCAGAGTGTAATAAGCCAACGGGCAAGGTGGCTCTACACTTAGACAGTAGACTCATAAGGCAAGCAAAGTGACTTCGTCCCAGCTAGCAAGTCGCACCGTCTTCATTTTCGTCAAACAAAAACTCTGGTTATGCAAGGGTTCGTTGCCAAACAAAAAAGGATCAGCAGCAGAACTGTTCAGTACATTCCAGGGCGTCATCGTCCCTGAAAAACCCGCAGTGCAGTGCTGTGGGCGAAGCAGAAGTCAGCAGTGACCTCCAATCCATTTTCCACTCACCCATAGAGTGGGCATGTGATAGAGTCACAGATTCTCATCCGCCAACGAACGAGCCATGTAGGCAGACTTTGCGCGGGCGCCCCAGGCTGTCCTACAGGGAGCACCACTGGATTGCTCCAATGAGACTCACTGCAGCGCAGCCTGGTCCATGGCTCCGGCCGGCTACCCTACTGCCCCTCTCGGAACAACAGCAGAAACGACCAGGCAGGGCCACGGGTAAGCCACCCAACCTAAACAAGAAACCCCCGAAACAAGACAAACAACAAATTAAGGTCATGACACCCACCACCAGACAGGGAAAAGGAGGTACCAGGAGAGGGTACAAGAAACCTTAGGGGCACCGACTCTTCAGGCCTGAGTAACCCTAGTCAGCAAAATGCTTTCCTTGGCTTGTGTTTCAACATCAGCCGCCGCCTTAGACACACCATACAACACAAACGAATAGAACTGGGCTCCAGACTGTTTTCGCCGCCTAAGTGAAGGAGGAAGAAATTGCACTGGTCACGATCGCGGCCCCGTACCCGGGGGGAATCGATCCACGGCTAGCTATCTATGCACGGTCCTGAGACGGGCATTATACCACTACTCGACGGGGTCGTCTATTTTCTTTTTTCCTTTTTCTTTTCTTTTTCTTTTTTTCCACAGATTTCTTCAGCAACAAGTAAAGTGTTGTCGACCAATATTCCGTGCATAAACTGTACCAAGATGATTAATGACATGTCGCTTCACCCTTGCCCAAAGGGTGCTCCCACAGGGTGCCAAATTTCCATAGTTACAGACAATTTTTGTTCTTTGGCGTATGCTGGAGGAACATATTGAAGCTTGAGGCGCCATCACATCTGGTGCAATGGAGGCGGACTTGCGTCAAGAGGCGCGGTCCATCATAAGTGCAATCCGCCATTCAATGAACGCGACATGTGTTTGGAATGATTCTGTTTTTTGGGAGCGTGAGAGTTCACATACTTTAGAAAAGATATGGACAAGAGTTCATTTCACAGTAAGAGAAATTTGGTCACAAGACTCTTCGCTCGGCAGGAATCTTCTTCAATGGCCAAGCTTAATGACGAAGATCTAGCGCAAAACGTAAGACATGGCTGGACTTGGGGTAAGCAGGAATGATTCACCATTTGTTTTTTGTTCAAGTGCCTATGTTCTTGCACGTGTTCCGTTCCAATTTGTAAGTGTGCGCAAGTACGCCAAATGCAAACAAGGGCCTACAAGGGCACGTCCAGCTTCTTCTTCTGCTTTAGGTTTGCGGCGCCCCACGATTCTCAAAATGTCACTGGCCCGCTGAGCAAATTGCTATGCAGTCCGCAGGTGTTGGACACTGGCAATTTTCGGCTCTTTTTTGCCGAAGTCAAGACAGGCCTAGCAGCTCAACATAAATGGATTCCTGTTCAGAATCTCCCGTTCCCGGAAGTTGTCCTGTATGCCTGTGCGGCTGATCGCACACCCTTTCCCACATATGTATGCCTGCCTTCAGGATTGTACAAGGCGCGTACTGGGCAGGTTGTGGCGCAGACCGGCCCAGATCAGGAAATCCTACCCTTGTCAGGTATATACTTCTTTGATGGATGGCGGGTGCACCCAACGCTACCAATCCCCAGCCACCTGCCACGCACTAAAGAAGCGCCAGTCCAAGATATCGCTCCGACTGCACCTGCACCTGGTACAGAACCAACTCGGTCGCCGGAAGAAGAAGCGAGAGACATCCTTGCGACAGCCGCTAAGAATCAAGCCGAAGATGGGCCAAATACAAGGAGGGCAGCAGTCCGTGCATGCAAGTACTTAAGGGCCATGGTCAGCCAATATGAGTCCACCATACAAGAAGTGCACAAGGCGGCCCGCATCCACACACATATGAGCAAGGGCACAGCAGGGGCAACTGCTGATCATCGACCACAAGGAGGGGCGCTCCCAGTTATATCCCCAGAACTAACTTGAGAGTTACTGCATTCCTTATCCACGCTACCCGACCCATAGGCCCTGGCTAAGATCACGATCGATATGGAGAAACCAAGCCAGTGGGTTTCCAAATTGTGCCGACTCTACTTTGCTGACGAATATGCCAGGCGAACAGTCGGTTTGCCCTCGGCTACACATGTCCCAGACATTGAGACAGCGCTCCCGGCGGTCCAGAAAATCCTCCCAAAGCTTGAAGCAAGGATGATTGAATTTTTGGCCGAATGGTCAGTCACCTTCCTGATACCAGCAACGCACGTATTGGAAGTGAGGGCACCTCATCTTTCCTTTATGTTGCTCAAAGAATACTGTTTTTTTTTTTTGCTTGCTCGACGGACATGTCTTGGGTACACTCTGTGCAGTTACAATGGCGTTGCTCACCAATCGGTTAGACCTGTGTATCCAAGGGCTTTTCGGAGCAGGCAAGTCGAAATCGATGGCAATCCTCATCCTGGCCTTGATTGAAATCGATGCTACTGACAGCCTCAAAATATTATTCATCTGTAAAGAGAACTCCGGTACTAGATCCTTTGCTGACCTCCTCCTATGGCTCGACCCCCCGTCGGGGGTGTTTGGGCGCATAGGTAGGCTAGTGGGAGACCAAGAACGTAACAAAAGTAGTTACTCCCACACGAAATTCGACATACACCCAAGAGAAAGAAGGCAAATGCTGAATAAGTGTCAGTTAATTTTAGCCACCGGGGGAACGGTAGCCCAGGATCTTACCATGCAATGGTCCACAATGGGAGGCTTTATGCAAGAGCTCTCCCTCCTGGTCATTGATGAAGGCCAGCAATATGGTACTGACCGAGAAATTGCAGTCATCAGCCTGCTGAGACAGCAACCCCTGGTCCTGTGGACAGGAGACTCTGAGCAGACACCTGGCGGCATTGATCGTGCAGCTCGCAACGCAAAACGATCACGACAACTCCTGTTGGCCAAGAAGCATGGGCTGCGAAGCGACCGCAATTATTACATGCCAGCTAACCTTGCCGATGCAATGATCCAACTGCTGGACGGTTCTGCCAATGAAGGTTTAGCGGCTCTTAGTCAAATCCTCAAACGAGGACAGCCCACGTTAGGTCAGCTATGGACAAGTCACCTCTCGCCGCAGGATGTGGAAGACCTCAGGGCAGCCAGCACTGTTCTTCCAGGCCTCAAAGCCCAATTTGAAGCCGCCCAGCCAAATATGCAAAGGCACTCCCGATTTGTGGACTCAGAACTGCTGGCAGGTACCGCTATTAATTTTCCACGGTCCCTCGTGCGCCTTGCCTGGATCTTGCAACATGCCGCTACTCTCCTACCCATGGCTGGCGACATACAAGCAGTTTTAAACTCCCAGACCGCCGGAGTGAGTGACATCCATGCTTGGGGGTTAATGCTTCCCTCCAGTTCTAGGGTTAGTCCTGTGACATACCATGCAGTGGTTGCAATTAGATATCCCGATCTTTGCAGGCAGATGAATGGCCTATGGGAACTGGGAAGTTTTGCCTCGGGAGGACTTCCCGACAAGCCACCAGGGTTCCAATTAGCGCTTTGGGATACTAATGCTAGGATTAACGGGTTGGTAGCGACAGATCTAGAGACTCTTGTGTCAGAGGTACTCACCCCCTTCCCACACAATGCTGGATTTGCAGATGGACTTTTTATAATGACCACAGCAACTGATCACAAGAACAACTTGAACCGCTCCGTGCTCAAATGGGATTATGTCCGCACCCTGCGTGTCGAAACAATAGCCAATTCAGCAGGACGAACAGCACAGGTATCAATCGTAGCTCAGCCCAGTATTGGGTTTCTAAACACCAAATACTACTCCAATGGCTCCCTACAGAAGATACCGAAGACTGCCTTGGCAGAATCACTGTCGGACTCACCCGGTCCAAATCGTTAACCTTGCTTGTCTCCCCGCTGGACATGATGGGGCTCATGGGCATGGCGCAGGTGATTGCGACAATTGCATACGGCATCCGGGGCCTCCGGAGAGGAGAAACGACATGGAGGTGGCCAGACTTTGATCCTGACCCAGTTCAAGAGAATCTAGCACAGTTAAGCCAATTCGGCACCAACCTGGGAGTTCCCTCCCCTTGCAATCGCCAATCAATACTACGATCAGCAAGCCGACGAAGTGAAGCGAGCGAGATACCGTCTGATACTGGTGCGCGGGTCGGACCTTCGCTGGCTAAGCAGGGAGCGCCTCCAAGAAGTTAAAGCAGGCTTAAAAACTCAACATAAGTGGCTCCCCGAGCGGAATCTCCCTTTCTCTGAAGTCGTCCTATATGCCTACGCGGCTGATCGCACACCCTTTCCCACCTACGTGTGCCTACCCTCAGGACTGTACAAAGCCCGCACCGGGCAAATAGTAGCGCAGACGGGCCCAGAACAGGAGATCCTGTCCCTGCCTGGCATATACTTCTTGGACGGATAGCGATTACACCCGAAGTTGCCGATCCCAGACCACTTGCCGCGCGCAAAAGAAGCGCCAGTCCAAGGCACCGCTCTCAATACCTGATACGGAACCCAAACGGTCGCCTGAAGAAGAAGCGAGAGACATTCTTGCAGTAGCTGCCAAGAATCAGCCCGAAGATGGGCCAAACACAAGAAGGGCAGCTGTCCGCGCATGCAAGTACTTAAGAGCTATGGTCAACCAATATGAGACCACCATCCAAGCCGTGCATATAGCCGCCCGCACCCATACGCAAAAAAGCAAGGGCACGGTAGGACCTGCAGTTGACTATCGCCCGCAAGGAGAAGCCCTCAGAGTTATCTCCGCAGACCTAACATCCGAATTGCTGCATTGTTTGTTCTCGCTCCCAGACCCATGGCCCCTGGCCAAGATCACCATAGACATGGAGAAACCGAGCCAGTGGGTCTCAAAGTTGTGCAGACTTTACTTTGCTGACGAGTATGCCAAACGAACAGTTGGACTGCCCTCACGTAGGCATGTCCCGGACATTGCGGGCGCACTACGAGCAGTCCAAGCCATCCTCCCCAAACTCGAAGTCAAAATGATTGAATTTTTAGCTGAATGGATGGTCACTCTTCTAATGCCAGCCTCGCACGTATTGGAAGTGAGGGCACCTCACCTTTCCTTTATGATGCTCAAGGAATACGCTCCACCACGTTCTCCCAGTTATAGGACTGCGTGTCCATGCAAAGCTTCCTCCTTCTCCGCTGTCGTATCAGCAACTAGTGGCGTTATTAGGTTTGTGGGAGCGAAGACCTGCCCTGGGAACCCCTTGCCGTGCTCAGGCTGCTGTGCTCGCATTTAGTCTTCCGACAGCCTTTCGAGCACCATAGGAGTGGACAACATCAGTAAAGGGAGAAGTCTTTGATCTCGTACAGTGCTCCCAGCGGATCTATACGGGAGAGGCAGCCAACACATCGCAAGCTCCTCATTCTCGGGTTGACCGGCCGAAGAGATGGGCGCAGTGGATCTTCTCGATGAATAACCTGTGGCAAGAGGACTCCCCTATGCCAGATCGACCTCTCACTGTACATTGCAGTGGACTGGGAGGCGGACTGCTAAGCCCTGATCATGAATACGACCTGTTCTTCCAGAACCATGCGCAAATGAAAGTGTATGGCCCTTCGCTGGCAATGACGGATGACTGGGAGCAGCACATCACCCAACTCGGGTTGACTAAAACAACGCATGAGTATGCAATCCACCAGCTTCTCTCCACTGCAGTGGGATGGGGTGCATGGAAGGAATTTCTGCCGGACAGATTTGCGAACCTCAAGCTTTTGATCACCCGTGCTATACGGCTGTTGACGGCTGCTACCATACGGCCGGCACATGCGAGACCTCCTCACCCTACATGGGTCACAGCGGTTCGTCAAATCTTTAGATGTTACCATCCACAGGGCAAACTGCTGTTGGTGCGGGCGTGTTTCCCCCATCTTGTGACAGCTTCCATCCCAGACGGCATAAGAGACATTGATGTTCTTGGATTCTCGGCTGGATCATACACTGGACTGGCTCTCCACAAAGTGCTCAATGAATTCGGTTGCTTCCCAGGTACCACAAAGGTTGCTGCCATTGCTACTCCACCAGAAATGTTGAGGCTAGCAACTGGGGAACGAAGAGTTATTCTTCTCCACTGCCTTGAAGATCGACTCTGCGTGTGGCGTCCGACCACCCTTACAGACCTCAGCTATGATGTCGTACTCATTGATGGGCAGCCTTCCTGGGGTGGCAGAGCGCGACATTCTTATGGGCATCTATTGTTTACATCAATTGAAGAAGGCACCTATCATATTGTGCGAAAATCCAACAGGACCTAATTACAACCACTAGTCGCGCTCCTAACGTCGCAAGGGGTCGGCTTAACTCCGCGTCGAGCGTTTAACAAATTAAACACGAATTCCCCAAAACACGACAACTTCACTGCGAACTCTCAAATCCTTTTTCCACACAGGAAAACACGAAGGCAAGTTGTCTGTCATGCACATGCAGCATGTTATAGTTGGACTTCTTCTGTTTCAGCTGCTTTGCCTTTGCAACATGCAACGGCGGCGGTAGACAAACATCATCAACATGTTGGTGAATTCATTGGTGATGAATTCACCATCTTTCCAAAAATAAATCTGCTTCACTTCCATCTTCTCTTCAAACGCACTATTTGCACGAAGTCCAAAAACATCCAAACTGTTGACAAAAATAGTTGGCAGCTTCCGAAAATAAAACGCATCATGCAGAAAACAAATCCAGTCAAGGTTGTGGTTGAAAACGCATGCACATGTGTTTGAAAAACAACGTTGAGCTTGTTCAGAAAGTCGTCGATACCAAAAATCATCTCCAAATTCATTTGCAGTCCAGTAAAACTCATTGCAAATGAATTTCCATCACAAAAACATTCTTCTTCTCCACCAAGTTGACGAAAAACATTCACATGCACATAAAACGCATCTTCACGGTATTGTAACCAATTCCAGTTGTTCTCAAACCATTCTGCATCAATTTCAGAGTTCTGCCCAAATAAACCATTGACAACATCATGTTGTAGCCACCATGCAAGTTACCTCCAGAAACGTAGCACATGCAGTCCATATGCACAGGAGTGTATATTTCCATACCCCCTTTTGCTGCGTTTCCCATCCATAGACAGCCAAAAATCCAGAGAAGTCTCAAAGGCTCTCATGCCACACATATGTATAAAGCGGTCATCTGTTCAACCTCCAGTGAGGACTTGCACACGAAGTCGCATCTTCACACCAGTTGCAGATGTATTGCAAAAATACTTGTGTACTTGAATTAGCCTTGTGTTGTAATCCATTGACCGTGTCCACATACTCATTGATGTAGAAAAATGAAAAGGTTGTGCAAGAATGCCACATTGAAATTGCTCCACAACGAATTCCCTGCAGTCCAGCTCATCACCAAGGAAGCCCAAAGATTCTGCAGAAAACATTCATCGTAGCAAATTCCAGGCACATTGCACATGCAAAACCAAAAATCGCCACATCCAGCTCCACATTGGCATCCGCAATCACTCCATTAACGCCAAGAGAATTCACGCTGGTAGACATAGCCGGCATTGAGGAATGCGTCCACCCTGCAGTGAATTAAGAATGCACAGAAATCCGGACCCTGTGTCCTCGGCGTTGGAGTTAATTTCTTGCGGAACTGGCCAATCATCTTCTTTGCGTAGCGGCACTCCTCCATGCTTTGGTTGAAGACCCTCACAACAAAATCATGGTAGGTGATGGGCTTTTCGGCAAAACGGCCCATCTTGAGAAGCGTGCATGACCAATGATATGTATCTTTGATCCATGCAGGCTGTGGCACATTGAAATCGACCTCTTCATAGTCGATGGTGGCATCCTTCCAGTTTGCATCCCACTTGTGGGTTGCTGGCAGCCCTGACTGCACCTTTGGAAATAGTGGCGGGGAGTCGCCGGTGTCGGAGATGAATGAAAAGCTCCCCAAAACGCTGCTGGCACTCTCTGCATCCGAATTTGACTCGACAGCTTCATGCCGTCTCTTGGAGCCATCGGTCATAGCGCCATTGTCATGCATTTTGTTCGAATTGCCTTCCACAATCTCCGGAGGCTCTTCGGAGATGCGTGCACACTTCGAACCAGAAGCTTTGGGAGGAGGCAGAGTTGGTCCTTTAGGACCCTGCTTCCCCTTCTCTCCTTCCTTTCCTTTGAATTCACCTTTGAATTCTCCCTTTGCCACATTCTTGCCACCTTTATCATCTTTGCCACCCTTCTCATCTTTGCCACCTTTCGCAAATTCAGGCTTGCCACCTTTGACATTGTCAGGCTTACCACCTTTGTCATAGTTCTTTCCTTTGCCCTTCTGCTCCTGGAATGCTTTCTCACTTCCAATTGCAGACGCAGGCAAAATCGGTGGGTCTGCCTTCGCTGCAGGAGGTAGAGGAACCTGTGCATTGAATTTTGGAAATCCTGCAGACTGTCCATCAGCATCGGCACAGTAGCGGTTGGCAATCTCAGCAATGGCCGCAGCCGCAGCTTTAGCCTCTGCAATATCCGCATTCTTCTGCACCACATTTCCAAAAAGTTGTATCACAGGCTTGTCATTCTTTGGGTCTTTGACATCATCCTCAATCCAAGGGTCGTCATTGGGATCATATGGCCTGTCTTGCAATTTCTTGTGGTATTCACGTGCATCGACGATCCCTGAATTCCCTCCAGCTTGCAAAGTAGGCGGCGGTGTTGTCGGAGGCACCTTGTATGCATTCTGGCTGTAGGCATCCGGCCATAGGGCACCAGGTGGTGCAGCCGATGCAGCAGATGAATTCGAGCCTGTCGGAGCATGCACTTTGGAGGGACTTGGAGGCACATGCGATTCCATGCAGTCCTTCCAATCATCATCATCTGGTGGATATGGTCTGTTCATAGGTGCGTTCTTGACCTCTTTCTTGTGGACGGTCAATAGTTCATTCATTTTTCCACCAGCTTCTGCTTTGCGCATCAACTCGCGCAATTGGTCCCATTCTCCCTGTGTCATGTCCGTTCCCAAGACTGGGTCACTTGGGTTGTAAGGCATCGAATTCTCTCGTCTGTCGGTACCATCCAGAAGCATCACTATGCCATTGCTGTGGTTTTGAAGCCATGGCGTCACGTCAGAACCTAATTCCTAATTGTGAACTGTTTCAACCCTCACACACACACACGCAGGAGTCGAGTGCAGCAGTTCAGCTGTTTCAGGGGTTCCTAAGTGTCCGCAACTGCTGAGTTGGGCGTGTGAGTGAATTCTGAAACCTGACATCCTTAGTTCTCCAGGCAGTGTTCTGACTTGCATTCTGTATCCAAAACGTTGCAAACGAAAACAAACTTCTGTCCAACCCTGTCCACATCAGTCCAATGCAAAATCAACTGAACATGCAGACATGACTGAACATGCAAAAAAATCACTGTGTTTCTACATCAATGCAGTTCTTTGACAACAACTGTCTCTCACATCAAAAACTGTGTTTCGCGTACGCCAGTGCTTCGCAAAAAGAAAACAACTGTGCTTCACATGACTGCTGTGTTCCACATCACTGTCGTTTGGTTTCAAATTTGTTTGAAATAAGACATGCAAAACATCTTTGGTTCCCACATGCCAAAAAAACCTTTCCTTCACACATCACACGTCCCCCTTTTAAACTGGCGACGTCCGGAGACGTGCAAAGCAAAACAAAAACAGTTCCACCTGCCACGCACATTTCTTCAAGAAAATCATGCATCATGCAGGTCAAAACAAAACAAAAAAAACGTTTGTTTGGTTTCGGTTGTTCCATGCGGCATGCAAAAAAACATGAACATGCTCAGGGGTCCTTTCGTCCAGCACGAACTGCGGCCAAAATGGCCTTTGCCAGTTCTTTGTTATACACACCGGTTGCTGTCCAGTTGACATCGTACATCCCTGCATGTTTCTCACACTCGCACCAACCAAAACGCCTTGTGAGCAAATTGCAAAAACCAGCTGACGCACTACAAAAGATAAGCACTTTACCGATAGGCAGTCCATTTGGTGCTTGCATACCGGTTTGACATAAAAACACCTCAGCATCAAACTGCAAACCACATTGTTTCAGAACTCGTTTGGTCTCTTCGCGTTTCCATATGTTGTTGTTTCGGGGCAGTTCGAAAGACCTCGAATTCCCAAGCAACAAATACTTAGAGACGTTCTCCATGATACCTTTCCATGACCTGTCTGCCTCTGATTCAATCGTTGCAGAAAAATTCTTGAGTGGCGACCCTGAGCTACAAGGAGTAGAAGCGTGCACATGCACCCAACGGTAGCCTAACTGTTGATGAACCTCCACAAACTCTTTCACCTTTTGAAACATGTCCGGAGTTTCCATTCGTTTGACTATACCGATATAGGGCATGCGTGCAACTTTGCAGGCTTCTCTCAAAGCTGAATTAGTCCCACAACAAACTTCCACAAACGCAACATCTTGCTTGTGATCAACCCTACTGTTGATGAGCATGACATCACGAACTCTGTGCAGGTCTTGCATAGGCACTTCAGGAGTCTCAAACCCTAAGCTTGTGCGATGTCTCAGGAAATCTTTGGTCCCCAAACATTTGGTAAACAAATCTGCCACATTGTCCGTTCCGGCCCTGTGTTCAACCAAAAGTTCATTTGAGCTAATTTTAGCTTTCATCCAGGCCATACGGATTTCCACATGTCTACTTCGTTTGGGTATATCCTGTCCGACCAACAATTGCAAGGCTGAAGAGCTATCTGACTCCAGCAAGATTTGTGGCACATCTCCCTCTCTCATTTCACCAATCCCTGTGTAAACACGATGGCAAAAATTGCTAAACGCAACAGATTCTTGGGCAACCATTTGCAGTGCATACAATTCTGCTTCACAAGAGGACAATGACACAGACTGCTGTTGTCTAGCCAATGACCTAACCAATGCACCTTCACAAAACACAACTCCACCAGAAATTCCTTTTCTACCATTGAATCTGTATGGGGCAAACGTTGCATCAGAGAATGAATGCAAAATTGAATGTCTTGCAGGCCCAATCATCAAATTCTCGTATTCTGGGGATGGTAACCTCAAACATGTTCCCACATCTTCAAACAGAAATCGCAACAAAGAACGAATGGCAGCTTCAGTGCCTTGGTTGGGCTTTGCTTGCTGACTTCCAATTAGACTGAGATATAGTTTCAGGTCGTGCCTAGACTGCGCCATCCACAGAAGCTTGCCAAGTGCTCGGCGAAATCGTGAATATGCAGAGGGAGAGAGTTCTTGCAATTGATTCTTGTCGCCCATGGCCTTGTCCAAAATGCCGGCCACATCCGGCACCGATGCAGATCCTTTTGTGATGTTGAATTCAGTAAAGGTCGTATCCAAAAACTTCGGATCCACGCCAATTGTCAAAGAGTCGTCATCAATTCCACGATGCACATGCCTGCCAATGAAAATTAAACGTCCACCTCCATGTCGTGCAGGAAGGATGATTCCGGTCTCCTTCAAGGGCACGGCTTTGCCAATTGCTTTCTCCACAATCTTCTCAGCTTTCTCAGATTGGCAACAAAGGAGTAGGTCGTCCACATATGCGACAAGCAGTGCAAGTTCTCCATTCACGACACCTTGATAAATGCATGGTTCGACCTCGTCAGAAGTCAATCCAACACCACGGATGCTGTCACTCAGCAAATTCAGCCAGTGCAGCGATGCATCTCGAAGACCATTCAAGGCTTTATAGAGCAACAAGTAGGCTTGTGAGCCATCTGGCATAGAGACGGAGAGGGGCAGTTTCAGCACAATCACAAGTCCATGAGGAAGGGGTGAATGCATGAAGGCATGAGAAACATCAAGTCCTTTCAGTCGAAGAGCACGTTGGGCAGCAAGAGTGAGAACGAAATGCAGGCCCTCAATGCTTGGTGTTGGGCTCGAAATTCCCAGCTTTCGTGCACTAATTCCTTTATTCAGGTCCTTTGCAACTATTCGGACTCTGACTCGTGATTCACTTTTGTATGCTGAAACCCATCTACTTGGAATCACACGCATGAGCGGGTGTTTCTTTTTCAATGCATCAACCTCTGCCTGTCCTATGACTCTACCAGCACCACATTTCTCTAAATTTCCAATTTCTTCTTTCATACCCTCAAAACCTAAGTCCACATCAAGTTGCATGAGCGAGCTGTCATCAATCACTTCATCTGGTTTCCATAGCAGCACTTCTGAACCACCAAGTTTCACCTTCACACACTGGTGATCCTTCCCATGTGCAAACTTAATTGAATTAAGCTCGGCATCAAACAACTCAGGACTCGTGGCTCGTGCATTCTCTGGTCCTTGTTCCAAACACCATGCAACAGGTCCTAAGGCATGACATGCATTGTCCATGTGAAAAAGATCAAGAGTCATGGGTTCTTGAGTTCCAGCTGCACGTTCAGCAGCCATCTCATCCTCTAGATCTTGCACAGACTGTTCTGCTTCTCTCTTCACGCCTGAACCTTCAGTGTCCATACTTAGACCAACCTCTCTTGAACCTGCGCCAACCGGAGTTGGGCCATTCTCAGTCTCAACCTCCATATCTTCATGCCTTACCTCAAGTCTCGGTCTTGCAACATTAGGCACAACATCTGGCATTTCAACGGGAGTTTCACTCGCCTCAAATGCAGCACGTTTTCTCTTACATTCAGCATTATGCCTAATTCCAGGTACATCCATTCCAGAATCACATGCAGGACACCGGGGTGTCTTTGGGAAAACACGCACATCTGACCTAGCAACATCTGGAGACGGAGACGGAGACTTTGGTGACACTTTCGGAGACGCTTTAGGCAATGCAGGTCCATCAGAAGTAGATGCACGAATTGGGTCTTGTCTGGCAATCTTCAATTCACCTGGCTTTCTCGGTTGAGATGGAGCTGACTCCACAGGTCTCTTCTTGGGCATAGGGGCTCGGAAGCCTGGATCAGGTTCTTTCATTTCTCGCACTAATCACCTGGAGCACCATCTGGATACTCAACAACATCATCATGCATAGGTTGCTCAACATTGGCATCAGGTAATCTTGGTCTTTCAACATTCGGGGCAGCCGGCTCAATGCGAATTCCTTCGCGTGCTGGCAATGGTTCTCCTTGAACTTGTCCACCTTCAATCTCAGAAAACAAGTGATCACCAATGACTTGATTCCACACGATTGGTGTGATTGGCTTGACATTCCTTGCAACAAAGCGCTTCAGAACTAATTCACCTTATCTCCACATTAGCAAATCGCAGCACAAGCCCGGCAAGGACATAGATACGATTTCTGGACAATCTTCTGACATGTTAGTTGATACGTGTATGTCTCATGTATATGTATAACTGTATATAATTCGCCGCGCTATGTCGGGTTACGTCGTTGCGCCAACAGGTTCAGGACATCGAAAAAACAATAATCACTCAAAGGAACATGTACAACTGGCAGCAAACTCGACACAGCTGGGTTCACATTGTGAAATGATAGAACATGCAACATGTGAACTGTTCCAAATGATTCCAAACGGCAGCACCTTTTTTCATCGAGGACAATGGGGAAAAGTCTCAGGATTGTATGCTGGAAGCCCAGGGAGATGGGCTTTGGTTTCAAGGCTACGTGTGAAACGTAGTTGTAAAAAATAAAAGGATTCATAAAAAGGGTGGGATCATGATTGGGCGGGAATTTTTGTGAATCCTCATGAAAATGTTTGAGGAACCCTACCCACCCACACCTTGAATGGTAGAAGTTGCGGTAAGATATAACTTAACATCATGAAAGGTTGATGCAAGTGACGCAACAAATGATTTGGATTGATCACATTGTGATGACTGACTGAATTGGCAAAAAATGTGTAAACATTTCAACATGCCAAACACTTGATGTCACAGATGTTTGTGATTTAAGAGTTGTCTGAAGATACTTATGTCAGATCGAGTCAGACAATCTCTAGAGAAAATGCCAGATGCTTGAGCAGCTTTTTTGTGAGCTTCCGCTTACCGAGTAAGCAACACAAAAATTTGCTTGCTTTGGAAATAAGGCTTTCATCTTCTTCGAAGAGTTTCAGCTTATCTCCACATTAGCAAATCGCAGCACAAGCCCGGCAAGGACATAGATACGATTTCTGGACAATCTTCTGACATGTTAGTTGATACGTGTATGTCTCATGTATATGTATAACTGTATATAATTCGCCGCGCTATGTCGGGTTACGTCGTTGCGCCAACAGGTTCAGGACATCGAAAAAACAATAATCACTCAAAGGAACATGTACAACTGGCAGCAAACTCGACACAGCTGGGTTCACATTGTGAAATGATAGAACATGCAACATGTGAACTGTTCCAAATGATTCCAAACGGCAGCACCTTTTTTCATCGAGGACAATGGGGAAAAGTCTCAGGATTGTATGCTGGAAGCCCAGGGAGATGGGCTTTGGTTTCCAGTACACCCGAAGCCACCCCCTGTTTCCTCAAAGTGTACTGGAAGTTGGATCTTGGTTCTGCTGCAGTTCTTCAAGAGAGGATCGCTAAAGTCTAAGCGTGAAGGTTTGTCAGAAGGATTGCTATGGCTCGGTACTCGTCCGAACCATGATAGGACTCTCAAGCGGCTCTCAAGCTCGACAAATTTTTCAGTGAAAATTTTTGCAAATCGTGTCGCTCCGACACCTTGGACGTAGGCCGATCTGGCCGCGTCATTATCTAAATAAAATATCACAGGCGCTCCTGAAATGTAGTGGCTCCAGGCACTGATCGCTAGAAGTGGAGGAAGAACTTCTAGTTCATATATTGGATGCTGTGAATCAATCAATAGTTCTTCTGTCAGTGCACGAGATAGCTCTTCTCCAAAATATGATGTTGCCACACCGCAGGGGCTGATGAGTATACCACCCACCGTCGAAGGATGGTCAGATTCGGGTTCATAAGCTCCGTCAGTGAAAATGACCCAAGTGTTGCACAAGGCTTTACTGATTTCCAGTGGTCGGCTGTCAACAAGCAAGCCTTGCAAACGTGCAAGAGCTCTTCGCAACTCCCCCGCCAAACGCAAGGATTTCTCTGTGGAGTGACAAGCAAGGGAGAGGGTTCTGACAGCGTGATTCATCTTTCTTCCAAAAACAAATGCATTAAACCATACAAGCCTACCATGCAAACGTTCAAGTTCTTTTGGCGTGGTGTTCGCCTTGTCCAGCAGGGCTCCAATCGCGGTCACCAGTTCAGACCTACGACTTTCAGTGTGTTGTAAACGGAAACTTCCGATGCAAAGGTTCTTCAAGTCAAACTCAAGACCCAATGTCTTGAACTCTTCTTTGAACGGTGGCGCTTTGTCCCCTTCAGTTGCAAAATCAATGCCAAGCATGCGAAATAAAGACTCGATGTAAAATGTCACGTTATCCTCTTCAGTATCAGCGCATATAGCGATGTAGTCGTCGAAAAATGCCGACCAGATGATATCCAGCCCATGGTGTCCAATGTGCGCTATCGCATTTGAAACCCGGAGAAAACTTGTCACACTTCCAGTGGCCCCAAAAGGTAGGGCAGTTACCCCAAATAATCCATGGCCTCCAGCCGGGTTCTTGACACAAACTTGCAAGAAATCGCTGTGCCATTGGTCGACTCCAAACTGCTTGTAGGCCGAACGTAAGTCAAACGTTCTGCCCTTCATCTTTGGAAGGTCACCAGGTTGGTGATCATCAAGCAAAGTAGCAAGGTAAGCGCAGAGCTCATCCACTGCTTGCACTCGTAGTCTTTCTCGCATGCCATGGGTGTGATTTATTCTGCTGACGCTAAAATCGTCAATCATCCTGATCTTCGACTTCTGTTGCAAGCCAAAGCGTTTGGCAACAAAGCAGTTCTTCGATGAAGAGGCTGGTTTCAGCCATCCCTTGTCAACTTCAGCCCACGTTTCGGCCCAGACGTGATCCGTGGTTTGGTCTGCAGGAGCTTCTTCAACTGACCTGATGACCCGAGCATTTATGCCTGGTGCCATTTTGACAAGCTGTTCGACTGAGAGTTGTGGGCGACGAACATCAGGATCGAATACGCCAGTTTTAGGCGCCCATCCAGTGAGCTTGAAACCTGATACTATATCATCAACTACTCCAACATCTGGATATTGCAAATCTGTCAGAATTTCTCTGAGCAGCAGGAGGCGTTTCCCTTTGAGGATCTTGCGCAAGTGCAGTGGCATTTGTTGATGTAGCCTTTCTTCGTCTGATCGTAGTTCCAAGGAACACTTCAACCATCTCTTCATAAAGGCAGCACGCTTGGCAAAGCGTCTCTCGGGCTTTCCATGCACCAAATCTTTCAACAACGCTCGCACAGTTGCTGGCACTTTCGCAACAACATCTCTAGGATGCCCTTTCGAAATGGCTTCTCTGATGAAGTCTTCTGGTTCTCTTGGAATACCAAAATGCAAAATCTCTCCAGCTTGACCATCAACCCAACTGTCATGTGCTGAAAGACCAGCCTCCTTTGCAGAATTGTCATCCCAGGAAATGCCCCCATTGGTGAGAGATCGATGACAAATTCTTGAACCTTTTGGTAGGTCTTGTAAAAATTTTTGAATGACATGTTCGGAATTCAATGGAAAAAGTACAGAACGATAAGCTTGAAATTCAGAAACCAACGGCCTAAGGCGTTTGCCTCGGGGCTGTGTTGTAAAAATCTGTCTTTTTGCCACATTCGGATGTGTTTGCAGCTGCTCTGTCAAATCATTCGGAAAATGGAAATTGTGCTTGGACGCTTCTTCTTTGAGGATGCAAGCTATACGGTGGCACAACAACTCTGGGTACGCAGCTTCGCCCGCCGTTGGAAAAACCTGTTTGCCAGTTTCATCGATGTAAGGTGCCCAGCTGGCGTGTTGATGTTGCTGGTCGCACAATAAATGCAATGATTCAAACATGTCTCGCTCCAGTTCACGAGGATTGCAACTCAACCAGTGTGTGAATTTGTTACGTTTCCCTCCATGCATGCAGTGCTGAAACTCACAAATATGAAACCGAGGCAAACCATCCAGAAACTCACGCACAAAAGAACACTTCCAGAAAAGTGAGTTCTTTGGGTTTTCAATACTGATGCTAATGTTCAAAGAAATCACAAACTTCGCCAAAGTCAACATTGCAATATAACTTTTGTTGGCAGCAATGACCCTTGCTTTATTTTGCTCGCTCAGCCCTGGCAGACCGTCTGGAAATGCGTCTGACCTCAAGGGTGGCGGTCCAGGCGCTTTTTCACGTGCCCTGGAAGCTGTTCCGCAACTAGGTGCGAAATGCACATGCAACAGCTCTTCCGTTTCAGCCTCGATGTATTGCAAAAGTAGTGCAAGGTCCTCTGAGTTGGTGACATCGCACTTGTAAATAGCAAAATTTTCTGCCCTTGTTTCATCTTTGTCAACTGCCGTCACTCTGAAGCCAGCATCTCTACACGCTCGAGAAAGTCGGCAGCTGCCGGAAAAAATTTCCAAGACAAGGCAGGATCGCTTTGAATTCTGTGTAGGTGGCTCCTCGCTAACAAACTCAGTCGAGGGTCCAAAAAACTGCCCTGTGGAGGCGGTTGACTCACTTTGTTGTACAACGCAACCACCTTTCAACTCCTCGCCATGAGGTTTCGGCTTGGAGTCCAAGGCACCATGCATTGGTGTCTGATCCACTGAGTCCTGCGTACCCAACGGCTTGACCATGGGTCTGCAAGGACTGCGGCTGCGCTCTCTCGCCTGTCATGAGGCTTTTTCTCCATGGCAATCTGCAGCGCCATGGCCAGGCTTCAAACACTTCATACACGTGTGATACCCCAAACGGCATCGACCATTCTTGGTCGCATTGCGGCATCCTTTTTTCATGTTCTTGTGCCAGCAAATGGGCTTTCCATCCTTGGTTTTCGTATGAAGTCCTTGCAACTCAGCTGGCACCTGACTTGGTGTTTTGGGTGTATCCACTTTCTGCTTTTTGTTGAAGTTGTTCTTGTTCGGAGATCCCTGCAAAGGCGCCCCAGCCGGCGCAGCTCTCTTCTCCATCCTCTGAATTGGAGTGAGGTGCACGTTGATCCTGGGATCATTCATCAAGCGACGCACTTCTTGGTCAAGTGGAGGATCCTGGTCTACCGATGCTGCCTTCAAAGATCCGGTGTGCTCTGCCGCAAGGAGGAGGAACAATTCCTGGTCTGCTCTCAGCAACTGGTCAATCGATATGGGATTGAAGTTCGGCACAGCGTCGGCCATGAGTGCCCTAAAGAGTTTGTTGCTCCACTCATTGTGGGTGTCCCATGACATAAGACCCACCAGGTCAAATGCCAACCCACGCCTTTGTAGGGCGTACATCAATCGCAATTCCGTCCCAATGTCAACAGAAGCCAAAATTGGATTGGCGACAGCTTTCAAGGCTCCCTGTTCGATGGTAACCAGTTGCTTTTGTTTCGTCTTTGCATCCTGTTGTATTTCTTGATCTCTGGACCCGCACTTCGATGGTGCCAAGTACACCAAGGATCCATTTTCCACCATCTGAAAGCACGCGTCAATTAGCGCGTGTGACGCTTGTTGCTCATGCCGATGGCTAATGCCTGTGATCTTCGCCTGCTGCACGGCCAGTCGCCGTTGTTTTTCCACGAATGGAAGACTTCGCCCAGGTTCAGAAAGGTCCTGGGCTGTTGAGTGTTGTTGTATGTCAACCATGACCAGGGTGACCGCCTCAAAGTGAATGCGCTTGACCACAGACAAGTCGGCCAAAGTGGCCGGTCCACCCATCAAACGGTCTGTGAACCTTTGCATTTCATCGTCAGCTGGCGCACTCTGCGGTGTTCCCACTGCAAAAGCTAATGTAGAGAAGGTTGTAATGCCAGCATCACTGAAGACATCATGCAGACCATCATGCAACTCATTGCAGCGTTTCTCAAACGATGCTGCTGAGTCTACCAGGGCCATGTTTTGTCGCACAGCGTGTACGATGGGTGCTAATCTGAAAGTCTTGTAAAATGAAGCATTTTTCTATGTGAGGTTTTTTTAAGAATTCTAATCACTCCAGAAAAGACCTTTGGGTTTTGAATCATAAATATTTTTTTTTACTGAACTAAGAAAGTTCAAGACGTCAAACGAATGATCAACTAAGATTACGCGACTGCAGGGTCCGACTAGTTTCGCGCGACAACAAAACAGTCTTATTGATGTCAGATAAATTCACCAACATTAGAGGCCCTTACTGTTGATAAATTTCTGTCTGCGTATGGCCCACTATGACCCACTATCATCTTATTGACGTCAGATAAATTCATCAACATTAGAGGCCCTTACTGTTGATAAATTTCTGTCTGCGTATGGCCCACTATGACCCACTATCATTTCCCCTTTCCAAGGCGTGTGAAAAGAGTTGAATGTCTGGTCACAGCCTTTTGGCGTTAATTCATGACTTCGATGGAAACATGTTTCACATATCTTGTTGATGGCTTGTCTCCCCGGTTTATTTCCGTCAGCACTACAGTGCCTGAAAAAACGGTCCGAGCATGCGCAATGAGTTTCGAGTGATGTCCAAGTGTGTCAAAATGTCTAATCACAACTCAAACGTTCAGAATGCAAAAATGTCCACAGGAATGAAGTGACAATCACAAAAAAATCAGTTTGGTTCAAAGTTTGGAGATGGTCACTGCCCATGATGCCTCCAGGAACCAATTGAATTTCACTTCACGTGTGGTCTTTGCTGAACTGTTTTTGAGAGTGCAACTGAGACACAAGGTTGACACCAACTTCACAAACTCATTTTTTGTCCACAAGCGCAAGTCGACAAGCAGTTCAAGATTCATATTCTGTCTTACGTTTCCAACACTGGTGACAACAAGGCGTGTCGAATCGCGCCTCACCTGCAGCATCATATCTGCCCTGCACCATGGCTCGACCACAAAGCATGATCTTTTCGTTTTGTTTCTCCATCAAATGCAGTGTCTTGTACTTTGTATGCTGAATGAGCTTCAAAGAGTCTGGAACAGTAGGCAGCCGCATCAAGCGTGATGCACCGGTGCACTGAGCCCCTGCTTCATCTTCACTGGACGAAGTTGTAAGCGCATCAGAGTCTGAACTGCTGTTTTCATGGCTCTCTGTTTTGACTTCGTTTGCATCGTTTTCCTCGAGGTCAATGACGACTCTGGCAGCATCAGTCTTGGACTCCGGCTGCAAACTGAACAAATCCAAACCGCTGTCAGCAAAACTCAACTCTGCAAAATCGCTGCCAGTTGCGGCATCACCAGTTGGGATGTCCTTGAATCGTCCACTCCTAGACTCGTCAGGACAAAAACGACCAAGCCTGATGTCTTGCAACAATTTTTCCATAACCCTGATGGGTCTTGCCATTGCATCTCGACTGTAGACAATCGCTGATTTCATGAAGGAGACATGCCCACCTAAAGCCATGCGGTCTGCCCAATCATCACCATGCTTGGCCAACCAACTCAACAACGTGCATTTGCAGCTGTGTGACGTCAGACGTCGTCCATCAAGACTCAGCCCTTTGGAAGTGAAAACCAGTTGCAGCCAATGTTTCATCTCATCTGTGCTCAATGGCCGCTTGGTTGGAAGCCCATCTGAGTTGGGAGCTGGCAACGTCGGCAGACCCAAGTTGAAATCAATCCCAAGTCGTGTCCTGACATCCAGCCAAGCCTGAATCCAAGGCTCTGCAGTGATTCCCAAATTTGGGGCAACAGCTGTCAAAAAAGTGTTTCGAAAAGCTGTGGACTCCTGACATTTATGAACTGAAATGTGCAACTCCACATAGACTGCAAATCCAGTGAAATCTGTGTCCACTTCCATGGTCTCTGCATGTTGCATGTCCATCCACCGGCTTCTGCTGTAAACTGCAAAAAGCACTGTCCCTGCAAAAACTCGGTTCCATGGATCTTCATTCGTGTCCAGCAAAACTGAGTGAAGCACGAGTAGCTCACTGACTGTGAACGGATGTGCCTGCCTTTTTGGCCCAACATTTCTCGTGCCTACAGCTCCTATGCATCGTCTTGAGGTCGTGACAACTGTGAGTTCAGGCAGTCCCACAACATGTTGCGCAAAATTCAAAGCCTGCACAACACTCTGCAAATTTGACGTGGACGCACCTGCATCACGAAGACGGCAAAGGAAACCGTAGAGGCCCTGCTCAGTGCCTGGGAAAGTCTCTCCAACGTCCTTCAAGTGGCAAACGAATCGCAAAAAGGAGTGACAACGTGTGAGCAAAGTCTGTGGCGCCTTCTTTGCAAAAATATCACGTAACATCCTCAACTGATGAGAAGTGTCTCCAACCTGTTTCAATTGAACAACTATGCCGCAGTTTGGGGGAAGCTGCAGAAGAACGTCAAGCCATCTTCTGAGAGCAGTCTGAAACTTCGAGTCCCTCATTTCCGTCCAACTGTCTTCACAACCGGATTTAACAACTTGGTGCCATGACGTAGCAACAGAAATCTGAGATCTATGCCGTTTGTCATGGGGATGCTGATCTCCAGGCGAACTGCTGTAAGCAATTGGAGGAGGAAGAGGACGCTTCAAAACTGCAGGTTGTACTGTAAAGAGGCTCTTCCCAGCTACAACATGTTTCCAACAACCTCTATCCCAGGGCAATACCACAGGTGACTCAGCAGGAAGTTGACTCCAAGCTTTGGCAAACGTCAACTGAAAACCGTTCATGAACGTGTCACAAACTCACAGCAATGCGCTCCAAGCCAGTCACTGTAGCTCTGCAAGGCCAGCATGAAAGGCTCGCAGTAGGAACTTCCCGGCAGGTGCAACTGTTTAAAACTGGAAGTTCTGAAAAAGGATGAAATTTGACAGTCTCTTGTCACACACAACAAAACTTCAAACAAACAGAACCCCCATGCAGTTTTTGTGAATCCTCATGAAAATGTTTGAGGAACCCTACCCACCCACACCTTGAATGGTAGAAGTTGCGGTAAGATATAACTTAACATCATGAAAGGTTGATGCAAGTGACGCAACAAATGATTTGGATTGATCACATTGTGATGACTGACTGAATTGGCAAAAAATGTGTAAACATTTCAACATGCCAAACACTTGATGTCACAGATGTTTGTGATTTAAGAGTTGTCTGAAGATACTTATGTCAGATCGAGTCAGACAATCTCTAGAGAAAATGCCAGATGCTTGAGCAGCTTTTTTGTGAGCTTCCGCTTACCGAGTAAGCAACACAAAAATTTGCTTGCTTTGGAAATAAGGCTTTCATCTTCTTCGAAGAGTTTCAGCATCAATTCTGACAGCACCTTGCACAACTGGTCCCGTATCCAAACCTGAATGCACAAATGCAGCTTCAATACTTCTCGTCTCATTCGGTGATTGGGCTCGCATGCTGCTGGGCAATTCGGCAAGGACAGTTTGACCAAACATTGCAAAGGAAGGTCGAGACAACTTCCGTTGTGTGGAATATTCCAATGGAGAAAAGTCAGTTCCATGAGCTTTGGAAAAATGGTTGTGGCTCAATGCAATGTAGGTTGCAACATCTTGCAGTCCACGTGCAGTAAAACAGACATCAGCACCACCTTGGTTCATCTCAGCACGCAACACAGCAAGGGATTCCTTAAGTCTTCTCACAGCTCGTTCAGCTCCTCCATTGCTTTGGTGTTGTTGAGGTCGTGCACGGCGAACCAAGAAGGTATATTTGTCAGAACTGGTTCCAACTAATTCAGAAACTGCACGCTCGGCATCAGTATGCAGGACGACCGACGAAGTCGATGACGCAAGACCGAAGTGGTCTAACCATTTTTGAATTAAACTCTTCACCGATCTTGCTTCTGGTCCCACAACAACATAGCCCACACAGTTTGTAGACAATTCCGTTAAAGCCAAAATCTTGATAGTTCCGTCTGCTTCGTCCTCAACCAATTCTCCACGAGTGGTTAGAAAACCAAAATCGGCTTGTACCTCAGTCTCAAGCGCGCCTTCACGACGGCGTCGATGTTGAAAGGTCGATTTTCCTCGTGCACATATTGTGCACCTTGGATCATAAGGCACATGTCCCTGCAACCTATGGGCTTCAAGCGCAGCTTCTGCCGCTCTGCTCAATGGATTCAAATTCCCATGCACCGCATGCAAACCCTCTGACATGATGAATTCATCATCATGCCGTGCAGATCCATCAGAATCACTGTACATCCATGCAGGGTCAAGTTTAACCCATGGACATCCACCAAAGTTGCAAATGTTGTCAAGTCTCAGACCTGACGCAAGATGAGTAACCTCGGCACCTTCTGGATTCTGATTGAATTCCCATCCGCACTCACAGAGAGTGTTGGTTGAAATGATGTTGTGGCTGATGCCACCAACCAAGCACTTCAACTTTGCCTGTCGGTACACTGGGAATCTTCCCAAATTATCATTTTTCTTCTTGAATCCAACCCAAACAGAAACAGTAGTTGATCCATCTATGTTCACCTTACTGCCATTTGCCGCTCGGAAGCGGTCACTTTGTGAATTAACAACCCATGCACCATACGTCACTCTTGACGCAGTGGCCATAACAGTTGCAGCCGCACCGGAGTCCAGTAACCACCAGTGCTGGCTCTCATCACCCATCATGATTTCTGAAAGCAATGGATGCAAAACAGGTGAGTATCTATGCAGTTCAAACTCATGAGAAACAGTATCTTGCACGTTCAGAAAAGTCGAAGTTCCAACTGTTTGCAACTGAATTCGATGACAGTTTGAAGAAATCAAGTCTTGGGAAACCTCAGCATCACCTTCTACCTCTACACCTTGCAAACCATAATCAAAGGCCACCGGACGATGTAGGGCTCCATGCAACGTCCCTGAACTGTCAGTGGTCCCTGAAAGGTCGGTGTTTCCTGCTGAAAACATGCCACACAGCAAATTGGAATCTACCTGTGGTGTTGATTCATGCAACCATCCAAAGTTTAAATTCCAAAGTTGACACGTTTCCGTTTCCGTTTCACTGTCACTGTCATCAAACTCGTCTCCAAACATGGTGTCCATGACAACCGAACATGCAGATTCACTGTCAGAAAATGGAACGAATTCTCCACTGATGAAAAACTCAGGTTCAGAAATAAAACATGCTGGTGGCAACCTGTTGAAAAAGAGTTTCAGTCTCACGTTTCGAAGTTGGCAGCACTCTAAGTTCGCTGCAAAATCATCACTAATAGTCATGCAGTTTTGACACGTGCAGAAAAGTCGATTCGACTCTAAACACTGCAAACCTGCAATTGAGACATGAAAAACAGTTTCATCGGTTGAAAAATGACTGCAAACATCGTCAAAAACGTCTGAAATTTCAGTTTCAAGTGTCAAACCTGTCGAAAAACCTGAAAACATCTCGGAAATCAAGGGACTCAGCACTAAGGATTGGACACCCTGAGTCGTTCCACCTGCACTCGCACTCTGCTGCTGATCATCCGTCGCAGGCCAACTCCAAGATTCGTCCCAATTCTCCTGTCCTTCTTGCCACGTGCAATCCCAAGATTCATTCCAACTGTCATTCCAGACCTGTGCAGTTTCATACCATGACTGGTCCTCCCACCAAGAACCATCGTCATGCCACCACATGTCCGCACTGTCCCATTCTTCATCGTATCCTACTTCGTTCATTTTTCCTTTCTTGCCAAAACCTTTACCTTTGCCTTTGCCTTTCTTCCCTTTCTGCTTTCCTTTGCCCTTAATTACTCCTTTTCCTTTCTTTCTCTCTGGGCAATTTGCAGAAATGTGGCCAAATTTCTGGCATTTGAAACACTTCAGTTTTGACAAATCAACATCACATGCATTTGAACTGTGTCTCCTACTTCCACAGGTACCACATCGCACACCCCCTACTGCATCTAAATTCCAGTTTCCATCACCGTCACTTGCAGACATATCATATTGCACAGTGGATTCATCTGAACCTTCCACCTGGGTGACCTGGTATAGATTTTTCTTGGGGTGGAACTCAGCGAAAGCACGCTGCTGCTGTTCCCATCTCAGTGCTGTGGCCCTAAAAGCTTGGTACGACTTACCTCCAGTGTGATGCAAACAAAACGTCCTGACTGCTTCAGGCAAACTACGTAGCAAAACAGCTACCAAGTCAGCTTCGGCTACATGCAACCCTGTGGCATCAATTCTACTTGACAGTGTTCCCAGCAACTTAGAATACCTGGCCATTTCAAAGTCTATCTTTCTGATTGTATCTGTCACAATCGTACTTGCACTCGTTTCGTTTCCATGCAGTGCAAAAGACTTTCCTGCCAATGCCGTTCTAAAACTAAGTGCCTCACTCCTCGTCCTGATGCTGTACTCCAGGGTCAGCTGTCTCACCAGCTCAAAGCCATTCGAAGCTTGCAACTCTGCATTCACACCAACATCCGCATTGCACAAGTTGATTCCTTCACTGAATGCATTGATCAACGTCAAAGTTCTCGGGTGATTTCCAAATGCACTTCTCAAAATAGCAAGCAACCTTCTGCTTCTTGCACGTTGCGGCACAGCTAATTGATTCCAGTGCAACGGATCTGGCCATCTACAGGCATGCTCGATTTCACTTCCGAACTCAAGGCTGGCTTGCATCGCCCAGGCTGTTAAATCATAGATGTAAGCTTGCCACCCTAGGATTTCTGCTTCTCTACTGGTCCACTTTGCACAATCCGGTGTTGGAGGCGTTCCCAACCATTTCTCACTTTTAGCAAATACGTCACCTACGTATTCCCCGGATGTTCCTGGTACGTGCATTGGATCCATACTCTGAGGAAACCCATTTGTGGCCCTTTGTCCAAACATCTCAGGTACACCTCTAGCCTGGCCAACCTGTTCACCTATCACCTGCCTGACTTGCATTAACTGCATCGGTTCCAAACCTCCCATCAGCCTCAGCACATCTTGCAACCTTTGATTCTGGGGTGTTACTACGCCAATGTCCTGTCCCATGCACATGCCTCCATTTTGACCTTGTCCTACCTGACCTTGTCCTCCTTGACTTGGGGCACCACCGCAATGACCTGACATCCATGGCATTCCATAACATGCACTCCCCTGTCCTGGTTCCTGACTTCTACCTGTGCTAGCTTGGGCACTTTGACCTGCAGTTCCCATACAACCTTGTCCTGGCATCCCTTGTCCGTGCAGACCTTGTCCTACCTGACCTTGTCCTGTCAGACCTTGTCCTCCTTGACCTTGTCCGAACTGACCTTGTCCTAACAGACCTTGTCCATGCACACCCTGACCTGGATACCCTTGACATGCAGTACAACCACTACATCCATGACCTTGACATCCCAGAAAACCCTGGTTTTGACTGTAGTTTCGTGGGTCCATCAAACCACCACGCATCGGTCCATATGACCCAAAAGTATTCCATGCAGGAGGTAGCATCTGTCCAGTTCCAACTAAGCTTCCAGCTTGACCAACTAAGCCCGGAGCCGCTTGTGTCGCTGCTGTCCCAGTTCCTACTGCTGCTTGCGTGTTGCCTTGCATCGCAGTACCTGTGGGCGAATTACCTGCAGCACCTGTGTTTCTTTCTACGCCTTGCTCACCTCCTCCTTCCATTCTGTTCATTGTTGGCGACCCTACTGGTCCTACATGCAGTGAGTTCATTCCTAGCGCACTTCCTTGGCCATTAGGTCCTTGTCCCTGGTTACTTCCTGGCATCATCGCGTCTACTTACACTACGCGTGGAGCACAACCGCTCCGCTACCATGCGAAAATCCAACAGGACCTAATTACAACCACTAGTCGCGCTCCTAACGTCGCAAGGGGTCGGCTTAACTCCGCGTCGAGCGTTTAACAAATTAAACACGAATTCCCCAAAACACGACAGCTTCACTGCGAACTCTCAAATCCTTTTTCCACACAGGAAAACACGAAGGCAAGTTGTCTGTCATGCACATGCAGCATGTTATAGTTGGACTTCCCGCCGGACCGGAAACCGTTCCCATAAAACGCACATTTTTAAAAAAAAATGTGATTTTACCACAGTGCCGTGCTGATTTGATGATTGGAAATCCTGGAAAAACTTGGGGCGCGTTTTTTCGTTTTTCAGCGTCATCGCTGCAACGCATGCGTAGTAAACAGCTGGCAGTCAGCATTCTTGTGAATGCATCTCCATTGCCAAGCTCTAGCATACACCATCAAGAGGTCACTTTTGGCACTCAAGTTGCTGGGAATTGACTTTTTCATCAGATTCCACATAGAATCTATGGTGCCAGTGTGGCAGCTGAGATTCTGCGGGTTTCTGGTAACCTTTTTGAAAAAGCTACCCTGAGAGTGACTGACTTGTGCCAACAACACATCACATTCGGATGCAATGCGGCTGTAGCATTTTGCAACATCAGTCATCAAAACTGTCTTTTGTCCATTCAGCTTGGACATGAGAAAATTTAACGCGCCTGCTCGCTGGATTCGAGCATAAGATTCTGGAGGTGGTTTGCCATGAGACTCACTACGTGCCAGAGATCTCAGCAGCGTAGCAACATGTAACGTAGTAAACGATCACAGAGATCTCAGCAGCGTAGCAACATGTCACGTAGTAAACGATCCCAGAGATCTCAGCAGCGTAGCAACATGTAACGTAGTAAACGATCACAGAGATCTCAGTAGCGTAGCGACATGTAACGTAGTAAACGATCTTAGAGATCTCAGCAGCGTAGCAACATGTAACGTAGTAAACGATACCAGAGATCTCAGCAGCGCAGCAACATGTAACGTAGTAAACGATACCAGAGATCTCAGCAGCGTAGCAACATGTAACGTAGTAAACGATCTTAGAGATCTCAGCAGCGCAGCAACATGTAACGTAGTAAACGATACCAGAGATCTCAGCAGCGCAGCAACATGTAACGTAGTAAACGATACCAGAGATCTCAGCAGCATGGCAACATGTAACGTAGTAAACAATCCCAGAGATCTTAGCAGCATGGCTATATATCATGTACGAAGTACAAGGAACGTTAACATGCCCCCCCACCCCACCCCACCCCACCCCACCCCACAATCGCGATATTCAAAAACGTGCGTTTTACGGGAACGGTTTTCGGTCCGCAGGCATAAAGACTTCTTCTGTTTCAGCTGCTTTGCCTTTGCAACATGCAACGGCGGCGGTAGACAAACATCATCAACATGTTGGTGAATTCATTGGTGATGAATTCACCATCTTTCCAAAAATAAATCTGCTTCACTTCCATCTTCTCTTCAAACGCACTATTTGCACAAAGTCCAAAAACATCCAAACTGTTGACAAAAACAGTTGGCAGCTTCCGAAAATAAAACGCATCATGCAGAAAACAAATCCAGTCAAGGTTGTGGTTGAAAACGCATGCGCATGTGTTTGAAAAACAACGTTGAGCTTGTTCAGAAAGTCGTCGATACCAAAAATCATCTCCAAATTCATTTGCAGTCCAGTGAAACTCATTGCAAATGAATTTCCATCACAAAAACATTCTTCTTCTCCACCAAGTTGACGAAAAACATTCACATGCACATAAAACGCATCTTCACGGTATTGTAACCATTTTTTTTCCGTCCAACGCCATGTGGCTTCCGCCAGGTCGTTCAACAGCTTTCCAAGCCTGTTGCAATTAAGATTAATTATTTAATTCGCACAGGGGCCGATGCTGTAGTGGCCGCAAAAGTAAACTGGAAGAGGACCGATACATAGTCCAGAGGCTTGTCATGTTCCAGGGTTTAAAAACGGAGAAACAAAACCGAAAAGCAAAGAACCAAAGCAAAACAAACACACAAAACAAAAACAAACAACAAAAAAAAAAACACACAAACAAAAACAGCCACAAGGCCACAAAACCGTGACGTGACAGCTTCCAGTTTAAGGGTGAAACAGATCTGTTGAGGCGAGATGTGATAGCTTGTTATCATCTCAGCGCATGCAGGTGACACCTTGTGTGTCATGTTGGCAGGCCCATAAACAAAAAAACAACAACAAGACCAAAGAAGAAATAACCATGGGCCACTTGAAGGGTGTGGGAAGCAACAAGGCTCAATGCGGAAACCAGGGATCCCCCCAGCCAGGATCCCCGAGATCACACCGAGCAGCCTTCATGGCATGACATTCAACACCCTGACACTTTGAAGCAAACACCAACAACGCCGGGTCACAACAAAGTGGTGAGAAACTACCGCAGTGAAGCAGGAGAGTGAAACATGATCTGAGATGAACTTCACGGTATTGTAACCAATTCCAGTTGTTCTCAAACCATTCTGCATCAATTTCAGAGTTCTGCCAAATAAACCATTCACAACATCATGTTGTAGCCACCATGCAAGTTACATCCAGAAACGTAGCATGCAGTCTATATGCATATTTCCATATATTGACCACCTCCAGATAACGACCCCTGAGGTCATACCACATGGAGTACTGAGGAGGTACACTCATTAGTCTCCAGGATCACAATACTTTCCAAAGCTTGAATTAGATTCAACGAGCTCCCCCCTGCCCCCAAGACCAATGTTGATACAAACATAAACGTGAAAAATCGAACGCGCCGGTGTGCGATCAATCTAAGAAGCTTCTCGCTTGCACAACATCCAATATTAAAATTCTGGGGCAAGGGGATACACATAGAGTAAAGATGAAATCTAAAGCCAGCAGCCAGACTACTGACGCAGTAGTTGCTGAATGGCAATCTGCCTGTGAGACACATGGATTTGCCATTCTCTCTCAAACATTGAGGTCTGTGCTAATGCTTCCGGCAACATGAGCAAGCATCAACCCGCCCGGAAAAGACTCAAGAAAAGCACGCTGGCTGCCAGTACTCTAACATGCTGTGTTTTCATATGTACAAACCTCGAACAAACTCGGAATACACGTCCCATCGGACACTTTACAATGGCAGGAACACTTCAAGTGGCAAAGCTCTGGCATGCTGGTTTTTCATATGTACAAACCTCAAGCAAACCTTGTTCAAACCTCAAATCTATGGGGCCGGACGATGCCAGCAGGTGCGACAGGATTTTAAAGGAAAGTTCAATTAATTTCTTTTTTTTGCGCGCGGCAAATGTAGGTTTCGTCCGCTGCCTAGAATTGAGGTTTGATTGGGGTTTGTACAATGAAAACACAGCAGATCGAAGGTGTGGTCATGGCATGGCTTTCTCCAATAGAATGCGCAGCACAGAGATGTTTTCAAAGTATGCCTGGAGTTTGTACATATGAAAACACAGCACATCGAAGGTGTCACCAAAAAGTGCTCATTCCTCAGTGAAATGAGCTGCGCGCAGACATTAACAAGATTTGTTTGGGGTTTGTACATATGAAAATACAGCAGAAGGAAGAGGAACAAAGCATTGCAAACAAAAACGACAGGTAAAGAACAGATGATCAAGACGTAGGGGGAGCGAGCTGCATGCAGATCCGCCTGCATGGATTTTTGCGGTGCAAGCATGCAACTCCAACTACATAACCTGAAAGCAAATCCAAATCATTGACACGCTTGTCGCCAAATTTCGTAAAGCCCATGATGCCACGCCACAGCATGACACTTTCAAGACACCGAAACAAGCTTCTCCAAACCCCAGCAACTTTGGAGACACTTGGAAGTACCTCTGCAGTACGGTGCGAGAGGCTCCTACGAGTGCTCTCATGGGTTAGCTTTGATCTCCCTGACCACTGCAAACGGACCCTCAGCTCACTTCTGCTGCTGGCCAGGGATGTGCGGATCTGCATATGGTGCCATGGGATGACAGGGATGTCTGTGACAATCCTATTGCCACAGAGATCTCCGACAAATCCTGATTGACATGATCCCAATTCCTGGGCAGGCGAATGCAGAAGGTGGAGCCCTTATGCGAAACCTGCTTATTATTTTGATCCTGCCCAGGACTGGCCGCGACCTATTGACGAAACCATGACTATGGCAGTTGTGCTGGAAGAGCTGGCCTTCTTAGGTGACACCAGAAGCCGACATGAACTCCGAATATTTGCACAAGCTAACCAGTCGCGCTTACCCCTGACGATGGGCATTGTCCAGCCCATGGCCAGCGAACGCAAAACACAGCTGACTGCATTAGTCAGAATCTTGAGCCGCTTCCTTACACCAGCTACAGTCCCTATGGCAGAGGCCTATGATAGCTACTATCGGGAGTATCTCATCCCACTGGCAGCACACGGCGATGGACACGTGCTCACGGTCACAATTGCCATGTTGTTGGCTATCCTTGTGAAAAATCATCCTATGTATAGCTAGCGTAGCGATCTTGTGCTTGTACTTAGGTAGTTGTTAGTCGCTTTGTGGTTGTAGTTTGTGGACTTGCGTAGTTTGGACTTTGTTTTGTAGTTAGCAGGTGATCGTGATGTAGTTAATCGATCTTATCTCATTCCGTCACAAAGAGTTGTGACGGAGTTGCCATTTTTCGTTTGTAGTTAGCCGTTTTTAGGTTTTTTGCACGTTGTAGGTTATTCCACACGAGAACCAAACTGCACGAAACCAATCTTAGGTTTTTGCCATGTAGAAGTTTTTTTTGCACGTGTCTAGATTTGTAGAATCGTTTCTGGAACTGCTATGACCCAACGTAAACGTTGGCTCAAGACCCGCGAGTTCGAAAAGGGTGAGTGTGTCGCCGTGAGACGGCCTGGGAAAGTTGACACAGACAGAAACGCGAAACGACCACCGTTTGTTTGTGTTTTAGTTGGGTTTACTTTGTGCACGAGAGGTTTGAAAGCGGTTTTCGCGATCTAACTTTGTGTGTCAAAGTTTTGTGGTAGCGGAGCTTGTGTGCTCCCTCGATCTGGCACGCCTGTGTGCGTCTTGTGTGTGCCTGGTTCCAGCGAAGTTGGTGTGAGTTGCGTTTGACTGTCGTGTGTTTGACTTCGAGGTGTCAGAAATCCCTCACCTTGAGGATGCAGGACGTGAAAAGACGGTAACTATACTAGATGGTCTGCCCGTTCAGAGATCAGTCAAAGTCGATTAGAGTGCAACAGTTGGGAATGCTTGTAATACTTTGTTTATGGTATTTTTCCATTGCACTCATGCAGGAGGTGTCTTTGGTGAGCATGAGGTCTTTTGCCACGATGACCGATAGAGGGCCTGCAATTGGTTGTGTGCTCAAATCAAAGCACCGGATTTCTGATCTTCATCAACGCTTCCATATGCAAGACAAGTCCCATACTAGCTAGATTACCGGACCTGTTAGGCCTATGTTGTCACAGACAGGCTCTACAGCACTCGTCTGCAGCATCTGCATGGCTGTTATGCATAATCTGTGCTGTCTGGCATGTCCATGAGACCATGCAGTACTTATTCCATCTGTGACCTGCGCAGCAATTCTGGCTCAACTATCGAGGGTCAGACCTTCTGTTGACAGTTATACTTTTAGTATGCCCCTCATCATCCTTCTTAGCCCCTGCTTATACGAGTTTTGTGTTTCAGTCATAAGTGCGAGGCCTCTCTGGCTAAAGACTGTCAGGGTTGCCTCCACCCCCTTTTTACGGGGTAAGTATGCGACTCCGTGTCCGCCATGGGATCCTTGGTGAAATTGCCCTGACGATTGAGGTCTCAGAACCGACAACTCTGGGATGGGATATCATGAAACAGACGGCGATGAAGCTTAGGTTGGATTCACCCTTCCAAGTGGTCCTCTACGCAGACAGCTCGTCAATAATCCAGTCGCCACTCAGGGCTGTTCAACTTGACACTGTTACAAATGAGGCAACCCTATGCTATGTAGTTCAATCAATGCAAGTCCCATCAGCACAGCAATATTAAGACCTCATGACAGCCATTCATCACAAAGACGTGATGGATGTAAGCTATCTTCTTAGCAAAGGCTTGGGCCTTATGGACGTGGCGACGGAGGGAGGGCATACCAGCACTTTAGTAGCTTCTGCTATTCTTCGAGACCATTCTGCTGATCCGTATGCTTGCCAGCCTACAGCTGGCCACTGCTTCCCTCGATATGGAGCCAGTTTAACGTATCTACTGCTACAAGCCCAAGCTGACCCCAATATTATCCCGCCCACAAGGCCACCTACCACCATGTTAGAATTAGCAGTTGAGCTGGGCAGCTCACAGCTTGTTCAAACTTTGCTTGAGGCTGGTGCCTCGGTGACACCCGTACAAGGAGCGCTACCACCTCTCTTCCTTGCTGTCCTTCATCGGCACAGGACGAATGTGCAGTTGCTCCTAGACGCACAAGCGGACCCGAGGCAGGAGATTCCGATTGCTTCCGTGCTTTGCCATTCATTGCAATGGTATGGTCACCCTGCCCGAAAAGAAGTCTTCAACGCTGTACAAGCTGCTGCTGCGCAAAGTGCTGAAGACACGGTCATTGATATGCTACAGCAAGGGTGTGGCGCCGTAGACGATTGCAGAAGTGAGCAGTCTTCGCTGTCGCGAGTGGAACCCACAACTCTGACAGATAGGGCCACCGCAATCATGAATCGAACTGTCTGGAAATACCAACATATCATTGAGAAACAGTCTCGACAAACAAACTTTACTACATTTCGTTGGCGCAGAATACTTGAAGGACTGTACTTACCAGAACGATTACGAAATGAGCTGCAATCACCCCCGGATCTCGACCGGGAAGCAGCACTCCTGCACCAAATTGACTAGTGGTGTGCCCTAGATGAACCTTTTCCCAGTGAGAGGCTGGCACCAGGTCAAGGCTGTATTCCGGCCTATTTGAGATCCGAGAAGAAAATGAACGGGCAGCGCACACACAGTCGCATCTCTCAGTTGAACCATGATGTCCTTCAATAGGCAAGTTTTGTGTGCTCAGCTACATTGCTACCGCTTCCGGCGTCTCTTTGGCTCAAATGCAAAGCAGCAGACAGACCAGCTGTCTCAGCATAGTTCCAGAAAAAGGAAATATAGAGCACCTCGGGGAGGGATTCATATCACTAACCTTTCCGATTCTCAGACAAGGGTTCTGCTACAGACTTTTATTGTCACACCACAGTTTATTTCCTGATTTTTCGTGCATTAGGATCTAATTTCGCGATAGTGCCCCTTGCTACGTTACATCCCTTACCTGACTCATCTTTCTCCGTCCCATTTGGCATCTGGTTTCTCTGGCCAAAGACGTGCCAGGGCTACCAGTGCTTCTTCCACCACCCTTTTCCCCCCTCTGATTGGTTTGTGTGTGGTTTCTTCCTTTTCTGCTCTTTGGTTCGGAGTGCCTTGCTCCCTCCCTTTCTCTCTTCCGTTCTTCTTGTTCACTCTTGTGCCTGGATTTTCTGACTAAAGACTGTCAGGGCTTCCAGCTTTTATTGATCCCTTTCTTCCCCCCCTGATTGCGCCTGTTTCCCCACTGCTGCGTGCGCCGCCTGACTCGACTGCCGTGTATTTATTTGTGGGTTCGGGCTTTCTTGCTTATCCTACTTCGTGTCAAGGTGCTTGAACTGCCTGGCCAAAGACGTGCCAGGTTTTTCAACACTCTACCCTTCCCCCCTTCTCTGTTGTTTTGTGTGGTTTGGTTCGGTGTCCGTTCTCTTTTTCTGTGTGTTGGTTTCCGTTTGTTTGTTTTTCTGTGTTGGTGGTCTTGCTGTGTGTCCTCCTACTCATCTTTGTGTTTGCCATTCAATACTGATTGAAGTGCTTGAGTCTTCTGACCAAAGACGTGTCAGGATTCTCAACACCTCCCCCCCACCCCACTTTACCTCTACACCCTGAACAGCTACGCAGGAACTGCACAGTGCGATGTCTCTGCTTTCCAGAGAACAAGTTGTGAAATCCTGGTATGCAAAGAACCCTAACGTCAGCTTCTTTGATTTGCTCTTTGCGCTTGAACAGCATAAGAGCATTTCGACTGAGTATGGGCTGAATGTATCCATTGAGCAGCACTGGAGGCTTGGAGACCCCCATAAGAAGACCGCTGCACCAGATCGACATGACTATGAAATTGCAATGGTAGGTGGGAGAGAAACCTTACCTGGGCCTGACTGGCATAAGTTGTACCGATGGTTGGTTAGTCAAAGCCCTGCTTTCTTGCCTTACCACACGGTATATTTGGTGACGGACAATCGGGATTTGCAATCTGATAAGGTCAAGTCTGAGCCTGGACTCAGTCATTGGCCAATGGTCGCTGCTTGGTGGAAAGAACGGTTACGCTATGTCGGCCCATATGGAGAACTCACCACAGTTGTCTTTGTCCACATTTCAGCTGACACTGGTCTCCATAAGGTACACCCGACATGGGCAGGGACGTACATCCTTGATGCGTGTGTGTTCCTCTTCCCGGCCATCAACTTTGCATTGATTGACAGCGATTGTGTGCCAGTGACTCTCCTCGAGATACGGGAACTTTGGCTGGCGAGCACTGACCCAACCCATTCAGCTGCATCAAGCACAGTTGTCAAGAGCAAACTATCAAGCCCCATTGCGTCATCGCACAAACGTGCGCGATCTGTGGACACGGGAAGGGACATGCAGCAGCCTGGTCCACCTTCGAAGCTGTCTAGATCGCATAGCGCGGACCATCTTGCTGTTCGAAAAGCAGATCCACTGCGAGCCCCTCCGTTCACCTACGGTGCCAATTTGGCAGACGAAGTAGACTATGGTGATTCGCCAGACCCGAGTCCCCGAATGTCTCGTCGAGTGACGTCCAGCAGCGATGACTCTTCCCCGTCTGGGTCAGCTAAACCCACTCGGAAGGACAAAGCAGCCGTGGATGAAACTGCCACTGCGCCTAGGCCCAAAGGAGTCATCCTTGTGAGTGAGGCTTTCACTGAAATCAATGCTGGTCTGGTCATTGTATTGGCTTCGGGTCATGAGAGTCCTGTACCTGTTACTGTCTTGGAGGACCCAGACACAGATCCTGACGAAATTGCCCGCGTTATTACCATTGCTTACCACAGACATGTCGAAGCCTACCTAGCTACTACATATCCACCTGCAGATGTTGAGAGAGCAGTCGCTAGTGGATTACTTGGCTCTCCTCTGCTTGGCACGTCCACACGGGTTACTGCAGATTGGTGCCATGCGTGGAGCTTGCTAGGCCAGTGGTCTGGACTAGTTACGTTTCCTGTCCCAGCCTCTGGAGTCTGGCCGCGCCATGGTCATTTACGGAAGATCCTTGATGGCTACCAAGGCAGGCAACCAAACTTCCATAAATGGGCTAGGCCCGCCTACGAGCAAGGGGCCCTTCCGACCCTTAGCCTGCTGCCCGGCGAGGTCACTGTACGAGTGCTACCAGGAGACAAGATGTACCAAGCCATGGCAATCGAGCCACAGTACATGCGGCCTGTTATCCTTCATGGATTTGGCACCATTGCCAAGAAAAGAATGCCGAACAGTCTCGCTGACCTCGCCCAATTTGGCTGGTTGCCGCTGGCTGCTGCTTTATTTGGCACGAATGAATGGAAGCCCCAATGGCTACATCACAATTTCCTTCCAGTGGTTGGACTGCGGCTGCATGCCAAAGTGCCACCTCCCCCTCTCTCCCAAGCCCAACTGATCTTGCTGTGTGGATTGTGGCAACGAAAGGAACAATCGGAACCCTCATGTACATCGCTTCAGCAAGCAGCTCTCCTGAAGTTTGGTCTTCCGTTACCTTTCCGAGAAATGGCTAAATGGGAAATCACTGTCAATAAGCAGACTATAGATGTTGGAGAACTGTCCAAACAACGCTACATAGGAAGACAACCCGAAGCTGAGATGCCTGCTACACTCAAGGACTCGGTTGACTGGGCATCCTGGGTCTTTTCCCTTGCAGAAGTCTGGCAAGATGACGCCCCGATGCAAGACCGACCCCTTGAAGTGCATTGCAGTGGATTAGGAGGTGGCCTGCTTAGTAGCGAACACGAATATGATATTTTCCTGCAAAATCTTGCGCAAACAAAGGTGTATGGCCCATCGCTTGCGATGACAGACAATTGGGAAGAACATATCACCCAATTGGGCCTTACCAAAACAGTGCACGAATATGCTGTGTACCAGCTCCTTTCCACTGCTGATGGATGGACAGCTTGGCGTGATTTCCTCCCTGAACAGTTTTCTGATCCACAGCTGCTGCTCACGAGAGCGATCCGCCTCATTGAGGCCGCGACCATCCGGCCAGCCCACTCCAGGCCACCACATCCGACCTGGTCAACCGCGATTATGCAGATCTTCCGTTGTTACCATCCACAAGGGAAACAGCTTTTTCTGAAGTCATGTTTTCCACACTCGGTCACTACAGGGGACAACAGAGTGAGCAGGGACATTAACGTGTATGGTTTCTCGGCAGGGTCCTATACGGGCTTAGCAGTCCACGAGATCCTGAGTGAATTTGCTGCGTTCCCTGGCCTCACTAAAGTTGCTGCGATTGCGACGCCGCCAGAGATGCTGCGACTTGCCACAGGCGAACGCAGAGTCACACTGGTGCACTGCCTGGAAGACCGGCTATGTGTGTGGAGACCTGCTTCTCTGACTGAATTTAGCTATCAGGTTGTTCTTATAGAGGGGCACCCCACTTGGAGTGGGCGTGCCAAACATTCCTGGCCACTTGCTCTTCATTGACCTTGACGAAGGAGTCCACGAAATCCAGAGGCTACAAATCACCACCCCGCAAGTTATTCCACATGGGGTACGGTGCGAGGGATTGCTGCGTGTACTCTCATGGGTTAGCTTTGACCTTCCTGAGCACCTTAAGACGACTCTAAGTGATTTGCTAGTAGCAGCAGGAGAAGGGAACATGGAGCTACAGAATATACCCATCGGTGGACGGGACATACGGGATGGTCAGCCTGAAACGGAAGCTGACCTACAAGCAGCTCTGATTGCGATGATCCCCACACCGGGAGGCTCCCACGATGAGGGTGGGTTGCTGGTTCGCAACCTACTGGCGGAATTCCTGCGTGGGTTCTCATTACGAACCCTCATCTTCCTACTGGACATGGTTCTTCCGCAACTAGACGCTTACCATGTGGGACGGCAGCTCCAGCATCTCCAGCCCTGGGTCAGTGTGGAACTTGCGCAGCAGAAGAAGCGAGGACAAACAGGAACACGCTTGCAGCTCACCTACCAATACGAGGCTTATGCTGGGTTTCATGTTGTTCACCTACATACTGATGGTGCCCCGCTCCTGCTGTTTAGTGCACCGTCGGATGTTCCAATGACCTCGCCGCGAGAACTCTGCGAGGCTGGGAATCTAGGCAACTTAGAAGCCAATGTGATGGCGGGCAGAGCATTACTGGGTGTCCTCCAGTTGCCAGATACTCAGCATCGGTGTGTCATAGTACTTGTACATGAAAAGGTGATGTCTAGCGGAACCAGTAAGAACCCTGCTCAGCGAGCTATCAAGCGCATTGCCCCGAAGTTGCTGGAGGTCGTTATCGTCTCGCTACCCATTGCTCGGACCTTTTGTGGGCGGCTCTTGGACCAATATCTCAAAACAATGGGTTACTTTGATCCTGCAAAGGACTGGCCGAAACCCATCGAAGACTTTGCGTCCATGACCGTTGTATGGGAGGAGCTAGCTTTTCTGGGAGACACACGCAGCCGCCATGAACTCTTAGTGTTTGCGCAGGCTTAACCAGTCGCGCTTACCACTGGCCATGGGCATCGTGCAACCGCATATACCTGTTCGCCGCATGGCCAGCGAGCGCAAAACGCAGCTGACGGATGCATTAGTCAGAATATTGACACGGTTTTTGACACCAGCCACAATATCAATGGATGGGGCCCATGACAGTTACTACTGTGAATATCTCCTTCCTTTAGCAGCCCACGGTGATGGACATGTCTTGACAGTTTCTATTGCATTGTTACTGGCCATTCTGACAGGAAGATCTGACTTATGTATTGCCGGGGTTTTTGGTGCTGGCAAAACGCGGTCCCTTGCGGTCTTGCTCATTGCCCTGAGCTGCGAACTCAAGGAATTTGTTGCCATCATCTATACGAAAGAAAATGTAGCTGCCAAAGCACTTGCGGATCAATTGAGTGATCTCGCGCCCCCCACCATCAAGAGCTTTGGTAGGCTCATTGGACGCATGGAGGAAGGCAAAGGTGAAGCATATGCCTCCAAGAGTGACGTTCGATGCAGTGATCGCAATAGAATCATCGCTCACAAGAATGTCCTCATTGCAACAGGTGGCTCGGCCACGGCGGAAATGGCGATGCGTTACTCCAGCTTTGGTCATTGGATCTCTCGCACCTGGCTTGCCTTCATGGATGAAAGTCAACAGTATGGCAACTACCATGAAATTGCAGCTCTCGCTGCTATTCAACAACCAACCCTAACTGTTTTCATTGGTGATCATAGGCAAACCCCAGGCGGATTGTCAAAAGGCCGAGCAGCTGCTGTCAATCGTCGCAAACTGTTGCAACGGCCGTTAGGGCTCCGAGCACTTGATAAGTCAGGAGACTATCTCCCGCCGGCACGAATGACAGCACTTATAGCGCAGCTTTGGCCTGATGCGAGCCAAGATCCGGAGTCTGATCTCTTCAGTTTGCTGCGCCTTGCAAATAAGTCGCATAGTGGCCCATGGACATCCACTCCGCAAGACTACGAGCTGCCTGCTGCCCTGGGGCGTGTGCTTCACAGCCGAATCTCGTGCCAGCTGGATGCACACAGCAGCCTGGTTGCGGCAGCTCTAGCAGTCCTGCTGATTGCCACAGCACCAGAGGAATTTGGAGTACCTGAGTGCACCACAACCCTTGAGGCTGCAGGGTTATGTGGTCCTCACCGGTGGGGTATCATTCTCCCTAACAGCTCACGGGTCTCAATGCTGACTTACCAAGCTATTGTTGCAGTTCGATATCCTGAGTTAGTCCTCCACGAGCCCAATCACATCTACATTGGACACTTCGTGCCACATGAGTCCACTGTGGCACAAGGAGGCTTCCGGACAGTACTGTGGAAGGCACCTAAAGATCTACGAGCTGCAGTCGAGGACGTCGTTGCTTTCTGCACTTATCTGAAGAATTATTATCGCAACTTGCAACAGGGAGCGACCTCGCAGCTGCTTGTCCTATGCAATCGTACGGCGGTGCACAACTTGCTGCTCCAACATGGTTTCCAGTCCGCGTGGTATGGTGGGCTTAGAGTCTCCACCACTTCCTCTGCCGCGGGAGCAACAGCACGCATTGCGGTCATTGTTCAAACAGGCGTTGGGTTTCTAAGTGGAGGACGTCGGGATGCAACAGCAGATGAGCGCGAAGACTGCTATGGGAGAGCAACTGTAGCGCTCACAAGAGCCATTGAACATACCTATATTGTTTCGCCTCTTGATATGGCAGGCATGATTGGCATGGCTCAGACACTAGGAGTGTACCATTATGGCTACTTCACTCTGAAAGGCCGCGACATTCAGTACCATGGCCCTTCACAATATCCCAGTGACAAAAGTGCCATACTGGACTGGGGATTGGTGGACCCATTTATTTCCCAAGATAAACCCCCCCTTGCTATTGCCATGATAGTGACCACCAATGGCACGCGAGTGTGGCGACGATATCGGTTGGTTGTGGCATGCAGAGACAAGCTACGGCTACCCCCTGATGTCCTTGCAGCATTAGAGTCCCGCACACGTGATCATGTGCTGACGACCAGCGGGTTTTTCCCCTGCTCGATTGATCGGGAATACTTGTATGGTTATGCTGCTGATGGGTATAGATCACCTCTCTGGATCTGTGCAGCCTATAATGGGTCCCCAGCACTTGTTCATCGACATCGAGGCCACAAGGTCTTTTTTCACGTGGGTATACAGGATCGGCAACTTGTCGTAATACCGGGTATCCACTACTTCGATGCCCATCGGTTGCAACCGGACCTCTTGAACACATTGGATCGCCGGATTGATCCTGGGTCCATGAATTTTGCAAGCCCCGAGGGTGCAGGAGACACAGTGAATGACCCCTCCTCGGATGAGGAAGCGGCCTCTACCGATGACGAGAGTGACCCAGAGGACCCTACAGTTGCGTGGTGTCCACCTATACCTGATGCAGCTGAAGATCCTTCTGAAGATGAGATCGCGAGTGCAGCCGATAAGCTAGCTATCCTGATCACTAATGTCCAACCTAACGGAAACCCTTTTTGCATGCCTGAAAACCTTGGAGTTCTCCCACAGTTATGGCTACAGGCGAGATTGACGTTGTCATTGACTGCCATCCAAGAAAAGTTTTCGCGCATCCTGCTGAGTGTGGCCTGTGAACTGTGGTTGCGTGGACAAAGTGCCACAATGATAGAGGATGTCCTCCTGCAGACGGCAAGGGCTCTCACAATTCGTTTGGCAGAAAAGCTCGCCCAAGCGATGAGCTCGTTGATGAGATTGGCTGAATGCATGGTGACTCCAGAAACTGAATGCTTGCTGTATGCCACGTACTGGTTTCGGCCCATCCTTTCTGAGCTCATCGGCTCGGCCCTTGAGAGCTCTGAGGTGAACCGGAGTCGAGCGCCGAGTGGCCCAGTAAAAGTCCTGGTCACTGATCGGCCGCATCGACGAACTACTGGGCTAGTGGACCTTACGAGTGGTGCCTCTGCCCTATTGGCATGGTTCCCGGCTAGCTGGGCTAGCAAAATTGCTCCCAAACTTCTTGAGAATGCCCCTGAGAATGCGCAGAAACCACAAGAAATCAACATCGCATGCCCGAAACGTTCCTGTGACGAGACTCCAGTGGAAGGAGCAAAACAGCTGCTCCAAGCAGTAAAATTTGCTGCCAAAACCATGCCTGGTTTTCGTCTTGGACTGGATGAAGACTTTCAAATGGCTGGATGCTTCCAGGAGCTCATCCATGGATACACATCAGGGCTCGTTGAACCATCCATGATGCGAGGTCTCCAACCACTGGGACCGACTCGCACTACTCTGGAAGTGATCATACCTTCTCAAGAAGGGCTTACACCTGAAAAATGGAAAGAAACAGCCACACTGTGCCCACTTGATTGGCCTTCCAACTTCAGTCTGTTGCTATTGTGGCATACCAATGGGAGCCTGCATCAAACGGTAGCGCGACTCAGGAATCAACTGTCGCACAGCCATATGTTTGCTGAATGGACAGTGCATATCAACAGATTTGCGGAGCGTGTTTTATTCCAGCAACCTGCAGTTTATGTAGCTGGACATGCCTTGCAAGCCAACTTGCGGGAACGAACCTTCCCAGACAGGAGAGTCCGCAAGAGGGTTCCTCCGGAAGATCTGGATGAACATCAACGGGCGATTCGAGCGCTACATCAGCGAGCTATTGCTCAGCAAGCAGCTAACCCAGTTTCGTTTGCACTCACCAATGAATGGAACGACACTATCACATCGGACAAGAAGCATCACTTGGAACATTTCATGAGAGGTACGACATGACCCCCCCAACACCATCTCCCATCTTTTCTCTATTTGTGTCCACCTTGTCTCTTCTTTCCCCTTTTTCTCGTTTCTGTTTCACTTCGCTTTGTCTTTCACACGACATTGGTTTTTGTTTCATCAGCAACGGAAGTGGGAGTTTATTTAAATCACTATTGGGTCTTTCGTCATTTCTACTTCAGGTTACTGTCCATACTGGTGTGTCTGTCCAAAGACGTGACAGGTGCATTGGTATGCAGTCGGGGACACAGCTTTTCCTCATTTATAATTGTCAGGTTCCTCATGACCCATGCCTGGGAGGCTACTTCCACACTGGTGTGTCTGTCCAAAGACGTGACAGGTGCACTGGTATGCAGTAGGTGACACAGCTTCTCCTCATTTATACTTATCCAAATGTTCTATCACATGCCTGGCCCCCTACTGATTCAGACCTCCAACAGCCAGTATCCACACTCATGTGTTTTCATGTGGGAGTAATAGCCTAGGCATAACAAGCCGAGCAGCATGCGTTCTCCTTGCACTAGTGCTTAGAATGAGTTGTCCAGCCGAGAGCTTAGATAACACTAAGGCCTCCTCACACCATGCAGCCCACTGCATTAGTGCATGCTCGCACTCGGTGCCTGACAATCATAGGTGATGAAGTAACTGGTTTCGCTTTCCCCTGACATAATACTGACGAAACTACCCTTCTCTTACCCGTCCCACTAGCTAAGGTCCGTGAACTCATCTTTTTATCCATAGTTGATGCAATGTGCAGAGCTACAGTGGGCGTAGTGCCTCGGTTGGTGATTCTTTTTTGGTTGATTGTTTGGTCACTGCCTGCCGTCGCCCTCCCTCCCCCTCGGATGGTCCTCGTTGGCGCCTTGGTCCAGGTTATACTGGTCCCTCCCTCTGGGTATCGTTGCTTCCGGCGACGGCCTGGTTGCCGTGCCTCTGCGCTTGGAGTGTTTGCTGCGCACTGTTTCCCCCCCTCATCATGTCTCATGGCAACAAAGGCCTTGGCCCTGTGTGGGGATCTTTCCCTCTACACCATGCTTCATGTGTTGTTGGGGTGCTGTGTGCTCCCTCACTGAGGTATTCATCATGGTATGATCCTTGTCCCCTTCCTGGACTCCGCTAAGACACGTTCGTACCCCTTCTAGTGCGTGTGTGTCCTCTCTCTCTCTGTCCTGTGCTGCCTCCTGGCTCCTCTCCTCGTTTTCTCTGCTGGCTTGTTGTATTGCATGGGTTGTTCTTTGGCCGCTCCCCCCTCTTTGCGTCCCCCTTGATGGCAGGTTTCGTTTTGTTTGGGCGTACGGTGTTTTTGCTTCCTCTGTTGCCTGGATACCGAGGGTATAGCTCTGCACAGTAACCCATTTTTTCACCATGGCCACATTGATCTCATCCTGTAGTGACTAAGGATTTATCCGAGGTGGGACAGCCTTTGCTCGCCGTCCCCCCCCCTTTTTTAGTTGAGTTGATCCCCTTTTGAATTCGTTTGTTTGTTTGTTTGTGTTCTATTTGTCTGGTGGCTTCCTCTTTGGCTATATTGGGATGGGCCCCTCTCTCTCTGATGTTTGTTTCCTGTGTGTTTTCTTTAGGGGCGGTAGATTCCCGGTAGAGCCATGGACTAGGCTGCACTGCAGTGAGCTCTACTGGCGCTGTCCAGTTGTGCTTCCTGCAGTTCAGTCTGGAGCGCCCGAGTGCAGCAAAGCCTGCCCACATGGTTCGTTGTGCGGATTTTTTGTATTGCTCTGGCCTATAGCCCACTCAATGGGAGAGTGGCTTTGTCTGGAAGATACAGATGCCTTCCTGTGCATCCGGTCCTCTCCGCAGAACTCGCTGGGACGATGACGCCTAGTGACTCCTGTCTGAGTATCTGGTGCTGGCGCACCGAACCACCTCATCATTGATCGTTTTAGTGCACAAGACTTACAGCAATGCAAATGCGACTTTTGTATACCTACCTGCAGTATCATACTGGAAGTGCTCACGAGCCCATGGTATAGTCGAAACATCAGTTTTCTGTCATGGCCGTACTGAGCCGGTCAGGCCTTTGCCTTTTCACCCACGGCCTCAGGGTCTTGGGCACAATCACGTGACGGTTTCTGCAAGTGCTTACAATGTTGCAGGCTGTCTGTGTCCTCTTCCCCGTTCTGGGGGGGAAATAGATTACAGTCCCTTGCGGTGGTGTATGCTGATAGGAATAGACTGCCTAGCATATGCTGTACCATACAGTGTGAACAGCAGAGCAGCGGAAGATTATTTATTGACAAATCGTCTATGCTGGCGGCCTTTGTTCCACACATCACGTCTGCCTCCAATGATGGACTCTCTTTGCTGCTCTCAGGTAAGACGGTCTGGGCAATCAGGTACAACTCAGTGCACCGCCGCAATTAATTAGTTTGCATGTTTTTGATGATGATACAGTGGCTCAGGTCGCTGTATCCAAGGCAAATCTGAGAAATTTTTGTGTTGGTTCTTGTTGGGCCCTGCCCCTTTCTTTGTTGCTTCGCTGTTTTGCTTGGTGGCGAAGCGCAAATCTGGCTGGGGGATTTGCGGGTCGTTTTTTGGCTGTGATTCTTGTTATTTGATTAGTTTCTCATGATGATTTGCCTGAGATTTCTGGACCACACGTGTCCTGTACACTACTGCTTTTCACTGCTTACGCAATTGTAAGGACCGTGCCTAGTGCGAATCGGCCAAACCGGAGGAAAAAAAATCGAGGTGTCAGAAATGTCTCAATCAGGACAACCACAGCATTTTCGAATGGACGGCCAAAGTACCCAGAGCGGAGAGAAAGGATATGGTAAGGGTTTTCAGGCAGGTGGACCGACTGGACCGTACCCTGTTGGAGAAGTTGGACCGACGCACCAAGAGCAGCCTAGTATGCCAGGAAGTCCAGGTCCGCAAGGTCCTTTGTTCACGCCAGATCAGTTGACCCAGATCGCACAGATCTTCCGCATGGGAATTGAGCCTGTCGTAAGGGAGATGAGTACGAGACTTGACAGTTTGCAAGCTCAGGTGACTCGCGTTCCAGAGGGAACTGCAGCCTTGCACGGTGCGAGACCGGCTGATGCATCCTTGTCTTCAGGTTTAAGCAGTGGACCTTCACGGTTTGGTGAACAGCCACCCACGAGTCCAGGACCTGCGTTCCGACCTGTGGGGTCGCCGCCAGGTATAGCACAAGTGACACCCCAGAGAGGGGAGAGAAATCCGAATCAAGATGACGACAGAGATGGTCGTGACATCTTTAGTAAATCTGAGAAATGGTTACCTCCTATGCCCACTGTGGATTTCAGGAATTGGAAAACCCGTGCAGATGAAGTCCTTGGATTTTCGGACTGGGTTCAGGCGCTACGTGCTTGGGTTTCCTTAGGAAGTGACATCTTTGCCTGGGAGATTGCCCAGTGCATTGGTTGGGAACAAGAGATCCATATGTCTGTGCTGAAGCCCGCTCAACAGACCCGCAGCGCGCGTCTTCTTGCAATCCTCATCCAGACGTTTAAGGATTTCCCAAGGGGGAACACCATGCTGCAAGCTTATGTTGAAGGAGTTGGTGTTGATGGAGCGTTCTTGGCAACTAGAGGTACGAGTGGTTTTGAAGGTTTGCGTTTGTTGGCAAGAGAGTTTTCTTTGCGTTCAAGGGCAGAAGCGTCTTTCTTTCGCATTGAGTTTTTGGCAAAGACGTTCAAAGCGTCTGCTGGTGTTACTCAGGTTAGTGACATCATTCGCCAGATTGACGTCGGACTGTCAAGGTTTCGCAAGATGATTGAAACTCTACCTGCAACTGTGTCCAGAGTTGGACTTGAGGTGCAAACAAGTGATCTGACCATCATGCTTTTACGTTCGCTGCCACATGATGTTCGTTCGTACACCACGTTACATGCAGCAGGTGATGCATACACCGACCTTCGCACTGCTGCGTTGCGTTTTGAGACGCAGCAACGCATGTTTGCTGAGTTGAGTGGCCCATCTTCATCAGGTGCACGAGGTGTGCATGCACTTGAAAGTGCTGAGACCGCTGAAGAGTGGTGGGGATACGATCAGGAAGGTTATGACAACTCTGAGTATGCCCAGGAAGAAGATCCTGATGATCAATGGGAATGGGACGAAGATGCACAGGTTTGGATCAGTGCTACTGTTGCCAAAGGAAAGGGAAGTCCCAAGAGCACGATGAAGTGTCATCTGTGTGGGAGGCGAGGCCACATGGCCAAGCAATGCAAGGCCGATCTGAGCAAGGTGAAGTGTTTTCATTGCTCGAAGTTTGGTCACATTGGGGCACAATGCCCTGACAAGCCCAAAGGTGACAAGGGAAAGCAGCAAAAGAAGCCCCAGCCGAAAGCTGGAAAGAGCAAAGGTAAGGGAAAGATGCACGAGTTGGCAGAGGAGAATGGGCAGGAAGCTGCTCCAGCACAAGGTGAGGTGCTGATGCCATTGATTTCTTCAGTTGAACATTCGGGTGATGAGTGGCGATGGTGGTTGATTGACAGTGGAGCAGCTGTCTCAGTGTTGTCTGAGCAGTTCAAGGCCTACTACAAGTGCAGCGCAGAAGAGCAGGTGATGGACACCTACTATGCAGCCAATGGGTCTGCAGTCACCATGAGAGGTGAAGTTCAGGTGACAGTTGCGTTTGAGACGGGATCTGGTTCCAAGAAGTCTCAGAACTTTCGTTTGAAGTGCTGCGTAGGCTCCACCAGCCACAACATTGTGAGCACAACCCAGCTTGTGAAGCGTGGATGGACAGTTGTTCAGTCGCCAGGTGAAACCTATCTTTGGCATGAAGAGTCGAATACCGTGATTACTGATGTGGTGTTGTGGGGAGGATGTCCCTGGCTGAGAGCCAAGAAGACAACATCTCAGGTTCCTGCTTTGAAGGATACCTACATGCCGATGGAAGTTGATGTGCCAATGGAGTCAGTGAGGACCGGGCAAGGCTTGACTGTTGGTATGGTAGGTGCGGTTGAGTTGTCAACCCAGGAGAGACTGCGTCAACACATCTTGAGAGGCCATTATCCGTATGACCCTCATTGTTTGGAATGTCAACAGGGCCGTGGTGTTTCCAGAGCACCCAGGCGAGATTTGAAAGAGCGCTTGCTTGAGGTACAGGTTGACTTCATGTTCTTGGGAACAGTTGGATCGCAGTACAAGTTTTTGTTGTTTCGTCACTGTTTCAGTGGTTTGTTGGGTGTCTGCGCTGTGAGCGAGAGTCTTGACACCACCGGCCAACATGTCCGCCAGATCTTGGCAGAGTTTGGACTGTTGTCTGGAGATCCAAAGCCGATTGACTTTAGGTCAGATGCGTCCGATGAACTCGGGACGACATTGAGAAGAGCTGGTATTCCAAGAGAATTTACCGTCAGCAAAGCAGGTCCCCAGAACCATGATACTGTTGGTTCAGTGGAGCGTGGAGTCCGTGAGCTGAAAGAAGGTCTTGCGGTACTGAGACTCGAATTGGGGAAAGCAGGTGTTGACGTGGTCAACAGTTTGGTTGGCTGGGAAGCCAGTTCAAGGTATGTGATTGCGATGCACAACTTGCATTCGAAGTTGGATGGCACAGGATTGAGTGGACGAGAGGTCCTGAGAAACCAGGTTGATCAGAAGAATGCTGTCACAGCGATGTTCTGTTCTAGGGTTCTTGCGGAGACACCTGACAGTGTGAACAGCATCGGAAGGTTCGTGACTGCTGGATACCTGTATCCTGTGAGGAACTCGTTTGCACACTTTGTAGTTGCGTTGATTGAAGGTGAACTGAAATTTTTCCAAGCGAAGAGCCTGAAGCTCGTTTTTCCAATTGTGTATCCTCTGGAATTGGTTGGAAGGTTCTTGCGTGCAGTGGACTCTGCTGGACCTGCACCCGCCATCTTGGACCAGGAACCGATTGAGATCGTTCCAGAGGACTTTGCACGTCTGCCCGACAAGGTGCAACCTCCACGGCATTGGATTGATGCCCATGGACGGACCGAAGGTTGTAGTTCTTGTGCTACTCGTCAAGGTCGACACTCCAAGAAGTGCTGTGAGCGCTATTGGACATGGCTTCGGAACCAGAGATCCAAAGAAGCCGTTGTGCCTGAGAAACAACTCCCACTTGCCGAGCCCAATGACCAAGAAGTGGCGGTACCAGTACCATCACAGCCACTACCAAAGATTCCAGGTTTGCCATCTGGAATGTTGCCTACAAGGCACTGTCCGAGTTGTGAATCAGGTATGAATGCTCCTGGCACCCGCCATTCGGCTGAGTGCCGCAAGAGGCAAGGTGAGTTCTTGTCTACTCCTATCAAGCCGTCGCTTGAGGATGTGGAGCAAGCTTTGGAGCAAGCAGGTGAAGGTGGAGACGTCCCCTACTCACCATCTCTGGGTCCCGAACATGCTGATCTTGCCGATGTGGACATGGACTTACCACTTGAGGCGAGTTCTGCACCAGCTGAGGCTGCATCCTTTTCGGAGCGAGACGCTCCAGAATTTCAATCCGAAGATGTTGAGATGGAAGTTGAACAGCCACAGACGATCCCGATGATCGATGTGTGTCTTTGCTCTGAGAGAGTCAGGATTGGATGTTTGACTTCTCCCGATCTGCTCTCCGAGGAGCGGTTCTCTGTTGAGTCTATCAGTTTTTCAGGTGGAGCTCATGACTCTGAAGTTGTTGAGCTATGTGGATCCAAGGTTCGATTGTGGAAGCCAACAGGAGCTGTTTCGGATACCACTCTTGAAGAACTGGACCCCCAAGGAACTTTCCTTGCGATGGTCAAAGAGCTCAAGGGATTGACTCATGTGAATGCAGGTCGTATCATGAAGGAGAAGGAAGCCTTGCAGTTTTGCAAGAAGCACAACATCAAAGTTATCTCCTGCAGGTGGGTTACGAACAGTAAGCCTGAAGCCGACGAAGGAGTTCGTGCTCGGATAGTCGTGAAAGATTTCGCTAAAGGTCAGAAGACCGCCAGGCAGGAAGGTATTTCTTCCCCCACACCCTCGATTGAGTCGCTACGACTTCTGTTGGGAGCGGCAACGGGTATGTGGACTGGTGGAAAAGGTTTCAACCTTTATGCGATTGACGTCAGTCAGGCGTTCATGAATTCACCGCTCACTGTGAAGGTTTGTGTCCGGCTTCCATCATCAATCAGCACACTTGACAATGAACCGGTTTTCCTTGAGGCTTACAAGGGTTTGAATGGACTTCGTATCGCAAGTTTGACTTGGGTTCTGTTCTTTGATGGGATTGTCAAAAGCGTTGGCATCCGATCTGGACTTGTGGAGCCATGCTTGTACGGTGGGATGGTACGGGGTGCCCCCATCCTTGTCATCTGTTATGTTGATGACCTGTCGGTTGCCACGCCCAGCGAGGCTGCGTATCGTGTTCTGTTTGAAGCTCTTGAGAAGCAGGTCAAGATCCGAGAGACTGGCCGAGTGACCATGTCTGGTGGTTCATTGAAGTTTCTAGGCCGTACCATCCTCCGAGAGAAGGGAAGCTCAGGTTTGCAGTTGTTTGTCGACCAGGATTACCTGAACAGTGCGTTCGAGGAGTATGGAATCTCTAAAGGTTCCACTGCATTTCCTGATCTTCGTCCATTTTTGGAGCAGACACTGCAAGAAGAGCCTATCAGCGCTGAGGCGCACTCCAAGTTCAGGAGAGTTCTTGGACGTCTGTCATGGCTGGCACAGACCCGACAGGATATCTTGATCCTGATTGCAATGCTGTCAACTGGACAATCTTGTCCAAAGCCAGGCCATGAGAAAGCTCTGCGAGCCGTGCTTCGATTTATGTTGTTGCACATGAAGATGTCCCAGAAATTTCCCTCACCTGGACTTGAGGACCTTTCTGAGAAGGACATCGGTCTGGAAGTCTATAGTGATGCTGGATTTGCCCCTATGCAAGCTACTCAGAGGAGAAGCATCACTGGATGTGTTATTGTTTTCCGATGTGTTGTTTTGAAGTGTTTCTCTCGACATCAGGCATCTGTGACGTTGAGTTCATGCGAGGCAGAGCTCGTTGCCGTTCAGGCAGCTGTCCAAGAAGCCATTGGTTTGCTGAGAAGTTTGAGTTTTGTCCTGCGTCGCATTCAGGTATATCCACCGTCTTTGTCCGAGGACGACAGTTTGGATTTTGTCTGTCCGATCCTCTTGTGGACCGACTCCCTGAGTGGGAAGATGCTTTTGGAAGGTTCCGACCTCCAGCGTAGGTCAAGACATATCGACATCAAAGTGAACTGGTTGAGAGAACTTTTGGGAAAAGAAATCTTGCAAATTGGACATGTCCGAGGAACTGGAAACGTCGCTGACCATTTTACCAAATGTTTGCCGACGATCAAAGCGTTGCAGTACATGGAAATACTTGGTTTTTCGTCGTTTGAAGGTATTCTTTTGGACTGTTTGCTTGATTTTGAAATCCGCGACAACAGTTTTTCAGGTCTTTTGTGTGCGTTTTCAACCAGAAACTGCATGTTTTGTGGAGAGCTGATTTGTGAAGAACCTGCAAATTCAACAACTTGTGAATTGTTGCCATTTCCACGTTCATGCACTCAGATGATCAATGCACTTGTAGCTGTTTGCGAAAGGTTTCAAGGCGAGGGAATCGGTTCCGCTATGGCTGGACGTATCCCTGCAGAACGAGAAGAGCCCAGAGCGCCGGACAGCCATGCGCTCCTTGGGCATCCAACAGCTGAAGGTGTCGGTGCGGCACCTGAATCTGATGATACGGTCACCATCATAGGTGGTGAAGCCAATACTGCGACTGTTGCGGTGACATCTGCAGAGGCAGTGGTGCCAGCTGCTGAGGCAGTGCCGAAGGCAGCAGAGGCTGCAGCTCCCCCTGCCGCTACTGAAGCGGCACCAGGTGCACCAGGTGCGTCAGAGACTGCAGCTGCCGAGGCTGAGGATGTTGTGGAGGTCACTCCAAAGAAAGCTCAGCCGCCGAGGCCCAAGGAGAAAGCCATGCCTACTACTCGAGGCAGACCTGAAGCGAAAGCAAGGCCGTCAGGAAGGTCTCAAGCTCCTGGACGTGAACCTGCTGTGAAGAAGATGCCCAGGAAGCCTGGTCGCTTTGTGATTCAGGTGAAGAAAGAGGCCTGGGAGGCCACTGGTCTGCTGAAGAGACGACGCGAGGCTGGTCGTCGTAAGGCCAAGCGTCAGGCTTGGAAGAATAGGCAGAAAGAAGCATTTGCATTCTTCGCTGCACAGAGGAGAGAAGAGGAGTCCCGGCCAACGCCTACATATGAGGTTGTGAGAGGGTCGAGACTGCCAGGTCAGAGAAGGGTCATGCGAAGGATGTACAACCCTCAGTTAAACAAGAGAGGAGTTGGAGATCGAAACAAGGAACCCGAAATCTGAGGAGGACAAAGGACCCGCCTTTGTGAGGTCTTTCAGTGGATTCAGCTGGAAGAATCCGAAAGGTCTGAAGTGTGGCCATTGTGGTCAGAGAGGCCACATTATCTCTCAGTGCCCTGAGATGGAGCGAAGGGTGAGCCTTACTCATGGGCGTGTGACTTTGACGCCAAGAGGACAGCACCAGCCAGACTCCACTGTGGGCGATGAGGTTGCCCCGGGTGATTCAATTTCACAGGTTGGATTGACCCAGGAGTCACTACGTATCCACAACAAGAGGCTGAGAGGCCACGGTTGGTCCGAGGAGGCCCCAGCAGCCGCAGGTAGCCCTCCAAGAGCTCGTCAGAGGACTGGGATGGGTCCCCCTCAGACGCCACCGAAGAGGAGCGGCCAGTTTCCGGCCAGCAGCAATGCGGCAGTGGCGGTGGGTCCAAAGCCGCCTCCACACCCGCCGAAGGGGGGGGTTCCGCAAGGGCCACAGCCACCACAGGCACCACCCATCTCTGGGAAGGCCCCTCCAGCAATGCCTTCTCCAGCCCAGGGCCCTCTACCACCACCGCCAGCGCCCCCGGCGCCACCTCAGGTACCACCACCGCCGCCAGCTCCAAGAAGAGTTTCAAGTGCGCCAAAGACGCCACCCAAGACGCCTCCAAAGGCGAAATCTGGAGAGCCTACATCGCCTAAGGCGAGTCCAGGTGCAAAGGCAGCACCAACTGTGGATTTGGTTACTCCGAAGAGCCCTGAAGCGAAAGCAGCGTCGCATGTGGGCGAGCCGCCCCATAGGCCATTCAGAGTTGGCCCAGGAGGAGCACTGGAAGCCGAGACAATTGGCCCCTCATCGGGGTACAGTATGTCTATGATTTCAAGGACCCCAGTTGCAAAGGCACCGGCCAGTGAGGCCCCGCCAGAGCCTTCTGAGACATCAGGGAGACCGCCCCAGCGTCGTATGGAAGCCTGCATAGCATGTCATGGCAGTGGAGAGCTTCCGATGCGATCGAATCGGAGGTTGTTCAGGTTGTTGACATCGTCAACAGCGTCAGCAGCAACTGCAAATGCAGCTGCTCGAGGTGGAGCAACAGCCAGTGTTTTGTCTGCAATTTCAGGTTCAAGTTCTTCAGAAGCTGATGTGACCCATTTCAAGAGTGAAAGGGGGGTAGGTCTTTTTGTTGAGCTAGCCTGCAGCAAAGCCAGTGTCTTGTCAGCTGCATGCGCTGAGAGCCGTGCTTGTTATGTTGGAGTTCATGGAAATCTTGAGAAGATAGCTACACAGAATCATGTTGCAGATCTTGTGAACCAGGTGATGGAGGAGTTGAAGATGACCAGATCAGCCTCTGATCGAGAGCTGGGAGAGGTGCATTTGTTCTGTCACGTTCACATGTCATTGCCGTGCACAGGTGGATCTCCATTGCAGAATTTTTCGGGTGGGAAAAGAGTCCCAGAGCATGAGCGAAAGTTTTTCGAACTTTTAGCCGCTTGTGAGAAGTTGTTGGATCGGTTAGTAGAAAGACATCCCGAGTTGTCTATGTCTTTTGAATTGCCAAATTCCAACAGGTATTGGACTCATCCGAAGCTGCAAGCCTTTGTTCAGGCCAGAATTCCATTCAGGTCTGTCGTCCATGCTTGTGCAATGGGAATTGAAGGACTGCCAGGATTACCCATCAAGAAAGCGTTCAGGATCATGTCAAGTTCTGAGGAGCTTAGTCAACGTCTTGAGAAGCGTTTTCATTGTGCTTGTGATTTCCACGCATCATTCAATTTTTCTGACTTTCAGTTGTCAGAGAAATACTCCAGGAAATTTGCCAGATTCTTTGTGCGAATGCTCGCATTACTTGCCCTCAGGTGATCGATGGCGTCGAAGCTACGCTGATTTTATCGCCTGATCTTCCCTGAGGAAAAAGGAAGAGTCTGCTGCATGAGTGAACTTGTGAGATTTTTTTGGATAGCTTGAACGACTTGTGAAGTCATCTGGATAGAGAAAGGTCTTTAAATGTCTAAGACATGAGGCTGAAAACTCTCTTTGATCGTTGCCCTGTGCGTTGCTTGGGTAGTCGGATCTAATTATCGAGACTTTGAGGTCTGACGATTGCATGGTATAGTTCTGAATCCAATTTGAATTGCAAGAGTTGCAGAAGTCTTTAGAAGACATCGAGAGGATGATCTTTGGACTTTCTTGGTCGCAGAAGTCTTTAGAAGACATCGAGAGGATGATCTTTGGACTTTCGGAGATACAGAAGTCTTTAGAAGGCATCTAGAGGATGATCTTGTGGACTTTCTAGGATCGTTTTTGGACTTTCCGTGATGGACTGTCTTTGGAATGTTTGTGGACTGCTTGGAATGGATTTCAGCATGAGCTTGATTGGATTTCCGCAGCCATTTGTGTGTGTGGGCAGGTCGCGCAAGCCATGGCCACTGGAGAGATGGAAGAGCTCTACTGGCTCTTATTCTTTGTATATACACTGGGTTTTCTATCTGGTATTCTTTCAGCTTGCTGCATTACGAGATGTTGCAAAAGCCGCAATACAACTGCAAGAAATTCAGGTACAGCTATGAAGAGTTCTACAGCTTTGTCTTGTGATTCTGACGGTGAAGGCCCAGGTACTCGTATCTATTGGAGTTTTTGCCGAGAGATGTATCACTGCAATGAGAAGTGCAAGGTTTTGATTGCCGCCGCTGGTCCAAATGGACATATTCGATGCCGAGACAATTGCCAGGTTTGCCAACCGGAGACTGGACCCTTGTTGGTTGTGACTTCAACAGGATCGAAGTATCACTGTTCAGGTTGCCGTACAACGGAGAAGTCAAAGCAGATGACGCTGTTAGCATGCCCTATCTGCTATGGCATGGGAAATGTCAAGGCCGAGTGACTGAACTCGTTTTTTGGACTTGAGTCGCACAAGTTCGAAAGGGGGTGTGAAAAATCATCCTATGTATAGCTAGCGTAGCGATCTTGTGCTTGTACTTAGGTAGTTGTTAGTTGCTTTGTAGTTGTAGTTTGTGGACTTGCGTAGTTTGGACTTTGTTTTGTAGTTAGCAGGTGATTGTGATGTAGTTAATCGATCTCATCTCATTCCGTCACAAAGAGTTGTGACGGAGTTGCCATTTTTCGTTTGTAGTTAGCCGTTTTTAGGTTTTTTGCACGTTGTAGGTTATTCCACACGAGAACCAAACTGCACGAAACCAATCTTAGGTTTTTGCCACGTAGAAGTTTGTTTTTTGCACGTGTCTAGATTTGTAGAATCGTTTCTGGAACTGCTATGACCCAACGTAAACGTTGGCTCAAGACCCGCGAGTTCGAAAAGGGTGAGTGTGTCGCCGTGAGACGGCCTGGGAAAGCTGACACAGACAGAAACGCGAAACGACCACCGTTTGTTTGTGTTTTGGTTTGGGTTTACTTTGTGCACGAGAGGTTTGAAAGCGGTTTTCGCGATCCAACTTTGTGTGTCAAAGTTTTACGCTCCCCTTGCAATCGCCAACCAATACCACGATCAGCAAGCGAATGAAGTGAAGCGGGTGAGATACCGACTCATATTGGTTCGGGGGTCAGACCTTCGATGGCTGAACAGAGATCGCCTCCAAGAAGTTAAAGCAGGCTTAGCAACTCAACATAAATGGTGTGAAAGTTTGTGTCCCTTGTGGGGTTACAACTTGGCTTTGGTGCGAGCTGCCATTCATTGAGTATTTGGTAGTGGAACTGGACTATAGGAAGATGTCATAAACTGGAACCGTTCATGTCACTGCTGTGTGGTTGTGTAGTTGTTTGTCTTTTGTGTGGGTTGTTTTTGTTCGTGTTTGCTCTTTGTGTGGTTTTTTGCTTTTGGTTCTTTGTGTTTCGGTTGTTTGTTCTCTGGAACATGACAAGGGAATAGGACTATGTATCGGTCCTCTACCAGTTTACTTTTGCGGCCCTACAGCTCGGCCCCTGCGTGAATTAATTAATTAATCTCATATGCAACATGCTTGGAAACATGTTGAACGACCTGGCGGAAGCCATACGGCGTTGGACGGAAAAAAATTGGACTATAGGAAGATGTCTGCAACAGACTTGAGCAGTTTCGATATTGCTTTGTAGTATGTGAAGCTGCCGGAGTTGCTTTGAGATGTCGACCTGTGGGTCTGAGTGAATCTACACGGAGTTCAAGACACTTTAAGTACAGTTTGGAGCTTTATTTAGCTTTATGATACTGAGGGAATGCTTCCAGAAGCATTCGCTGTGCAATTGAATCGGGATGCTATGATTCCATCGATATCGGAGGTTCTTTGACCTCTTGGAGGAGTACGAATCTAACTGAGATGGTTTTGGATCATCCGTTTCGATTCTTGTTATTGCTTCGTCATCTGAGATGTTTGTGAAGCCTATTGATTACCTCTTGCGAGTATGCGAGATACTCCGGCATTGTGAGGACAATGCCAACGTATCTTCTTTGACTTCTGGGTATTTGATCTGGAGATCTACTTTGTGATCTTTATATCTGTGGCTTATAGCTGACGTTTGGTTATTGCAGTAAGCGAACTACTTTAGCGCTATGACTGTTCATGGCTGGACATTAGCTGAGAAGTCAAGCAGATCTTTTGAGTATGTGAGATACTTCGGCATTGTGAGGACAATGCCTACGTATCTTATTCAACCTCCGGATACTTGATCTGGAGAGCTGCATTATGATCTTTATGCCTGTGACTTGTTGCTGACTTTTGGTTATGACAGTAAGCGAACTACTTTAGCGCTATGACTGTTTATGACTGGATATTGGCTGAGAAGTCGAGCAGAACATTCTACTCTCCTCGACGGTTTGGAACTATGAGAAGACATCTCTGTGTGAAGAGCTGTTTTGGAGAAGTCGAGCAGAACATTCTACTCTCCTCTATAGTTTGAAGCTAGGAGAAGACATCTCTAAGTGAAGAACTGTTTTGGAGATGGAACATGAGGTTCCCATGTTGTTCTGTATTGCAAGAGGATTTTGTATAGGAATTTGAGTGGAACATTTCGTTCTTAACTAGCCGTGTGACTAGTCTAGACGTTTGGTAGAGACTAGTAACACCGGCTAGCTGGTTACTTGCGTTTGGACGAGAACCAGTTTGACTTGAGAACTTTTGGAAATGTTTCTGACGTTTTGTGACTAGGTGATTTGTATATCATAGCAGTTCGGAATTGTTTCAACAACCTTTGAGGGAAGGTTGTGTATTGGAAACCTGGAATCGAGTTTCCCAGTTGAGACATCGGCTCAAGGGAGTGGTGTCAAGTGTTCCGAAGAGAACTGAACTGCAGTGTCACCTAGGGCACTTGAAACAGTAGCCACACTGGAACATCTTGCTTCCTTTCTTTGTTTGTGGGCTGTGGCCGTGTGCCTGCCCTGGTTCTTGTTGACCTGTTCCGTTGTGTGTGGCGTCTGGAGAGAAAAGAAGGAGTCTGACGTGCACTTAGGAGTCGGGGTGGAACAAGTTCCTTTATTTGACTTTGTGGGGAAGTAAGTAACTGCGGAGCTGCAAACACAGCAGGTGTTTGCGTCTGGCGTAGTGATTTTACGAAAGCGTTGATTTGGGTACACGAGAGGTGTACTTGGGTTTGCGTTTTTCACATGGTAGCGGAGCCCTGAAAAGGGCTACCCACACCATCTTCCGCTGACCCTTGTTTGTGACAAGTTGCTAAGGACGTCATCTAAGGTGAGATTGGGATCTTGGGTATTGGAGCTCCGTGATCTGGGCGCCGAGGCAGTGATGAGCTCGTACGAAGGTGCACGTGTTTCACAGGAGGTGATGGTCTGAAAGTATAAGGTCACTAGGGAGTGTGAAGTTGGTTTGAGTCTGTTTGGGTTCAGGTGACTTTGGGATCCTGTTTTAGTTTTTTGTATAGATTTTTACGGATCATGAGGATCGTGGACGTATCGTTTTATTTGAACGACTCTTCGTTTGCAAGTTGGGCAAGATTCGGCAGGGTTTGTTCTTGGTAGGCTGGACAGAAGTGAATCCATGGTAAGCTGTCGACAGTGGTACCTGTAGGAGAACATACAGAATTAGTCAGCCCTGGACAGGACTTGTGACTTGGACGGAGGAGTTGAGTTTGTGTTGGCAGTGGATTCTGTCAGAGCAAGTTTTATTTTTACCTTGTGTAGGTGCGTAGTCTGTGGAAGGCGTCCATGTGGTCTTGGCAGTATTCTGGTAGGGGTCTGTGTCATGGTGTGACGTATTGCTAGCGTAGGGTCACTAGTGCAAGGCTACGCTGGAGTATCTGAAGATGTTTGCATGGATGGAGCGTTCCTAGACGTAGGAATTTCGTTTCGGCAGTAGGAAGTGACAGTAAGTAACTTGCTGCAAGATTGTAACTTGGAACTCCCTGAGGGTGGGGCAGCAGATTGCCAGGTTTGACATCCTCGGACACTGAGGTATTGGATCAAGGTGCAAAGGTTGGGAACTGATGGTGTCAGGTATATGGTTCTTGCGAACAACTGAGGCACGTCTTGGGTCTTGAACTCAGTTGGTCTTTAGAAGAGTGATAAGAGAAGGTGTATCAGGTGACTGAGATGAGCATGTGAAGAGCGCTTTCTGAGTTGTCATGGCAGTGTTACTCAATCTGAAGGTAGATTTGATTTTTTTGAGCCCAATACGCATGAAACTTTGTTTTTTGGAGTACACTGTGGGTGATTGAAGGTGGAAGTCATGCTTGTCACTGATGACGCCAAGTATTGTTCAAGAAGGTCAAAGGTAGATCTGGCTGCCATGTCCGATCGGGGAGAACAGAAGGAAGTCTCTAAGCAGGAGCCAACATCTGTAACGTCTCGCGCTAAACAACCAGTGATCAAGAATAGCTTCGACAAGAAGGGCCAGTCTTCCAAAGCTGTGCGGCGTCGAGCATATCCCACTGACGCGGCTACCGCACCTGTTGTCATTGATGCGGAAGAGAAAGCTGTTCGGCGTCGAGCATATCCCATTGACGCGGCTACCTGTACCGCACCTGTTGTCATTGATGCGGAAGAAAGTATGGCGGGCATCAGAAGGGAGCCACCGTTGATTGATGCTGCGACAATGTCGACGTCTGGGAAGGAAGGTCACTGTGATACGGGCACACTCATTGCGAAGCGATGATGATCCCTTTATATACTCAAAAAGGAAAAATTTTGTCTTGGACAAAATTAAACAGTTTCCTCTGAGTAACTTGGAAGTTTAAACAAACCTAAATAAATTGTCAACACAAACTTCGGCGAACAAACTTGGTTTTGTTTTGAAAAGTTTGTCCTGAATTTTTAAGGTACAAGGTTAAAGGTTGTTTGTCAAACAAACGGAACCTGAAACCTGTCATGTTCACACATGGAACATGTTTTACAATTTTGTATGCCGCGCTCGCCTCAAAATAGGGTGGGAGGTGTGGGAACTGACTTGCACTTTTGAGTGTAAGGTCGAGATGTAGCAGGGGGGTTCTTGTAGTTTGCCATGGATCTGCCAGATCGCCTAGACCTTGGAGAAGAAACCTGGATTCATGTTGGTGAGACTGGTTTTTCTGCAGCAAATACTGAATACGAACCTTCAATCAGAGATGATATTTCAGAGATGTTGCCGTTTGCGACTGATCAGACTGAAGTTTCACTTTCTGAGAATTACAACGCAGATTTCATCGTGCAATCAGCTTGGAAATCGCTTCCAAACAGGGAGATTGAGATGCCATGGGAATCTGGATTTTGGGACAAGTTTTTGGATCCTTCAATTTCTGCGTTTGACATGCTTTCAAGAGGAGTGAAAAGACCAATGCCTTTTCATGCTGAAGCCTTGCAACCAGAGAACAAGGAAGACCAAGTAGACAAACGTGTGTTGGCTCGACAGACTTTGGAAGTTGGTGGTTTCTTGCAGTACATCAAAGATGTGCCTGAGAGAACCTGGCGTGAAGAAAGAGAAGCAACCTGGGAAACGGCAATCCGCAGGTGGATTCTTTTGATCGAGCAATGGGAGGCAAAAGATGTGCCGTTGCTGGAGGCTTTGCACAGCAAAACTTCGTTTGTGGAAAGAGCTCAGATTTTAGTAGATGTTTTCTACAACAAGGCACCTCAGACGTTATTGAAGAGGGTCAACAGTTTGGCAAGATTGTGCAGCACTTTGCAAGCACAGGGAATTGGTTTTCCATGTACCGAAGAGCAGTTTTATTTTTTTCTGAAACATGAGACTGCTTTGAAGGTCCCAGCCTCAAGACTGAAAGCGTACTTTGAGAGTAGGCATGTGCTTGGCATAGAACAGCTTCAGCAGGTGATAGATAGCAGAAGGTGTCTGGGAGCCTCATCGAGTTTTGCACTGACATGTCCCCGACAGGCTGAACCTTTCAGTGTACCTCAGTTGAGAAAGCTGCATGAGGTGTTGCGTAATGGACCTGAGCTTTGGGACCAGGTGATGAGTGGGATGATCCTTTTTTGTGTGTATGGTAGGTCGCGTTGGTCGGACTCCCAACATGCAGAGAACTTGTTCCCTGACTTTGACAGTGACGGGAAATTGCAATTCCTTGAGATGAAGGCTTCAGTGCATAAAACGGCCAGGGCCTTTCACCTCAGACACATGTTCTTGCCGGTAGCTGCTCCAGCTTTTGGTGTTACACAGGACTGTTGGGGAGAGCAATGGATGAAAGCCAGAACTCTTTTAGGCATAGGTGACCTCTCCGTTTTTCCGTTGATGCCTGCACCTGACAGTTCATTGGAGCCTACAAAGCGACCGATATCAACAATGGAGGCAAAGAAATGGATCCACCATTTGCTGGGACCCGAGATGTTGAAGCCAGGTGCAAAACTCACCAGCCATTCTTGCAAGTGCACATGTCTAAGCTTTTTGGCTAAACGAGGAGTGAACTTCGAAGACAGACTGGTTTTGGGTTACCACACTAAAAAGTTTCGTATGGCAATGACCTACAGCAGGGACAGTGCAGCCAGGCCACTGGCAATCTTGGCACAGGTGCTTCAGGAAATAAGGGATGGGGTATTTGACCCCGACAGTACTCGCAGTGGACGCTTGAAGCCGGGAGCCAAACCATTGGACAGCAATTGGACAGCTGCAGCTTCGGGTAGTGGTAGCGCACTGGAAAGTCAGAATGCAGAGGTTATCACAATTGATGAATCAAGTTTCGTAGACCTGACACAGCCAAAACGTGAAACGCAGGAAGTTGAGCACGAGCCTGCGTGCGTTGAGCTGGACGGGCATGTCACTACAGACTCAAGCTGCTCATCGGGCGAAGAGTTTGGAACTTGGGCACCGGTCGTAGGGCACTACAAGGTGGACATACCTGTGGACAAAAGTTTGTGGTTGAACACCAACACAAAAATGTTTCACTTATCACATGCCGAACATGTCAAGATACTTCTTTGTGGAAGGCGCATCACGAGTAGCTTCAAGAGCCACTCAGCTCCTATCAGGTTTGACGCCGCAAAATGCAGGCAGTGTTTCAGGTTGAAAGACTCGTCGCTTTGAACCATTGCGTGAGGTAAGAAAACCCCATACTGCATTGTCAAACGTTGTCAGGTAGGGAGCTTGCAGACATGTCCAAACGATTCGATGCACTTGAAAGAATGGTTTCAACTGTTTCAGGGTTTGTCATGCGTGGTGCAAAAGGGTTGACATTGGTCACCTTGGGCTGGAGAAGATGATCAAGGAATTGTCGCAGTCTGGCTTTAGACAGACGCGGCAATAGGTTGGTCAGAGCATGTTTCAGTTCCATGTGTTTGCACTACAGTTTCACTATGAAAACTTGTTCCAGTGAGCTGCATGAACACTCTGTCAAATTTTTTCAAACTGTTTAAATTTTCAAACAACGAGTGAAGGGGGGTCCATTTTCATTTGAAGGAAAGAAACTGGAGCTTATGGTTGCCATAAGCTGATTTCTTTAGGACACGTTAACCACTTGAGATAGGTTGCCATAGAAGCCATCGGAAAGAACCGACGCGATGTCGTTGGCAGATTCTGGTGCGGCTTTCGAGCAACACTGCAAGAGGTTGAGTCCTGATGGACGCCTGCACACTCAACTGACAGTGCAGAACATAGCAAATCCCAGTTCGTTAGCTTTCGCAGTGGGCACCCCTCAAAGCCCGCCATCGGAGGAACAGTTCAAGGAATTTGCAACAGGTATCAACAATGGTACTGAGATGACTTTTGGTGAGCTGGCTTTGCTTAGACGGCTACATTTCGAAGCTTCTGCGATAGTGATGGCTGAGTTGAAGTCGAAGGCAACAGATACCACAGGAGACGGAAGCAGAAAACTGCCAATTGCGGAGAAAACCGCAAGGCTAGTGGAACAGGAGGGCCGTTTGCCCGGACTACGTATTAGAGGTGAACTTCAGCCATCGTTTAGCCTTGTCGACATGGTAGCCCAGATGAAAGAAACGAACTGCGTGACATGGATACCGCCTAGCAAATGCAGCAAGCGAGACTCAGAGATCCAGAGTAGCATGAAAGAGAAGCCGGCAGTGCTTTCTTTAGAGCAACAGATGGTGAAGCTGGCCAGCTCGGAAGAGCATATAGTTGTGGACACCTCCACTGATCTTCAACTACAATGGGCCCTACAGAGAAGGGGATTGGCATTTGACCAGTGCAGTTTGATGAGCCATAGTGTCCATGAAGTTTGGATTCAGCAGCTGATGGGCCAGTTGACCCGGGAGGCCCCAACAGGCTTCGCAAGGGTGACGGCCAGTCAGGTTGTGCGAGCAGACAGAGAATTATTTACATTGATGGCTCAGGAGATTCAAGGACCTCTACAACCAGACGCCAGAGGTGAGATGCCAATGGATAAGAAAATGACCGAACTGAGAACGGACCCACGAGTGACGATGTTTTTGTTGCCACTTCCGAGATCGGCAGCAAAGGACAGTGACAAGCCGGCCGCCTCAGCGAGTACCCCAAAGGCAGGTGCACCACAGCCGCTGAGGCCTTCAAAGAAGGCCCGACCGTCAGCGAAAGCAAAATCAATGTGCCCGCAAGAGCTTCGAGGTTTCCAACAACGGGATCCTTCAGGTAATGCTATATGTTGGGCTTTCAATCTGAAGACAGGTTGCAAAAACGAAGTGACCAATGGACGCTGCAAGAAAGGAGTTCATTGTTGCATGAAGTGCTACAAGGCAAACCACAGTTTGGTGACATGCAGATCCAACTGACTAGCTCGTGATGAGCCAATGCAAACAGAAACAGTCTTCTTGAAAAGAAGGTTGCAAGAGTGAAAAAATCAACGAGCAAGAACAACTTGCTCAAAGGAGGACAACGAGTCTTCAGTGTCACAGTTGGGGTGATCTACAATAACCCCAGACGGAAGATCGCAGACGGATCTGACCAAGGTCGCACCATGAAAGGGCCACCTCCTCTAAAGGAAAACAGGCCATGCAGTTTTCACAGATATGAACGTTTCAGACCTCCTTGTCATGGAAGTTTTTGCAGATATAGAGTTCTTGCCAGTGGACAAGACGTCTCAAGGCCGTCTCAAATTACATTGTCCAATATGATGAAACAATCCAGAGCAACGGGAGTGCGTCATGGAGGCATTAGACGTCGACAAGCACCGCAATGTTGCGTTGCACCTTGCTCCAGCCTATGGTACGGCGTTGAAGCGAGAGAGAAAAAATTGGTTAGCTGGGGAGATGGAATGTGTAAAGTTTCCAAGCCTTCGAGGTCAGAGCAGAAACCAATGAGTGTTGATGGTTTGGAAGGTTTTGGAAAAAGTTAAAACTGAATCTGCCAACCAGGTTTACTCAGCCGCAGCAAAAATCATGCGTGCTTGTGCGCAAAATGGGATTTTTGGTTCAGTGGGAAAACCTTGAAACCTCACTCTTTTGGCTTGTCCAGAGGTACAGGAGGTCATGCTGGTAGATGGTGGTTGGAAAAATTTTTCAATAACTGCATACACGGCGGAAGCCACAGAAAAACTCACAAAACGGGGGCCTAATCATGATGTTTTTCCTGAATTGCAGAGTCTGTGGGATGCAAACCATCAATATGCACAATGGAACCCAATAAACATGGGTCAGCATTGCAGTTCTTTACAGCAGAAGAAGCAGCATATCCGTATCTTTATGTAAAAGAGTTGCAGCCATCGTGCACCAGTATGCAATATCAAATAGCGCACGGCAGGTTGAAACACTGGGAAATCAGTTGGCTACAACAGCGGCAACTTCACATCGCTGGATCGTGGATATGCTACAGAATCTTAGGTCAGCAAACTTCAAGGCTACTGTTTTTTCCCTCTTAATCCTTCACAGGAACCTGAGGACTCCACCTCTTCAAGCAGCAGTTGGAAGAGTATAGGTTGCTACAACGACAAATGCAGTGGGGTAGGGTTCGGGTCGTTGAAAAGGAGGGCACAACAACCTTGTTGTGGGTGAATAGCAAGGACGGGAAAGCTTTTGAGGATGGGAAAACTTTCGAATTGCAAGGTGAACCAGCCATCTTACGCTGTGATCGGGGTGTGGCCATTCGGAACTGGTATACTGGGTGTACCAGGTTCGAGTGGCCACACCTTGGCCTGGTTTCTGCTACATCAGACTTTACTGGTGCAAGCTGAACTATGCAAGTTGGGTTTTCCTCGAGAGCGTGGGACTTCGTGGACAAAGCCGTGAAAGCAAGGCACACTAGATCGCTGGCCATCCAATTAAATGGAGATGTGATGGAGATGCTAAAACGGGACTTGGCAGAGGAACCCTATAAAGTGATAAAGGAGCGTGCAACTTTTCTCAAGCGATGGACAAGTAGGTGCAAGGAGCTGGAGGCACATGAATCAGTCGTGCATAGCAGGTTGGATCTGCACCTACAAAGTGTTTTTCTGGGAAACGCTTAATGCTTTTGAAGGAGATGTTGCAGAAACCTGAGTACCCTGACTCAAATTTGGGTTGACGAGATTGGTCGAGGTTTCAAACTGTCGGGTTGGTTGCCAATTGGGGGCCGATTGAAAGTTGAAGATCCATGACATTGACGAGATGGCAGCCTACACAACCTGGTGTCTTACGACAACGGGGGATTCTGCAATGGAAGGGATTGTGGTGAGACATATGACTTGGAGAATGCGTACAAGCAATATGGAGTGTGGAAGCAGACCGTTCTGTCCTTAGGGTTGCAGTTTGGGACCCCGATCTCAAAAAGGTGCAGTACCTGAGTAACCGCTCTCCCGTTTAGGCCGGTGGGCTCAGTGAGGTCTTTCTGGTGGGTCTTGCTAGCTATTTGGTATGTAGGTGTCAGAGGATTGAGACTATGTCGGCCAGACCCTTTTTTGACGATTACACCTTGAGCTTGCTTGCTCCTCCGGTGCGGCAGTGGCATCTGAAAGTCTTTACAACTGTTGTGCGTTGATTTAGCAAGAAAAGGTAGACTCGTTGCCCAGCAAGCTCCCAGGAGTTTGAGTAGGATGGCTTCGACAGGTAGGAAAGACGAAACCTCGACAGCTTCCGAACTTGGCACTATTCGAATCTTGAGGGAAAGGGTGATTTGCGCACCTTTTACTAGGACTATTGCAACAAGCCTTCAAACCTGGTTGGTCTTCACCGACAGAGCCTGCGAAGGCGAGGACGTGAAAAACAGGTTCTTTGAGAGAAATTCTGATTAGCCCTTGTGGAGTGGTTCTTGAGTTTATCTCAGAACGTGTTCCAGATCAGTGGATGCAAGGGTTTCTTTCTCTTTCTAAACATCCCATCTTTGCGCTTGAGCTACCAACGGTGTGGATCGCACTCAACGAGTGGGAAGGACACCTGAATGGAGCTCAATGCGTTTTTCATTTAAACAACGAAGCGGCAAAGGCTTCGCTGGTGAATGGTGCCTCCATGCAATCTAGTGGAGATGAGATCATTCAGGCCTTTGGTTACCCAGAGATGCGAAGGCCAGTCAAAGTTGATTTGCAAGGGCCCCAAATTCTAGCAACATCTCGGATGGTCAAAATCGTTTTGACTTGAAGGCAATAGAGAAGTTTGGAATTGGTCAAAAGAAAGTTCATTGGCAAAGCTTGTTGAAAGGATGGGAAATGAAGGATCGAACTCATGGGGTTTCAAAAACGGGATCCTGAGAGTTTTCCCATCGTGCGTTTCAAAAAGAACGCCAGCTTGATGTGCAGTGAACTTTTCGGAAATGCAAATTTTTGTTTTTGTTCAGAGTTTGAAATTTTAACTTGTCAGTGATGTCAATTCAGTGATGCAATCTCACAGCGACGGCGTTTACGTTTTCGATGTGCATCCTATCACGCGCGGGGTTTTTATATATAACACTGTTTCTATATTTTGATATAGAACTGAGGTGGATGTTTCTTCCTTGAGGGGTTACTGGATCAAACTGTTGGTTTCCTAAGGAGTAAATAAGGGCACACTCATTGCGAAGCGATGATGATCCCTTTATATACTCAAAAAGGAAAAATTTTGTCTTGGACAAAATTAAACAGTTTCCTCTGAGTAACTTGGAAGTTTAAACAAACCTAAATAAATTGTCAACACAAACTTCGGCGAACAAACTTGGTTTTGTTTTGAAAAGTTTGTCCTGAATTTTTAAGGTACCAGGTTAAAGGTTGTTTGTCAAACAAACGGAACCTGAAACCTGTCATGTTCACACATGGAACATGTTTTACAATTTTGTATGCCGCGCTCGCCTCAAAATAGGGTGGGAGGTGTGGGAACTGACTTGCACTTTTGAGTGTAAGGTCGAGATGTACCCGCCCAAACTGCGTTTTTCCCCCCCTTAAACCTTTTAATTGCCAGAGCAGACGTTCTACGAGAGCTCTGTGCATCCACAGGGGCCTACCCCTAGCCGTTTTTCAAAAACGGGATCCTGAGAGTTTTCCCATCGTGCGTTTCAAAAAGAATGCCAGCTTGATGTGCAGTGAACTTTTCGGAAATGCAAATTTTTGTTTTTGTTCAGAGTTTGAAATTTTAACTTGTCAGTGATGTCAATTCAGTGATGCAATCTCACAGCGACGGCGTTTACGTTTTCGATGTGCATCCTATCACGCGCGGGGTTTTTATATATAACACTGTTTCTATATTTTGATATAGAACTGAGGTGGATGTTTCTTCCTTGAGGGGTTACTGGATCAAACTGTTGGTTTCCTAAGGAGTAAATAAACGTGCCAACTCGGACGATGAGTTAACGAGTGTGAGTGACGTCCCGGAGAGGACAGCTGAGGAAGACCTGCTCAGAGAGGTTGGGCTGAATGATCCTAGTTAGGCCATAGTTTGCTGGTTTAGGAGGAGACGTCAGTAAAAATAGCTTTTGTGCTCTGCGGTTGGCTGCCTGGAAAGAAATGACCCGTTTAGCTCTGTTTTTGATGCCGGAGCTTGAAACGTTGAACTGTTTGTGACCTAGAGGTGTATAAGGTCGTTGGCTGAGAGAGGTAAAGCTGGAAGCGACAGAGAAAGCCGTTGGGTCAGTCTTGTGATGTTTGCACATGAGAAGTGTGGGAGTTTTGGTTTCCAAGAGTATGAGCTTTGGATGAACCTCTACTCATGTTTCCGCAGCTGTTTGTGACTGTTTTGTGTCAAGAGTTCTGAGACCGTGGCTGTGTGTGTGCGTTTCAAACATGGAGTCGCTCAAGCTCTGGATTGCTTTGACGCCTAAGCAGTTGGAAGAGTTGAACAAGGGCAATGAAGTGTTTCCAGATGAATACTCCGGCCGTTTTGGTCTACGTTTGGGACCTAAGGAGGCTGTGGATCGTGCCCAGTACTTTATGGATTGGACGCCTGAAGGTTTGAAGGGTGAACACCATCAGAAAGACTATGCGGTGATGGAAATGGAAGTCTTTGCGCTCGGGTACCTTCAAAAGGTTGAGAGTGGAATCTTGGAGAAGACCAAACCCACCGAGTATCGCTGGCATGGACCTGTGAAATGTGAAGAGTGGGACAGCAAAGGGCGCTTGTTGTACCGCATTAGTGAGATGGCTGTTAAGTTCATTTAACCGGTCAGGGTCCAAGTATAGCAATCGGGCAGACCATGGAGTATTAGGAATAGTTTTTGAATCCCAGTTTGAAATGAGGAAGGGAAAGAAGAAAGAGTTCCTTCGGCAGCCTGGAGGGTCTGCGTTGCTCATGTGATGAATGGACAGTTTGCGTTGCTGTAGGGAAACTTTGAATTTGGACATGTGGAGTTGTCATGCGGAGTTGTAGCTTGACTGTAGGGTCATGGGTCGTTGGTTCAGAGGAACTGTATGCGGCAAGGATCACAGTCAAGAGATCAACCTGTACTGAGATTTGCAGTGAGTGTTTTGTTTGCCACATGAAGCATTAGTTGCATTGCATGTCTGCATCGATGCCGCGAAGCCATTTGTTTTGCTTTTGCCGAGTGAAGGGATCTAAGCCACTGCTTCGACATGCGAAATTGTGGCATCCTCCAGGTGTGGCACTCCTCTCAATGCTGTGGAGGCGCTTGGTAGCTTGGACTCTGCTGTAGGAACTGCCACGCTACGGAAGCTATGTGACAAGCTCGCCTTGGAGGCAACTAGTGCGGTGCTCTACGGCAAGCATGCCTCGGTGCTCCTTGCGTTACAGACTCTACTGACCTCCAAGATGCTCTGTGTATAGCACTGCAGGCAAGAGTCCGCCTTCTGCTACCCTGACGGTAGCACACTCCGGTGAGTTGTAGATTAGTGTACTTTAGGTCTCTAGGCTCAGCTGTCTGAGTTGTTGCAAAAGGTGGAAAGTGCGGCTTGAGTGCGTGCAATCGGTGATTGGCACATTTCAGTATTTTGATGCGGTCATGTTGCAAGAGTGTGGAATGCAGTCATGTGGAATCTCAATTTTAGACGAAACGAAACAAACGAAACGAAACAAACGAAACGAAACAAACAAATGAAACACAAACAATTTTGAGTGTTTTGTGCAATGCTCCTTGTTTTGCAGTTAGGTTTTTATTTGTCAGTTGGTCAGTTGGCGAGTGCAGTTTTTGTGAAAATGACTTGTTGAAGGGTTCTTGCAAAACCACGGAGACAGGTTCATTTCCAGAACACTTGCATGTCTGTCAATCGATTTGATTCTGAGTTTGTGCTGCATACAACAGGGAGTACACATTGAACTCATGGGAACTCGTTTTTAGTTTTAGGGATGGTGACTGTTTTTGGTGTTTTGTAGAGAGGAATGGTCAGTTTTCCCTGTTTTGCTGCTTTGGAAACGAATCCAGACTTTGGTTGCATGTTGGGACATGTGCTACTGGTTCGCAAAATTCCGGTATGTTGGTAGCATCTGGAATTTTGGGAAACAGTCTTGTTAGTTATTTGTATTGTTGAGCATGCACCTCATGTTGGTTGGTTGCTTGATTGCTTTGATGGTTTTATGTTTGAGACCTGAAGAGTGCAGGGAATGCGGCTCTATCACCAGCCGGGCCTGTCGAACAGGGTAGTGTCAGCTCTGCGCAATCGTCTCGAGCGGGTACTGCTAGGAATGTCGGCCGATGGAGATGCCCGTGCCCATGGCAATGGAGCTCATGGGGAAGAAGGTGATGAGCACCGTGGGCGGTCACGGTCGCGTGGCCGTACCGCGACCGAAGCCCATGGAAGACCAGGTTTGGATGAGGATGTTCCTCCAGGAGCAGAGATACCACCATTGGAGGCATTGCCGGAAGAAGCTGAGAAGTCAGTCTTGATGGTAAGTAATGCTCTGGCAAAGAACATCCGTGACTGCGCTTCCAAGATCGCCTCCTTGACAGAGGACTTGGGTCTGGCTGTGGAAAATGTTAGTGACGCCCGCAAAGATCTCTCGAAAGGATTCAGTGAGCTTCGAGAGCAGTTGAAGGCCCAGACATACGGTACTGCTGCCGTGACGGGAGCGGTGTCACACCAGAGTGCCGAGATTGTGAAATTGTTGAAAGCATTCGACAAATTCTCCCATGCTGGGAAGTGGGCCCTGTCGGGGAATGAGACGATCGAGAACAATGTCAAAGCTGTTCGGGAAGAGATCAAGACTCAGGGTGAAAAGCTTGGACAGTGTCTTCAGGGCGGTTTTGAGGAAGTCAGCCGACACCTCAAGGAGCTTGTCCGTGTGATGGGGACACCGGAAGGGATCCATAGGGACACACCTGAGACGCCGGATATGGGTGCATTCTTTCCACCGAACCCACCTGTCAATCCTCCTGGTATGGTTGGCCCGACAGAGACAGCTGCCGTGCCCGGAGCAGGGTTACCTGGAGGCACTCCACCATCTATGACATTGCCTGCGGCACCTGCCAGTGGATACCCAATGCCTGCAGCACCTGCCAGTGGACATCCATTGCCTGCGGGAGTAGGTGCGGGGCTGCCCCCGCCGCCAACGTTACCGGATTCTTTGTTCATGACTTATTGCCCAGAGCGTCCAGGTGAACAGCGTCCCTCTGTCCCGATGGGTATTTCAACTCCCAGTCAGAGAACTGGGATAGTCACGAGGGACCCAGGCAGTGGCGCTTTACGAACGCTTTCACCCACTCCTTATCGTGGCGACCAGGTTTCAGCCATTACGGCCCTGTGGGCCCCGAATGGACTCGGCATGCTGAGAGACGGCAAGCAGCAGTACCGCCGTATCTATTAGAAGGACAAGAATGGCTGGAGCATTCTCAGAGGTCCTCTTTTGAGTGCTGTGAAAGGGATCCGTTTCTTGTTCTTTGGATGGAGTCCAGGGTCTGTATATCTTGTCAATTCCTGGCAGTTTGTGCAATAGAGAGAATAGTTGGTAATTGGTTTGTTAACCGCTGGCCAGCTCGAGGTTCACTCTAGTTTGCACGTGTTCGCTATGATCACTCTGGATCCTTTTGCGCTGCAAAAAAGGGGAGAAGGGAAGCAGATCTTGAAAGGGGGTGAGAAGCTTGCATTGTGGAGTTGAGTTGTATCCTGGAAGGATCAGCTCTTGGTAGGAAGGGTCTCATGCATGTATTGCACATGAACATGGATGTGAGTTGTATCCTGGAAGGGTCAACTCTTGGTAGGAAAGGTCTCATGTATGTGCTGCACATGAACATGTTTATGGATTCGTTGTGAGTTTGTGCATTGTGACTGTTTTACTGTTGATGGTGGTTTGTATTTTGACTTATGTTTGTCTGCCGCCATTTTTCCAGATGATGACATGGCCAGATCCGATTCTTGAATGAAAGAAGAATCAATGAGGATCCAGGCTAAATGTCTGATGGAAACCCATGTGAGATCTTGTGTTTGATCTGAGCGTTTTAGTGGTTGCTTTGCCTTTGATGTCAGTGGAATGGATTTCCCTGACGCGGTTCATGTGTTTGTAAGTAGTATGCTTGTAGAGTGTTTTGGTATTTGTTTTCTTTGTTTGACTATGTAACAGATTAGCTGTTATGATGGCCAGAATTCATTTTTGAAGGTTGATGGACTTTATCTCAAAAGGGGGACAAGGTCCAGCCTTGGAGATTTGCCCTGAGCTTAGCGCATCTAGTATCCTGCGTGCCCGAAACTTAAAGCGCTTGGTATCTAGCGTGTCCGAAGCTCAGCACATATAGTATATAGCTTGTTTGGAGCTGAGTTTGCGTGGTACAATAATGTAATCACGTTTAAGACTAGTGATACCACGAATGTGGAGTTTTGTCTGAGTATTGTTGAACTAACGACAGTTTCGCTTGTCTGACACGCTTATCTTCCATTGGAGGATGCGGATTAGCTGAAACAGTCGGCCTTTGTTTTTGTGTTGACTCCGACAGTGCTTCGTCTGTCTTCGTCTTGGATCTCGTGTGTGTGTGTAACATCTGAATAGATGTAAAACTTCTCTCTTTTTCTTCCTTCTGTCCTCTCCCTTTTTAAACCTAATGCAGGGGGCCTGAGGCTTCTCAACAGGACTCAGGCCAACGAAGACGCCTGTTGAGAAGTGTGAAATCATTCTGGGACGCCAGGATGACGTACCTGCATTTTCTGACATAGCAAGGGGCCAAGCTCAGAACCCCAAACACTATAGTTTTATTTCTTCACGGTTGCCACAATCTGTTTTTGATGCATCAGAACCTTCCTCAGTATTTTCGCCGAGATCATGTCGCCGATTGTATTTTCGATTATTTGGATTATTTCGCCGATTGTATTTTCGATTATTTGGATTATTTCGCCGACTATGTCGCCGATGTATTTGGAATATTTTGCTGAAGATCGTGGACGTGGAAACTATTCAGGATCAGATTTGCATGTTTCAGGATTCAGTTCCTGCCGGATCATATAATGATCCATTCTTGTCTAGTGTGATTTCCATGGTGGCTCCGACATGGTGCCATGGAGCCATTTGAGGCAACCCTCTTTAGGGTGAGTGATGACTGTCCTGACTGCCGAATTAACACATTTTAAGTTGGTAATTCGTTTAAGTAAAGTGCAACAGCTGGCCTTTCCGTTTTGCACCGCTTTCTGAGTGTCCCGCTGATCCTGCGGTCCCTTGTGAAACCTCGTGGAATACACCTCTGTGACTGTGAAGCCGTGCTGAACATTCAGAAACCTCCTTTTTTGCAGCAATGTCACAGCGACACAGCATCATGCCATGACAAAGGAACCAGGCAGGCACACGACTTCCAGGTGTGGTCCTCTTTCTTTTGATGGTTATCTGGTGAGGTGAAACATATCGTGCACCTAATTCGCTGGAACTTGAAAGCCGTTATATGCCCTTGTGGCTGACTTGAACACGGGCCTGGATTGGCACAACGCACGACCTTTAGGTTTAGGAACTGAATCCTGTTTTTAATTAATTGTTTTGGTTTTCCTGTCTGTCATCAACTAGTCCCCCATTTGGTCCCTAATTTCCCCGCGTGCCTCTCCGTAATGTGTCGTGGGGTTTAGGTGTGTGCGCTGTTTTGGTCAGGTCCGTTTCGCCGTGTAGGTTGGTTCCGGAGGTCCGTCTGTTCCCCTCCCCCCCCTGCGCTGTTTTTGGCCTTTTGCCCTTCGTGTGTCCGCTTTTTTCTTCCTCTTGCCTTTCAGGGTTGACCCGGCTCTGGCCGGGTGTGTGTGTGTAACATCTGAATAGATGTAAAACTTCTCTCTTTTTCTTCCTTCTGTCCTCTCCCTTTTTAAACCTAATGCAGGGGGCCTGAGGCTTCTCAACAGGACTCAGGCCAACGAAGACGCCTGTTGAGAAGTGTGAAATCATTCTGGGACGCCAGGATGACGTACCTGCATTTTCTGACATAGCAAGGGGCCAAGCTCAGAACCCCAAACACTATAGTTTTATTTCTTCACGGTTGCCACAATCTGTTTTTGATGCATCAGAACCTTCCTCAGTATTTTCGCCGAGATCATGTCGCCGATTGTATATTCGATTATTTGGATTATTTCGCCGATTGTATTTTCGATTATTTGGATTATTTCGCCGACTATGTCGCCGATGTATTTGGAATATTTTGCTGAAGATCGTGGACGTGGAAACTATTCAGGATCAGATTTGCATGTTTCAGGATTCAGTTCCTGCCGGATCATATAATGATCCATTCTTGTCTAGTGTGTGTGTTGTTGGTGTTTTCGTTTGTTCTAGGGAACCACAAACAGCACCGTAGTTGGTCGCGAATTGACGCCATGGTTCCTTCGATCAGTTGATGATCTGGTATTGGAAGATAGATATCGTTCTGAAGAGATACCTGGTACGATTTGATGGATTCTGAATTGATGATTTTCGACTGGCTGAAGATTGGTGGAAGTTTTGCTTCTGGAGATATCCCTGGAGTATTGCTGAAATCAGCGATGGCGATGGTTATGGATATGGATCGACTATTTCATTGTGAAGAGCGAAGCATTGGAAAGACAACTGTTTCTATTTTTTTGAGAATCATCCAGAATTGGATTAATTCTATCTTGCTTTCAACCGGGCTTCCAAGCTGAAGGTGGACTGAAATCAGTTGAATTCTCAGAGACAGTTATTTCAGAAGAATTTGGAATTCATTGTACTGGTGGATGAAGAACATCTACGAGCAGTGCAGTACATCTTCAAGATAATGTCGAGGACTTGTTGGATGTGACTTTCGTATGTGTGTACAGGGAAGAATGAATGACATCTCGAAAGGGGGTGTGAAAGTTTGTGTCCCTTGTAGGGTTACAACTTGGCTTTGGTGCGAGCTGCCATTCATTGAGTATTTGGTAGTGGAACTGGACTATAGGAAGATGTCTGGAACAGACTTGAGCAGTTTCGATATTGCTTTGTAGTATGTGAAGCTGCCGGAGTTGCTTTGAGATATCGACCTGTGGGTCTGAGTGAATCTACACGGAGTTCAAGACACTTTAAGTACAGTTTGGAGCTTTATTTAGCTTTATGATACTGAGCGAATGCTTCCAGAAGCATTCGCTATGTAATTGGGTCGGGATGCTATGATTCCATCGATATCGGAGGTTCTTTGACCTCTTGGAGGAGTATGAATCTAACTGAGATGGTTTTGGATCATCCGTTTCGATTCTTGTTATTGCTTCGTACATCTGAGATGTTTGTGAAGCCTATTGATTACCTCTTGCGAGTATGCGAGATACTCCGGCATTGTGAGGACAATGCCTACGTATCTTCTTTGACCTCTGGGTATTTGATCTGGAGATCTACTTTGTGATCTTTATATCTGTGGCTTATAGCTGACGTTTGGTTATTGCAGTAAGCGAACTACTTTAGCGCTATGACTGTTTATGACTGGACATTAGCTGAGAAGTCAAGCAGATCTTTTGAGTATGTGAGATACTTCGGCATTGTGAGGACAATGCCTACGTATCTTATTCAACCTCCGGATACTTGATCTGGAGAGCTGCATTATGATCTTTATGCCTGTGACTTGTTGCTGACTTTTGGTTATGACAGTAAGCGAACTACTTTAGCGCTATGACTGTTTATGACTGGATATTGGCTGAGAAGTCGAGCAGAACATTCTACTCTCCTCGACGGTTTGGAACTATGAGAAGACATCTCTGTGTGAAGAGCTGTTTTGGAGAAGTCGAGCAGAACATTCTACTCTCCTCTGTAGTTTGAAGCTAGGAGAAGACATCTCTAAGTGAAGAACTGTTTTGGAGATGGAACATGAGGTTCCCATGTTGTTCTGTATTGCAAGAGGATTTTGTAAAGGAATTTGAGTGGAACATTTCGTTCTTAACTAGCCGTGTGACTAGTCTAGACGTTTGGTAGAGACTAGTAACACCGGCTAGCTGGTTACTTGCGTTTGGACGAGAACCAGTTTGACTTGAGAACTTTTGGAAATGTTTCTGACGTTTTGTGACTAGGTGATTTGTATATCATAGCAGTTCGGAATTGTTTCAACAACCTTTGAGGGAAGGTTGTGTATTGGAAACCTGGAATCGAGTTTCCCAGTTGAGACATCGGCTCAAGGGAGTGGTGTCAAGTGTTCCGAAGCGAACTGAACTGCAGTGTCACCTAGGGCACTTGAAACAGTAGCCACACTGGAACTTGCTTCCTTTCTTTGTTTGTGGGCTGTGGCCGTGTGCCTGCCCTGGTTCTTGTTGACCTGTTCCGTTGTGTGTGGCGTCTGGAGAGAAAAGAAGGAGTCTGACGTGCACTTAGGAGTCGGGGTGGAACAAGTTCCTTTATTTGACTTTGTGGGGAAGTAAGTAACTGCGGAGCTGCAAACACAGCAGGTGTTTGCGTCTGGCGTAGTGATTTTACGAAAGCGTTGATTTGGGTACACGAGAGGTGTACTTGGGTTTGCGTTTTTCACAAATGGCTCCCCGATCAGACTCTTCCGTTCTCCGAAGTTGTCCTGTATGCCTACGCGGCTGATCGCACGCCCTTTCCCACATACGTGTGCCTGCCCTCAGGACTGTACAAAGCCCGCACCGGGCAAGTTGTAGCACAGACTGGCCCAGAGCAGGAAATCTTGTCTCTGCCTGGTATATACTTCTTCGATGGATGGCGGGTACATCCTACGTTGCCAATCCCCGACCACCTGCCACGCGCGAAAGAGGCGCCAGTTCAAGATATCGCCCAGACTGCCCCGGCACCTGGCACAGAACCTACCCGGTCGCCGGAAGAAGAAGCGAGAGACATCCTGGCAATAGCTGCCAAGAATCAGCCCGAAGATGGGCCGAACACAAGGAGAGCAGCAGTCCGCGCGTGCAAGTATTTGCGGGCAATGTTCAACCAATATGAGTCCACCATCCAAGCAGTGCATACAGCAGCCCGCACCCATACACAAAGAAGCAAGGGCGCAGTAGGACCAGCAGTCGACTATCGCCCGCAAGGTGAAGCCCTCCCAGTCATATCCTCAGACCTGACTTCAGAATTACTGCATTGCCTGTCCACGCTTCCAGACCCATGGCCCCTGGCCAAGATCACCATAGACATGGAGAAACCGAGCCAGTGGGTCTCAAAGTTGTGCAGACTATACTTTGCTGATGAATACGCCAGGCGAACAGTCGGACTGCCCTCACCCACGCATGTCCCAGACATTGCGGCCGCGCTCCGGGCGGTCCAGACCATCCTTCCCAAGCTCGAAGTCAAAATGATTGAATTCTTAGCTGAATGGTTGGTCACCTTTCTAATACCAGCAACGCACGTATTGGAAGTGAGGGCACCTCATCTTTCCTTTATGAAGGAATACTGGTTCAGAGAGCTGTACCTAGGCTTGAAAGTCACAGCATCTTTCAACCGCTCCGAATCATACACTAGGGTAATCGATGGCCAGGTAAGATGCATAACGCCTGAAGTCAAGCCGCAGAATTTGCAGGTCATCTGGAACGTGCAGTTTATCACAGTTTTCGTGCCGGCATGGATGATCTCACCAGTATACCATAGCCTACGCAGAGAAAGCATCAAAACCGCAAGTTCCGCCAGTCCCATAGGAGTCCAGTCGGTTCGCCCTACCTGGTTTGAAGACACAACACCCAAGGATACCACACCCCAACCCAACCAAGACCCTCAAGGGCAGCAGCCCCAGCGCACGGGCTGAAGTTAGTGATCAAAGAAGAGGTGCTGCCGACGAATGACCAACCAGAGTTCCCATCGCTTGAACTGTTGGCTGCCAGAGGCCTTCTAGCGCCTGACACGTGGAAGTGCAAACGTGCGCAGGTTAGCCTCAAGGCAACCATTGATGTCCCCATGCTGGGCACAATCATAGAGCAAAATGGTGATGGACTCCTTGAAGACTCCCACATGCTCGTGGGATGGCCATTGCACATTGATGGTGCTGTCAGGCAATGTCGTATTCATCGAGCCGCGAGCCTGCAAGAGTTATGTGGAAGTTTGAACCCTTGTGGGTGCAACTTGGCATTGGTGCGACCTGACTTTCATTGAGCCTTCAGTGGTGAAACTGGACTATGGGAAGGTGTCTGCATCAGACATAAGTAGTTTCAATATTGCTTTGTGGTATGAGAAGCTGCATGAGCTGATCTGAGATATCGACCAGTGAGTCTAAGTGAATCTACGTGGAGCTTGATTCTCCTTTTCATACAGTTTGAAGTGTTATTTTGCTTTATGACAGTGGACGAATGCTTTCAGAAGCATTCGCTAGGCAGATGAGTCGGGACGATGCGGTTTCATCGATCTCAGAGATTCCTTGACTCCTTGTGGGAGTGTGGATCTGACGGAGATGGTATTGGAATATCCGTTTCGATTCTTGACGTTGCTTCAAACATCTGAGATGTTGGTGAAGTCCTTTGACTACCTCTTGCGAGTATGTGAGATACTTCGGCATTGTGAGGACAATGCCTACGTATAGTATTCGACATCCAGGTATTTGATCTGGAAGTCTGCTTTGTGACCTTTGTCTTTGTGACTTATTGCTGACGTTTGGTTATTGTGGTGAGCAAACTACTTTAGCGCTATGACTGCTGATGACTGGATATTAGCTGAGAAGTCGAGCAGAACATTCTGTTCTCCACGGTAGTTTGGAGCTATGAGAAGATGTCTCTGTGCGAAGAACTGTTTTGGAGATGGAACAGGAGGTTCCATGTTGTTCTGTATTGCAAGAGGATTTTGTAAAGGAATTTGAATGAATCATTTCGTTCTTGAATAGCCGTGTAACTAGTCTAGACGTTTGGTAGAGACTAGTAACACCGGCTAGCTGGTTATTTGCGTTTGGACGAGAACCAGTTTGACTTGAGAACTTTTGGAAATGTTTCTGACGTTTTTGTGACTAGGTGATTTGTATATCATAGCAGTTTGGAATTGTTTCAACAACCTTTGAAGGAAGGTTGTGTATTGGAAACCTGGAATCGAGTTTCCCAGTTGAGACATCGGCTCAAGGGAGTGGTGTCAAATGTTCCGAAGAGAACTGAACTGCAGTGTCACCTAGGGCACTTGAAACAGTAGCCACACTGGAACATCTTGCTTCCTTTCTTTGTTTGTGGGCTGTGGCCGTGTGCCTGCCCTGGTTCTTGTTGACCTGTTCCGTTGTGTGTGGCGTCTGGAGAGAAAAGAAGGAGTCTGACGTGCACTTAGGAGTCGGGGTGGAACAAGTTCCTTTATTTGACATTGCAGAGAAGTAAGTAACTGCGGAGTCGCAACCACAGTAGGTGTTTGCGTCTGGCGTAGTGATTTTACGAAAGCGTTGATTTGGGTACACGAGAGGTGTACTTGGGTTTGCGTTTTTCACATGGTAGCGGAGCCCTGAAAAGGGCGGCCCACACCATCTTCCGCTGACCCTTGTTTGTGACGAGATACTAAGGCCGTCATCTAAGGTGAGATTGGGATCTTGGGTATTGGAGCTCCGTGGTCTGGACGCAGAGGCATGGTTGAGCTCGTACTAAGGTGCACCTGTCTCACAGGAGGTGATGACATGGAAGTATAAGGTCACTAGGGAGTGTGGAGTTGGTTGAAGTCTGTTGGGTTCAGGTGACTTTGGGACCCTGTTTTATGTATAGATTTCTACGGATCATGAGGATCGTGGACCTGTTTTGTTGGACGACTATCCGTTTGCAAGTTGGGCAAGTATTGGCAGGGTGTATGCTTGGTAGGCTGGACAGAAGTGGGCCCGTGTGAACTGTCGACAGTGGTACCTGTAGAAGAGCATACAAGATTAGTCAGCCCTGGGCAGGACACTTGTGACTTGGACGGAGGAGTTGAGTTTTTGTAGTTTGTGTTGACAGTGGATTCTGTAGGAGCAAGCTTCATTTTTCACTTTTTATAGGTACGTAGTTTTGGGAAAGCGTCCATGTGGTCTCGGCAGTATTCTGGTAGGAGTCTGTGTCATGGCGTGACGTATTGCTAGCGTAGGGTCACTATTGCAGGGCTGCGCTGGAGTATCTGGAGATGTATGCATGGAGGGAATGTCCCTGGACGTACGAGATTCGTTTCGTTCGAAACGAATCTCGTACGTCCAGTATGAAGTGACAGTAGATAACTTGCTGCAACCGTGTAAGTGGAACACACTAAGGTGAGGATGAGAAGAAGTGATTTGCATAATCTGGTAGAGCGACTGATTGCCAGGTTGGACAGTGGACACTGAGGTAATGGATCAGAGTGCAAAGGCTGGGAACTGAGGACATTAGGTACATGGTTCTTGCAAACAGCTGAGGCATGTCTTGGGTCTTGAACTCAGTTGGTCTTTAGAAGAGGGGTAGTGAGAAAAGGTGTATCAGGTGGCTGGAATAAGCATGTGAAGAGCGCTTTCTGAGTTGTCATGGCAGTGTTATTCAATCTGAAGGTAGATTTGATTTTGAGCCCAATACGCATGAAACTTTGTCTTTGGAGTACACTGTGGGTGATTGAAGGTGGAAGTCATGCTTGTCACTGATGACGCCAAGTATTGTTCAAGAAGGTCAAAGGTAGATCTGGTTGCCATGTCCGATCGGGGAGACCAGAAGGAAGTCTCTAAGGAGGAGCCAACATCTGTAACGTCTCGCGCTAAGCAACCAGTGATCAAGAATAGCTTCGACAAGAAGGGCCAGTCTTCCAAAGCTGTGCGGCGTCGAGCATATCCCATTGACGCGGCTACCGCACCTGTTGTCATTGATGCGGAAGAAAGTGTGGCGGGCGTCAGAAGGGAGCCACCGTTGATTGATGCTGCGACAATGTCGACGTCTGGGAAGGAAGGTCACTGTGATACACGTGCCAACTCGGACGATGAGTTGACGAGTGTGAGTGACGTCCCGGAGATGACAGCTGAGGAAGACCTGCTCAGAGAGGTTGGGCTGAATGATCCTAGTTAGGCCATAGTTTGCTGGTTTAGGAGGAGACGTCAGTAGAAATAGCTTTTGTGCTCTGCGGTTGGCTGCCTGGAAAGAAATGACCCGTTTAGCTCTGTTTGATGCGGGAGCTTGAAACGTTGAACTGTTTGTGACCTAGAGGTGTATAAGGTCGTTGGCTGAGAGAGGTAAAGCTGGAAGCGACAGAGAAAGCCGTTGGGTCAGTCTTGTGATGTTTGCACATGAGAAGTGTGGGAGTTTTGGTTTCCAAGAAGAGTATGAGCTTTGGATGAACCTCTACTCATGTTTCCGCAGCTGTTTGTGACTGTTTTGTGTCAAGAGCTCTGAGACCGTGGCCGTGTGTGTGCGTTTCAAACATGGAGTCGCTCAAGCTCTGGATTGCTTTGACGCCTAAGCAGTTGGAAGAGTTGAACAAGGGCAATGAGGTGTTTCCAGATGAATATTCTGGTCGCTTTGGCCTGCGCTTGGGACCTAAGGAGGCTGTGGATCGTGCCCAGTACTTTATGGATTGGACGCCTGAAGGTTTGAAGGGTGAACACCATCAGAAAGACTATGCGGTGATGGAAATGGAAGTCTTTGCGCTCGGGTACCTTCAAAAGGTTGAGAGTGGAATCTTGGAGAAGACTAAGCCCACTGAGTACCGCTGGCATGGGCCTGTGAAATGTGAAGAGTGGGACAGCAAAGGGCGCTTGTTGTACCGCATTAGTGAGATGGCTGTTAAGTTCATTTAACCGGTCAGGGTCCAAGTATAGCAATCGGGCAGACCATGGAGTCTTAGGTATAGTTTTTGAGTCCCAGTTTGAAATGCGGAAGGGAAAGAAGAAAGAGTTCCTTTGGCAGCCTGGAGGGTCTGCGTTGCTCATGTGATGAACGGACAGTTTGCATTGCTGTGGGGAAACTGTGCATTTAGGCACGTGGAGTTGTCATGCGGAGTTGGAGCTTGACTGTAGGGTCATGTGTCGTTGGTTCAGAGGAACTGTATGCGGCAAGGATCACAGTCAAGAGATCAGCCTGTACTGAGATTTGCAGTGAGTGTTTTGTTTGCCACATGAAGCATTAGTTGCATTGCATGTCTGCATCGATGCCGCGAAGCCATTTGTTTTGCTTTTGCTGAGTGAAGGGATCTAATTTGTTCTGATTTTAGAGCAATGGAGGATGTTTGCGCTCGTATTCATCTACGCCACCATTACGCACTTCCTGGGCACGCACTTGTGGGGATGCTTTATTGCGGGCATGTCATTTGCTTGCCTGGATCCTCCTCACCATGCACATCTAGTATGAGTTGTAGATTAGTGTACTTTAGGTCCCTAGGCTCAGCTGTGTGAGTTGTTGCAAAATGGTGGAAAGTGCGGTTTGAGTGCGTGCAATCGGTGATTGGCACATTTCAGTATTTTGATGCGGTCATGTTGCAAGAGTGTGGAGTGCAGTCATGTGGAATCTTAATTTTAAACGAAACGAAACAAACAAATGAAACACAAACAATTTTGAGTGTTTTGTGCAATGCTCCTTGTTTTGCAGTTAGGATTTTCTTTGTCAGTTTGTCGTTTGGCGAGTGCAGCTTTTGTTTGTGAAGATGACTTGTCGAAGGGTTCCTGCAGAACCACGGAGACCTGTTCGTTTCCAGAACATCTGCATGCCTGTCAATAGGTGTTTTTGAGCTTGTACTGCATACAGCAGGGAGTGCACAGTGAACTCATGGGAACTCATTTTTTGTTTTAGGGATGGTGACTGTTTTGGTGTTTTGTAGAGAGGGATGGTCAGTTTTCCCTGTTTTTGCTGCTTTGGAAACGAATCCAGACTTTGACTGCATGTTGGGACATATGTGTCAATGCTTCGCAAAATTCCGGTATGTTGGTAGCATCTGGAATTTTGGGAAACAGTCTTGTTGGTTATTTGTATTGTTGAGCATGCACCTCATGTTGGTTGGTTGTTTGATTGCTTTGATTGTTTTCTGTTGGAGACCTGGGGACTGTAGGGCATGCGGCTCTATCACCAGCCGGGCCTGTCGAACAGGGTAGTGTCAGCTCTGCGCAATCGTCTCGAGCGGGTACTGCTAGGAATGTCGGCCGATGGAGATGCCCGTGCCCATGGCAATGGAGCTCATGGGGAAGAAGGTGATGAACACCGTGGGCGGTCACGGTCGCGTGGCCGTACCGCGACCGAAGCCCATGGAAGCCCAGGTTTGAATGCGGATGGTGGTCCAGGAGCAGAGATACCACCAGTGGAGGCATTGCCGGAAGAAGCTGAGAAGTCAGTCTTGATGGTAAGTAATGCTCTGGCAAAGAACATCGGTGACTGCGCTTCCAAGCTCACCACCTTGACAGAGGACTTGGGTCTGGCTGTGGACAATGTTAGTGACGCCCGCAAAGAGTTCTCGAAAGGATTCAGCGAGCTTCGAGAGCAATTGAAGGCCCAGTCATATGGTACTACTGCCGTGACGGGAGCGGTGTCACACCAGAGTGCCGAGATTGTGAAATTGTTGAAAGCATTCGACAAATTCTCCCATGCTGGGAAGTGGGCCCTGTCGGGGAATGAGACGATCGAGAACAATGTCAAAGCTGTTCGGGAAGAGATCAAGACTCAGGGTGAAAGGCTTGAACAGTGTCTTCAGGGCGGTTTTGAGGAAGTCAGCCGACACCTCAAGGAGCTTGTCCGTGTGATGGGGACACCGAAAGGGATCCATATGGACACACCTGAGACGCCTGAGAGGGTGGAGATGGGTGGATTCTTTCCACCGAACCCACCTGTCGATCCTCCTGGCATGGTTGGGCCGACAGACACAGCTGCTGTGCCCGGGGCGGGGTTACCTGGAGGCACTCCACCAGCTATGAGAATGTCTGCCGCGCCTGCCAGTGGACATCCATTGCCTGCGGCACCTGCCAGTGGATACCCAATGCCTGCAGCACCTGCCAGTGGACATCCAATGCCTGCGGGAGTAGGTGCGGGGCTGCCCCCGCCGCCAACGTTACCGGATTCTTTGTTCATGGCTTATTGCCCAGAACGTCCAGGTGAACAGCGTCCCGCTGCCCCGATGGGTATTTCAACTCCCAGTCAGAGAACTGGGATAGTCACGAGGGACCCAGGCAGTGGCGTTTTACGAACGCTTTCACCCACTCCTTATCGTGGCGACCAGGTTTCAGCCATTACGGCCCTGTGGGCCCCGAATGGACTCGGCATGCTGAGAGACGGCAAGCAGCAGTACCGCCGTATCTATTAGAAGGACAAGAATGGCTGGAGCATTCTCAGAGGTCCTCTATTGAGTGCTGTGAAAGGGATCCGTTTCCTGTCCTTTGGATGGAGTCCAGGGTCTGTATATCTTGTCAATTCCTGGCAGTTTGTGCAATAGAGAGAATAGTTGGTAATTGGTTTGTCAACCGCTGGCCAGCTCGAGGTTCACTCTAGTTTGCACGTGTTCGCTAAAAAGGAGAGAAGGGAAGCAGATCTTGAAAGGGGGCGAGAAGCTTGCATTGTGGAGTTGAGTTGTATCCTGGAAGGATCAGCTCTTGGTAGGAAAGGTCTCATGTATGTGCTGCACATGAACACGTTTGTGGATTCGTTGTGAGTTTGTGCATTGTGATTGTTTTACTGTTGATGGTGGTTTGTATTTTGACTTATGTTTGTCTGCCGCCATTTTTTCCCAGATGATGACATGGCCAGATCCGATTCTTGAATGAAAGAAGAATCAATGAGGATCCAGGCTAAATGTCTGATGGAAACCCATGTAAGATCTTGTGTTTGATCTGAGCGTTTTTAGTGGTTGCTTTGCCTTTGATGTCAGTGGATTGGACATCCCTGACTTGAGGTACATGTCAATATTGTTGGATTTGTACTCTTGACGTATGCAAATGTGTTGATGTCAGTGGAATGGATTTCCCTGACATTGTTAATATATGTGTTTGTAAGTTTGTTTTGGTATTTGTTTTCTTTGTTTGACTATGTAATAGATCAGCTTTTATGATGGCCAGAATTCATTTTTGAAGGTTGATGGACTTTATCTCAAAAGGGGGACAAGGTCCAGCCTTGGAGATTTGCCCTGAGCTTAGCGCATCTAGTACCCTGCGTGCCCGAAACTTAAAGCGCTTGGTATCTAGTGTGTCCGAAGCTCAGCACATCTAGTATATAGCTTGTTTGAAGCTGAGTTTGCCTGGTGCATCAATGTATTCACGTTCAAGACTAGTGACACCACGAATGTGGATTTTATCTGAGTATTCTGGACTGATGACAGTTTCGCTTGTCTGACACGCCTATCTTCCAAAGGAAGACGTGGATTAGCTGAAACAGTCGGCCTTTGTTTTTGTGTTGACTCCGACAGTGCTTCGTCTGTCTTCGTCTTGGATCCCGTGTGTGTGTTGTTGGTGTTTTGTTTTGTTTCCGTCTGTTCTAGGGAAGCACAAACAGCACTGTAGTTGATCGTGAATTGACGCCATGGTCTCTTTGATCAGTCGATGGATTCTGAGCTTGGTGATATTGACTGGTTAAGGATGGATGGGAGCTGTGCCCATGGAGACATCTATGGAGTATTGCTGACATCAGCGCTGACGATGGTCGTGGATATGGATGGACTGTTTATTTTGATGAGCGAAGGGTTGGAGGATCAACAGTCTATTTCTTTGAGAATCAGGTGATTTCTCAATGACAGTTATTTTTTTGGAAACTTCGAGTGTTTCAGAGGAGTTTAGACTTCATTTTTCGGTCAAGTGATTGGAATATCGAAGCCTCTTGGCAAATACGATGTATTCCACACATTTGACTTTGACAATATGGCGAAGTTCATACTGGATATGAATTTGAGTGGGTATAGAGAGAGAAATGAATGTCATGTCGAAAGGGGGCGTGGAAGTTTGAACCCTTGTGGGTGCAACTTGGCATTGGTGCGACCTGACTTTCATTGAGCCTTCAGTGGTGAAACTGGACTATGGGAAGGTGTCTGCATCAGACATAAGTAGTTTCAATATTGCTTTGTGGTATGAGAAGCTGCATGAGCTGATCTGAGATATCGACCAGTGAGTCTAAGTGAATCTACGTGGAGCTTGATTCTCCTTTTCATACAGTTTGAAGTGTTATTTTGCCTTATGACAGTGGACGAATGCTTTCAGAAGCATTCGCTAGACAGATGAGTCGGGATGATGCGGTTTCATCGATCTCAGAGATTCCTTGACTCCTTGTGGGAGTGTGGATCTGACGGAGATGGTATTGGAATATCCGTTTCGATTCTTGACGTTGCTTCAAACATCTGAGATGTTGGTGAAGTCCTTTGACTACCTCTTGCGAGTATGTGAGATACTTCGGCATTGTGAGGACAATGCCTACGTATAGTATTCGACATCTAGGTATTTGATCTGGAAGTCTGCTTTGTGACCTTTGTCTTTGTGACTTATTGCTGACGTTTGGTTATTGTGGTGAGCGAACTACTTTAGCGCTATGACTGCTGATGACTGGATATTAGCTGAGAAGTCGAGCAGAACATTCTGTTCTCCACGGTAGTTTGGAGCTATGAGAAGATGTCTCTGTGCGAAGAACTGTTTTGGAGATGGAACAGGAGGTTCCATGTTGTTCTGTATTGCAAGAGGATTTTGTAAAGGAATTTGAATGAATCATTTCGTTCTTGAATAGCCGTGTAACTAGTCTAGACGTTTGGTAGAGACTAGTAACACCGGCTAGCTGGTTATTTGCGTTTGGACGAGAACCAGTTTGACTTGAGAACTTTTGGAAATGTTTCTGACGTTTTTGTGACTAGGTGATTTGTATATCATAGCAGTTTGGAATTGTTTCAACAACCCTTGAAGGAAGGTTGTGTATTGGAAACCTGGAATCGAGTTTTCCAGTTGAGACATCGGCTCAAGGGAGTGGTGTCAAATGTTCCGAAGAGAACTGAACTGCAGTGTCACCTAGGGCACTTGAAACAGTAGCCACACTGGAACATCTTGCTTCCTTTCTTTGTTTGTGGGCTGTGGCCGTGTGCCTGCCCTGGTTCTTGTTGACCTGTTCCGTTGTGTGTGGCGTCTGGAGAGAAAAGAAGGAGTCTGACGTGCACTTAGGAGTCGGGGTGGAACAAGTTCCTTTATTTGACATTGCAGAGAAGTAAGTAACTGCGGAGTCGCAACCACAGTAGGTGTTTGCGTCTGGCGTAGTGATTTTACGAAAGCGTTGATTTGGGTACACGAGAGGTGTACTTGGGTTTGCGTTTTTCACAAGTTAGACGACATGCTCAAAGAATATGACATGAAAAGAGACTCAGTTGAAATCAACCATGACGCACCTCAGTGGTCTCACCATGCAGTATGGAATAGACGGTACATGGAGCCGAAACCAGGCTACACACTGCAGCAACTATGGGCTGATTCCGAGCCTGCCATAGGCAAGAAAACGTCCGCTTCGTATGAAATCAGAACAAACGATGTTCTGCGGGCAGTAGCGGCTATCCAGCATCTCCCATCCCCCATGCCACCTGATAGCCCCTTCCTAAGTGCGTTATAGGGACATCAGCAACTCTCAAGGCCCCACCACAAACGGACACCCTAGCGCAAAGAGCCCTGGAGGAATGGGAACGCACTTTGTGTGAAAACAAGGCAGTGGCAATCCTCGCAGAGGTGGAAGCCGGCCGACCAACCCTAATCCATAAAGATGGTGGCGAAATGCTCATTGCCATTGTACTTGACAGGCCACTAGCGGAAGCGAAAGCACTAGTTGATGACCCTGCAGCCTTCACTCGCGAAATGACGGATCTTGCGCGAAAAACAGAGCCATCCACTCATTGCCCAAATGATGAAACCAGCGGAAAGTGGTGACCCACCCCCTGCAAATACCGCATCCAGCAGCGCCGGTAGCTGCGAAAAACCTCGCACCAGTCAACACGTGCAGTTTCAGTAAGCTACTCGAGCGAGCGTAAGGTACCTACGTCTCCCATACATGCATTTAGTCAGTGGCTCGACCGAGGTTGAGAGGCTTTGTCACCATGAAGTACCCATGGTTGACCACTACCCACTGTAGCCACCATTGCCGTAAGCATGCCGGAGACAGTATGGGACGGGAGGTGGTGGGGGGTGGTTATAATAACCTTTTTAAGGGGGTTTGTTCGTGTTGTTTTACCTTAATTGTTGTATGGTAGTGTAGTGCGATGTCAAAGTACATCTAGCCATGGTGCCCGTCGCCGTTTGACTTTTGTTCAACCACTATATCGACCGGCCAAATGACTTTCACCACACCTCTCCATGCATTTCCTCGACAACGGTTGCAACACAGTGAGTGATGAACTGAAAGCCCAGCGGCCCTACGTCTACTGAAGACCCTGTATATAGCTTAGCCTTGAGGGATGGAACGACCGACTCCTATGAAAGATGCCGCTGTACATCGTCTTGCAAAGTCCATTACTCAACTGACCCTATGCCAGGTCACTACCAGCGAAGTCGATGAAGCCACCAAACTTCTAGAGAAGGCATGCCAGAAACTCCAAGGCATACAAAATATCCCATCCCAGAGAGTCACTGACCTTGAAGCGGCCATATACGCCAGCTCCGCCAGATTGGCTGTATATTGGATAGTTGTACAATATCTGCCAGTTACGAAGTAACCCAAGCGCAGAAAGCCATACTGCAGCTTCATCATACAGCCAGAGGAGCCAGCACATCATCGGAAGAACTCAATGCGCAGATATCACCACGCACTGATGACGAGCACAATCTCCCATCCCATGAAGACTACTTGCAGGAGCACTAGGGAGGTGACACTCCCCGCAAACCGCAATCCTGCTGATGCTGATGCTAGGAAAAGATCAACTGAGCGGACTCTGAGGGTGCCGTGAGTGCCGTAGCCATTGCTGACTTTTTCACACTAGATCTGTTTCACTCTCCTGTTTCACTGCGGTAGTTATTCTCACCACTTTCGTTGCGACCCGGCTTTGTCGGTGTTTGCTTCAAAGTGTCAGGGTGAATGTCATGCCGTGAAGGCTGCTCTTTGTGATCTCGGGGATCCTGGCTGGGGGGATCCCTGGTTTCCGCATTGAGCCTTTGTTGCTTCCCACACCCTCTGAATAGGCCCAATGTGTTTTGATATTTTGGGTCACCAAAGTGACTGTTTGTAAAACAATGGGGTGGGTGGGTGGTGGGGGTTTGGTTGAGGGTTACCTCTCTCGTGTATTTGGCCTTTGGGCCTTCTGGGTTCCTCTTCGCGTGTTCCTCAAAAAAAACCTAAATGAAACAAACCAACTTTTGCAACGCCTGAGTTTCAGTTTCAGTTGCCTCTGTTGTTTGGTGTTGTTGGTTCTCTTTCGCAAGATGATCTCATTTCAGTTTTCAGTTGCCTTGCTTGTTACTGTTAGGTTTGTTAGGTTTAGGTTTTTGGAACACTCAGAAATTTGTCTTACAATCTGTTCAAACTTCAACGTGAATTCAGATTCATTTCTCAGTTTTATATTTTCTGTGCAGTTTCAGTTGTTCAAATTTTTGTAGAGAGGGGCGCTTCGCACGCCTGTCGGCCGCACATGGATGAGGACGAGTGGACTGGACTCGAATTTCTGGGGCAGAAACTGTTAGACACAGTTGTCAGGTTTTATGGGTGTGCATCGTCGTTTGCCAATTCATTTGACACTGAAGATGAGGCACAAGAGGTGTTTAAACAGTTGGCAGACTCAGCAGGGTTAGACATACAACGCCTCACAGGTGAAGCTGCTAGGCGGCTGGTTGAGTGGTCTGCATTGCAACAAACTGCATTCAAACGGCGTAGACGTGCAGTTGTCGCTGGACTGGAGTACAGCTTGTTTCCTATCCGGACGGATGCACATGTTGAGACCTCAGACGTTTTCGAGTCCATAGTCAAGGATGACCCCAAGTATGCACTGGAGGTTGCAAAACGTGTTGCACAACAACGTAAGTCTTCAACAGTCAACCGTGCAGATCTGGAAGAAGCTTTGAGGGATAAATATGCGATGGAGCTTGCAACATTTATCGATGAAGCTGGTTTGCCTGTTGTTTATCAGATACATCAGCTGGATAATCCCAACGAGGCTTGGAAGAGGATCTTTGGTTCACGGAGGGGTAAGACATTGAGGAACAGGTTCCGCAGCTGGAGCAAGTTCAGGCTCTGGTTGATAGCTTACTCTGGGGCAGTGTGGCCACGCTCACTTGCGGACTTGGTCAATTATGTGGAAGAGTGTATACAGGTAGGGTGTGCGTTGTCGATTCACACTGAACTTCAGGCGTCGTTGGTGCTTTTGGAAAGGTCTGGCAGAGTGTTGGAGTGCAATCAGCTTTCCATGGATCCAACGTGGAAGGCACACTTGCAGAGCTGGAGCCAGGAGCTGAGTTCAAATAGTAGGCCAAAGGGGTCGGCGCCGCCATATACGGTTTCAATTTTGCTGGCACTTGAGCTTCTTGTCATGGATGATCAGAGGGATTATTATGCAAGGTCATTGCATGGACGATGCTGGTTGCTACATGGGGCTGCATGCGTGTGGACGACATACAATGTGTGATGCCGGAAACCATGCGCCTTTCGCCCAGGGGCTTATCAGTTCGCATGTCCCGTACGAAGACAACGGGTCCAGGCAAGGTGCATGGTCAGGTACATGCTTTCGTGCACAGGAGCATTACACTGACTGGTCACGACTGGATAGATGAGGGCATGCAGCTTTTCAGACACGATACAGCAATTTTCCCAAGGGACTACTTGGTACCAGCACCAACTGAGAATTGGCAAGCCATGAGAAAGAAGCTTGTGGAGCCGCCGCAGCTGTCCAACTATTTTCGGATGGTCCTTCAGATGTTGGGTACGCCGAAGTTTGAGGATGGCAGATGGCGGGTCAATGCAAGCATGGAATTGGTTCCAGTGGAGCTTTCGCTTTTCTGGAAGGGACACAGCCCTAGGCATTTTTTGCCGCAGACTTCAGCTGCCATTGGGTGTGACAAACATGACAGAGACTTCTTGGGCAGGTGGTCGATAGGGCGAGTGGGGTCCAATGCATACCTCCACACCTCCCGCCAGATCACTGAGAGGATCCAGCAGCAAGTGCGAGACTCTTTCTACGGAGCAGAGGTGGCATATGACGAGAGTGAATTGCTGGACAGTGTCCGCGAGTTTGCGGAGAAGTCTGATTTGAGCGGGCAACGGGTCCGGAGACGCCACAAGATGCTTCCTTTGCCCAAGGCAGAGGACATGGTCAGGTATGGGTATGAGGAGGAGAGTGATGAAGAGGACCCACAACAACCGATTGATGGGGAACACCCCGCACCAGTCGATGTGGATGACGACATGGCGTACTTTGTCACGGTCTCCAGGAGGACAGGCTTCCGGAGGCTTCATGTCACTGGCAAATGTCATGTCCATGCAGAACGATGTCAGCAAGCAGAAACAGTTGAGTCAGTCACTTCCGCAAGCTTTGATGCCATTTGCAGGGTGTGTAAGAGGTTCTTGAAGAACCAAGTGGAGGATGAACCAGTCAGCAGCAGTTCAAGCGATGGCTCTTCGTCATCAACAAGCGTTGAGTCCTCAGGCAACGAATCGATGTAGGCATGTGCTTCACAAAGTGAAGAATTTCACCGTTGTTGACCTCTTGGACAAGTTTTGTTTTGTGACTTAGGTTCATTTGTATTAGGGACGGTTTGTTGTCAGCTTTGTCATGATGTGCTTTCAGCGGGTTGGTCAACATCTTTCAGTTCATGGGTCGAAGCCTCATTCGTTGCTGTTAGTTCATGTCAAGTACAGCATGCTATGCAAATCGGGTGTGATGCCTGAACTTCTTGACATTGGCGACGTCAGCCGGGAGTCCTCAGGATGTCACAACTGAGAGTCCATGTTGATTCACTGGGGTTGTTTCAGGTTTCGATTTCAGTGAGTTTGTTTGCTTGCTTCAGGATGCCTTTGCGGTTTGTTTGAATTCTGTGATGTTGATTTCAGCGGTTGAAGTTCTGGGTTTGCGTATTGTCAGATGTTTCATGACTTACGGCAGATGTTAAGAACCACAGGACTTCGAGTCAGGCCAGTAGGTTTCGCTGCTGGCACAGAACGTGGCTGTGGCACGGCCGAGATCTCAACTTTAACGCAAAGGTGGAAAAGTGTTGAGTGCTTGCAGTGTGTGCATTGGTGAACAGTGCACCAAGTTTCAGAGCATTTTCAGTCATGTTGGCACAACATGTTTCAGGACAGGCACTCAGGGTCATTCCAAATTTCAGCGGCGTCAGAGCCGATTCAGACTCAGACTCAGTTGGAGAACTTAGCTTCAGCTTCAGGCGATTTTAGTCGCACTTGTATTTACTTGCAACTTCACACCTCATCTGTATTACACACATGCTATTTCACGGGATGTTCATCAACTGGCAGCTGAAACATCGTTTTGATTGGTGGTTTGTTTGTTTAGTTTCTTTGCAATCCCGCGGTTAGTCCTCGGGCAGTGCTGTGTACCATGGCAGTCGATGATGTTGCTCGGAGAGCATACCTGGCAGAGCATGTGAGCTCAGATCTGCAATATATTTGGCAAGAGTGCGATGTTTCGCTGGGTACACAACATACGCTGGCACAACATTACAAGACCATGAAGGTCTTCAGTTCGATGTGTGATACGAAGGCAGAAGTGCGGGAGGCATTGCGCACTGACTTTCGTATTGATCCAGCAACAAGTCCAGAGACTAGAGCAGATGTTGCCAAAGTGTTGACGGCATGGGAGTTGTCACGTTCAATGACAGCAAAAGAGCAAGAGCTTCAAGCAGAGACGAAAGTGTTGGGCATGCCGCGCGTTCTTCAGCATACTGAACGCCAGGCCATGGTGAAAGCTGTGGAAGTCACATTGGGTAAGCTTCAAGATGCAGAGATCCCTAGCAATGAGTACCTGGCCTTGAAAGTCGAGGAGTGCGAAGCCAATGAACCCCAGGCTCTGGGGCTCGATGAGGTGTCTTCGCGTTCAGACACGAGCTCGTCGGCATTGCAGACATCGCTTGATTCATCTGGGCATGTCCGGGTCACGAAAGTGAAGACCAAAGGGCGCCTCCCAGAGGACACAGAGTCACTTCGCAGGGCCTTGAAGCTGGAGGCCATCAGCTGGCTTTGCATGTCAGCAAAGTTTCGAAACAAGACATGGCTCCATGGGCTGGAGTTGCAGCACTGGACAAAGTACACGGAGTATTGCTTGGTGAAAAGGTGCTGGGGTTGAAATTCAACGTTGAAGGCCAGACCCATGCAGTGAAACCTCCATGGGCAGTTATCCTCAGCTACGAGCAAAAGATGCGCAAAGAAGTCTTCAAGCTTGTGCAGGCTGGTACCCACACTGTTGCGGAAGGCTTGGCAGCGGTGATAAGGGATGCAGAAATCAAGGAAGCGCACTTTACAGCTCCTATTGCTTTGGGGGTTGGCTGGAACAACCAAAGGACCACGCAGCCACAGCCCAACAAGTGGCAGCGAACGAGTTACAAAGGGAAGCCTCAGCACAAAGGAGCCAAAGGTGGAAAAGGAAAAGGCAAGTCTGGCAAAGGCAACGCCAGGGATTTCAACGGCAGCAGCTTGGTCACACACACGCCGGATGGTCGTGAACTATGCTTTGCATTCAACGCTCAGGGGTGTTCTGGAAAGTGTGGCAGGGTACATGCATGCCGAGTCCGTGGATGTTACGCAAAACACTCGGCACGTGAACACCACAAATATACCGGCTCCAAGTCTCAGACAGCAAGTGGTGAAGACCAGGGCAGACCTGGTGATGAGTGACAAGCACAGCGTGGGGCTTCTGAGAAGAGCGAAAGCTCTGTTAAACAGCGTTTGAATGTGCTCTATTTGTTTGCGGGAGCTCCACGTCGTGCTGACATCAATTCCTTTTTGCATGCAATTTCCCTGGCACAGGATTTTGACCTGAATGTCCGCGAAGTGGACATTGAGCGCTCTGAGTCTGACGACCTCAGCAGTGCACAGCTGTGGGAACAACTTTTTGCAGAGATTCGTGATGGCAAGTATGATGTGATTATCATGTCACCACCATGCGGGACTTGGTCAAGAGTCCGCTTTCAATGGCAGCTGCATCCAGGGCCGCGCCCACAGCGCAACAAGTCGTGGCCCTGGGGTTTTCCATGGTTGTCAGCTGCACAACGCAAGAAAGTTGACGTGGCAAATTATTTTGTTTCTCAAACTATCCAGGCTGCATACATTGCCTCCGCAGCAGGGACCTTCTTTCTGATTGAACATCCAGAGGATTTGGGGTCAGTTAATGGTGAATACCCAGCATCGATCTGGCAACTGGAAGACATGCGCGACCTTCAAATTGCCACAGAAGCGACAACATGGGCAATTTTCCAATGCGCCTTCGGGGCGGACACCAGCAAACCCACCAGGTTTCTTTCTACAATACCGGGCATCAAGTCGCGCTATGCGAAGTGGCCGTCATTTGATCAAGATGGCCGATATTTGGGGCCATTGCCAGCTCGGTGCACTCACAAGCGTCATGTCAGGCGTTTGATTGGAAAAGACTCCCAGGGACGTTGGGTCACCGGGCCTGCTGCAGCATATCCACCTGGCTTGTGCAAATATCTTGCAACCCTTGTGGCCTCCGTCCTGCGGAAAGGGGATCACCACAGGGTTAAAGAGGGGCTTGTTTCTCCGAGACCTGTTTCCCCTCCTGCTGAAGCGGTTACGAAGCATGTGGCTCCTGAGTCGAAGCAGATACAACAACAACAGATGGAAGTTGATGAGGAGGACAAACAGTCGCTGGCTGAACAACCGGCGGCACAGGCTGTTGGTACCAGTAAAACAGTAGAGGTGCAGCACACTGTTTCGCGTTTCAACTGGGGTAGGCCTTTGATGGTGGAATGGTCAGGTGAAGAGAGAGAGATCGTTGATGGTTTTGGACTGTGCTCACCCAATAGGTGGGCGCCTGGTTGCAGAGGTGTTGGACAGAGCGTGCGTTCAATGGAGCTCAATACAAAGATCCACGATTTGTTGAGGAATTTTGTCCATGAGCAGCTGGGAGACCTTCGCCTTATGGCTTTCAAACTGGCGACTGGGAAGTTGACGGAGTCCCCCTTTGGGGGGGACGCTCTTGACCTGTTAAGGAAGCGGTGGGCAGCTTTGCTGCCGGTCCCAGGCAGTGCTATGGGGAGAGCAGAAGGCCAACCTTTCTTTTTGGACCTCATGGCGCAGACTCTGAAGATCCAGGAAGATCCGGATCATGAAATTTTGGTGGCAGACAGAGACTCCTTTTCGTCTGGCGTGCCGGTTGGGTACGAAGAGCCTATACCACCTGCTCCTGATGTGTTTCGTGCCCGGTTAAAACAGAGCAACCTGGACTCTTCTGAGTACATGGAGGAGGCACGCAACTACAAGTCTGCGGTGGAGAACAAGGAAGGGCTTGAAAGCAAGTTCAGAGAGGACGAGGCGCAAGGCATGATGTTCCCCACGACTATGGGAGTTTTGAAAGAGCGCTACCCGGGAAAACCTATCCTGGTGGCGGCCATGGGGGCAATCAAGAAACCAGATGGGAGCGTTAGGCCCATACATGATGGGACTCACTTTGTCCAAGTCAACAATGGCATCAGGTTTACTGACAAGCTAGATTACCCTGGGCCACCAGATGTTGCAGGGGCAGTCCGGTGCGCGAGGGACACCATGAAGGCTTTCTTCACGGTGTCAGCAGACATCAAGGCGGCGCACAGGTTGGTCAAGATCAGGGAAAGCGATTGGAGGCTTTTGGTTTGTAAGTCAGACTCTGACTCCAAAGTGTGCTGGGTCAATAAAGTCGGCACATTTGGGGTGTCAAGTGCGCCTTATTGGTGGAGCAGGTTGTTTGGCCTTGCAGGCAGGCTGGTGGCTAGGCTGCTCTTGGACAGGTGGATTTTACAACTGGTTTACGTGGACGATCTCCACGTTGTTTGCGTGGGTGAGCAGAAGTTTGAGACTTTGTGGATGGCAATTGCGGCCTATGAAGCTTTGGGCACACCTTTTGGATACAAGAAGTTTTCTGGAGGCATGGACGTCCAGTTTGTTGGATACCGTGTTGACTACCGCAACATGGAGGTTGGCATAAGTGGAGCCCGCGGTCAATGGCTGCTTAGTTTTCTCAGAGAGCTGAGGAGGGATGGCTATACAGTGCATGTCCACAGGTTTGCAGAGTTTCTTGGGCGGCTCGGCTTCACCTGCCGCGTCCTGTTGTGGTTGAAGCCGCATCTGGCCCCGCTTTACTCTTGGGCGTCAGCAGTTAGCAAAAGCACAGTTGCTACGGCCCCACGCCTGGTCAGGCTGGTTTGCATGTTTCTGGAAAAGCAGTTTGAGGAGCAGAAGTTCATGTTTTCTTGCGTGAAGCCGCAGAGGCTTACAAATGAAGTTTTCAGGACTGACGCGAAATGCGAAAACAACTTGGTGGTTCTTGCGGGGTATCACTTCCCAGACGGAAGGTGGTTTTCAGTGCGGGTCACACCGCGTGATGCTCCTTACTTGTTCAAAGAGAACGGAGACAGTGAGTGGGCTTCGGCACCAGCTGAGTTGCTTGCCGTTTTGGTGGCGCTACGGTTGTTTGGCTACCTGGAGCCCAAGACAGGTAGGACGTGCATACGTTTGTGGATTCAGAGCGGGACTGACAACCGTTCCATTGACTTCTTGTCCAAAAAGAACTCCACTACCCGCTGGCCTCTCACCTTAGTCAACATGCAGCTTTCACATTTCTTGATGAGGTCAGGTGTCAGGTTGAGTCTGGCGTGGAGACCGAGGGACGAGAACACCCTCGCTGACGATTTGACGAACTCCAAGTTTGGAGGGGTTGACATGGACAAGAGAATTTCCTGCCTGTTTTCAGATTTAGATTTGAGTTTGTTGGCGAGCCTTTGGGAAGCCAGAGAAGAGTACTTAGACCGCGACTCTTGGGCGGTTTACGGAAAAGGCAAAGACAAAGGTGAAAAGACGGCATGGGGTTAATTTGACAGCCCCCCTTCAGTTTCAGCGTCAGCTTCAGTCAACGTTGCCTCGTGCGTTGCATTGGGGACATTTTGTCCTCGTCCACGTTTCAAAGATGTGTTCACGATGAAAGACACTTGGAAGAGATTTCGCACGATGGTGGCAGTTAGGTCTCAGAAATCTTTCACAGCAGTGCCGTCACCACCAGACAAAAAAGGAGTGGAGCGTTTCCGTGTTCGATCACTTGTTTGTTCTTCAGTTTGCAGATGTCCAGTTTTGATGTTTTCACATGTCAGTTGGTTCAGTTTGCGCGTATACCGCGATCGCGCTCTTGTTTAACTCCTTTGTGTTCTCTCGCGTTAGTTTTAGTTTACCCCATTACTCACCGCGCCCCTTTGTTTCCCCATTGTTTGGAGAACAGGATATTTTGGGTCACCAAAGTGACTGTTTGTAAAACAATGGGGTGGGTGGGTGGTGGGGGTTTGGTTGAGGGTTACCTCTCTCGTGTATTTGGCCTTTGGGCCTTCTGGGTTCCTCTTCGCGTGTTCCTCAAAAAAAAAAACCTAAATGAAACAAACCAACTTTTGCAACGCCTGAGTTTCAGTTTCAGTTGCCTCTGTTGTTTGGTGTTGTTGGTTCTCTTTCGCAAGATGATCTCATTTCAGTTTTCAGTTGCCTTGCTTGTTACTGTTAGGTTTGTTAGGTTTAGGTTTTGGAACACTCAGAAATTTGTCTTACAATCTGTTCAAACTTCAACGTGAATTCAGATTCATTTCTCAGTTTTATATTTTCTGTGCAGTTTCAGTTGTTCAAATTTTTGTACCACACCCCCCCACCCTTATTTGGTTGGACTTGGGTTCTCGTGGCGACCACCATCTTTGGCACTGGATTGGAACTTCGCTATTTATTTGCTTGATGTACAATCGAATTTCGGGGACATTTTGTCCTCGTCCACGTTTCAAAGATGTGTTCACGATGAAAGACACTTGGAAGAGATTTCGCACGATGGTGGCAGTTAGGTCTCAGAAATCTTTCACAGCAGTGCCGTCACCACCAGACAAAAAAGGAGTGGAGCGTTTCCGTGTTCGATCACTTGTTTGTTCTTCAGTTTGCAGATGTCCAGTTTTGATGTTTTCACATGTCAGTTGGTTCAGTTTGCGCGTATACCGCGATCGCGCTCTTGTTTAACTCCTTTGTGTTCTCTCGCGTTAGTTTTAGTTTACCCCATTACTCACCGCGCCCCTTTGTTTCCCCATTGTTTGGAGAACAGGTGGCGGGTTTTGTTTTGTTTTGTGTTTGTATGGGCCTGCGTCAACATGGCACATAAGATGTCATTTTGCATGTACCGAGATGATACTAAGCTATCACCTCTTGCTCTAATTGATCTTTTTCACCCATAAACTGGAACTGTCACGTCACTGCTCTGTGTTTTGTGTTGTTTTTTGTGTGGTTTGTGTTGTTTTTTGTGTGGTTTGTTTGCTTTTGTTTTTGTGTGGTGTTTTGTTTGGTTTTCTGGTTTTAGGTGACAGTGCATAGGACTACGTATCGGTCCTCCACCAGTTTACTTTTGCGGCCACTACAGCAACGGCCTTTGCGTGACTCAATTAATTCATTAATCCCAATTGCAACATGCTCTGAAACATGTTGAACGACCTGGCGGAAGCCATGAAGGCGTTGGACGGAAAAAAAATCTGGGTCCGGAAAACCTTCTCAAAACCGGCTTCGCTCAAAAGGGCCTCCCTAGTTGCCTTTCCGGTCGCCATAAGCCACAAAGTTTCTGTTGACACCAAAACATTGCGCTTCTTCAACCCTGATGCAAAAAACTTTACAAAAATGAACCTAAACACGGTCCCAAAAATGGGACCGCCAGAGCTTAGTAAAAGAACCAAAGAAAAGCATTTTCACGGTCCCATTTTTGGGACCGTCTGGCGGTACCAAAAATGAGACCACAAAATCGCAAAATCAACAGCAAAGGCCGACCCGTCCGAACAAAAATACAACTGCGTTTATTTAAGCAAAAAGCATATAGATTTGGAACAGAGGAGTGCCCGCACATGCAAAGCCTGATTTCAATTGACTTTCCGGCCCCAAAAATGGAACCTGAAAGCGCACATGTGGTATCAGCTGTCTCCGTTCACTGGCTCCAATGTGGTGATTGCGATGCAGCACGACCCAGACAACATACAACACCAGGACAAAAGTTTTTCCTCCACTAGATGCAGCAACCCTCTCCCCTTAGACTCCTGACAGGTCTCATATGAATCACATGGCGGATCGCGGATCAGCTGTTTGCTTTAAAAGAATTTTACTGGGGAGGACCACTTCTTGGAGTCCAAAAAGCCAATGTGTTTACGGCCCCGAAAATGAGATTGCTGAAGAAGTGACCTTTTTTGCGAAAAATGGACAAAAAGCAATACTTTTGCAAGTGTAACGGAATGGCAGGATTCCGGAGAACACGGTTGCTGATTGAAGGTCTCCAGCCCCGCCTGCATGTTGCCAATCTTTGCCAAAGCACCATATTGTTTGGAATTGTTTGGGTGTTGTTGTCGCAGGCTTTCGCAACATGGCGTGGGTGAGGTGATGATTCCGCTGCGACATTACTGGCGGGATGCTTTTTTCTGTATTTGCGTTGGCAGTGGATCTTTTTGTCACGATTGGGCGTCGCACTGCTCAGTTTTGTTTTGGTCTCTTGATGCGTTGTTTGTTTTTGGGCTCCCCCCCTTCGCCCCCCTAGACTCCTAACGCGGCAACTTTGCGGGTCGGATTGTGTATGTCGTCCGTAAGAAGGCTGAAGATGCAAAACTTCCGTTTTACCACAGTTTTATGCCAGTCTTGATGTCTTTAGCTGCGGAGTCTTTGCCGTCGGGCGGAGTCGGTACACCTGCTGAAACCCTATTTACATCTATTTACAATGGTGAAAGGGTTGAAAGAGTTCCAACTTTGTGACTCCAGACGACTCGGCAAGAAACCGCAAGATGCGCAAGATGATGTCACTGAACTGTTCGATTTGTTTATTGCCCATTTTTGGGGTTGGAAAGGTATATGGAATTTGGACTCCCAAAGGCGGTCCTCCCCAGTTCAGCATGTGGATGTTTGTGTCATCCTTCCTGCCTTTTTGTGGTTTCATGGTTTCTGGCGAACTTTTGAAGCAGCTGGGTGCGTTCCAAGCATCATGTCGCAACCCCAAAAACAGGATTGCCACACGCTCCAACGCGTGGATTTGGCGCGCCCGTTTTTGGTCTCGCCTGCTATTAAAATAGAAATTGGAAACAGCCTCGAAATGGCCCTGTCCAAAGCGAAAAGCGGAAGCGCGTGACAATCCCATTTTTGGCAGTGTGGAACCTTGCGACCTGCTCGAAACACGAAGCTCTTTACATTTTTTATTTTTTTATTTTTTTTCCGTCCAACGCCTTCGTGGCTTCCGCCAGGTCGTTCAACATGTTTCAGAGCATGTTGCAATTGGGGTTAATTGATTAATTAAGTCGCGCAAAGGCCGGTGCTGTAGAGTGGCCGCAAAAGTAAACTGGTGGAGGACCGATACATAGTCCTGTGCACTGTCACGATCATCCAAAAAACCAAACAAAAAAACCGAGAAACAACAAACCAAAAAACACAAAAAACAGCCCCAAACACAAACAGAACACAAACACCCAAAACCAAAAACAAACAAACCAAAAGACAACACACACCACAGAGCAGTGACGTGACAGATTCCAGTTTATGGGTGAAAAAGATCAATTAAAGCAAGAGTTGATAGCTTAGTATCATCTCGGTGCATGCATAATGACATCTTGTGTGCCATGATGACGCAGGCCCCTTACAATAACAAAAACAAGAAACGCCACAAAAACACCAGGGGCCAATTCAGCGGGTGCGAGAAGCAACAAAGCTCAATGCAGAAACCAGGGATCCCCCCAGCCAGGATCCCCGAGATCACTAAGAGCAGCCTTCACGGCATGACATTCACCCTGACACTTTGAAGCAAACACCGACAACGCCGGGTCGCAACGAAAGTGGTGAGAAGAACTACCGCAGTGAAACTGGAGAGTGAAACATGGTCTAGTGTGAGAATGAGAGCAAGACTACGGCACTCAGGGCACACTCAGAGTCCGCTCAGTAGTGCTTTTCCAATCATCATACTCTCAGGGGTTATCCATGCCCATTTCCAAGAGTGCTAATTGGATAGGCGCTGCGCCTGGGGTAGTTCACTTGAATAACGACCAGAATGAAGGGGCGGTGAGAGATGTCCTACAAGGATCTCTCATAGCTTCATCATTGCGGTTTGGAGTGAATTTTCGTGCACTATTACTCTTGCCAATAGTCCTCATGGTATGGGAGATTGTGCTCATCATCAGTACGCGGTGATATCTGTGCATTGAGCTCTTCCGATGACGTGCTAGTTCCTTTGGCTGTATGATCCAGTAACAATATGGCCTTTTGCGCTTGGGTTACTTCGTAGCTGGCCGAGATTGTACAACTATCTAATATGCAGCCAAGTTGGCGGAGCTGGCGTATGGCTGCTTCCAGGTCAGCAAGCCTTTGGGATGGGATATTCTGGATGCCTTGAAGCTTCTGAGATGCCTTATTCAACAGGTTTGTGGCAGCTTCTACTTCACCGGTAGTGACTTGGCACAGGGTCAATTGAGTTATTGACTTTGCCAGGCAATGGAAAGCGGCGTCTTTGTTAGAACTCTGACGATCCATACTGCAAGATCAACTCGCACGCAAGGTATTCTGCAATCGGCGGGCCGCTAGGCGCTCTGCTCATCAACAGTAGTGCTGCAACCTTGTCGAGGAAAGACATAAGGACGTCCGGTGGAAGTCATTTGGCCGATTGGTGTGTTAGTTGAACGAAGGTCAAACGGCAACGGGCACCATGGCTTGATGTACTTTGACATCGTACTACGCTACCCTAAAACACACTACATTAAGTAAGGCCCCCTAGAAAGGATATTATAATCCCCCCCTCCTCCTCACTTCCCTTATTGACACCGGCAAGCTTACCACAGGATTAGCTGCAATGGGTAGTGGTCAACCATGGGTACCCCATGGTGACAGAACTTCAGAACCACGGTCTTGAAAATGGCTAATATCATGCCAACCGTGGGTACCCCACGTTAGCTCTAGTAGCTTACTGAAACTGCACGGACTGACTGGTGCAGGATTTATCACGGCTACCGGAGCTACTGAATGCGGCATTTGCAGGGGGTGGGTCACTGCTTTCGGCTGGTTTCATCATTTGGGCAAGTAGTGGATGGCTTTGTTTTTCGCGCAGGACCCTGGTCATTTCACGAGTGAAGGCTGCAGGGTCATCCACTAGTGCTTTTGCTTCCGCTAGTGGCCTGTCAAGGACAATGGCGATGAGCATTTCGCCACCATCTTTCTGGATTAGGGCTGGTCGGCCGGCTTGCACCTCTGCGAGGATTGCCACTGCCTTGTTTTCACACAGAGTGCGTTCCCATTCCTCTAGGGCTCTTTGAGCTAGGGTGTCAGTTTGTGGTGAAGCCTTGTGAGCTGCCGATGTCCCTAACGCGCGTATGAAGGGGCTGTCAGGTAGCGTGGGAGCTGGGATATGTTGGATAGCTGCTACTGCACGCAAAACGTCATTTGTTTTGATTTCATACGAAGGGGACGTTTTCTTGCCTATGGTAGGCTCAGAATCAGCCCATAGTTGCTGCAGTGTGTATCCTGGTTTTGGCTCCATGTACCGTCTGTTCCATACTGCATGGTGAGACCATTGAGGTGCGTCATGGTTGATTTCAACTGAGTCTCTTTTCATGTCATATTCTTTGAGCATGTCGTCTAATTCTTGCTGGCTCGCGGCTCGATGAATACAATATTGTCTGACGGCACCATCAATGTGCAGTGGCCATCCTACAGGCATATGGGAGTCTTCAAGGAGTCCATCTCCATTCTGCTCGATGATTGTGCCCAGCATAGGGACATCAATTGTTGCCTTCAGGCTGACCTGTGCACGCTTGCACTTCCACGTGTCAGGTGCTAAAAGGCCTCGGGCAGCCAGCAATTCAAGCGATGGGAACTCCGGTTGGTCTTTCATTGGCAGCACCTCTTCCTTAATAACTAGCTTCAACCCGTGCAGTGGCTGGGGCTGCTGCCCTTGAGGGTCTTGGTTGGGTTGGGGCGTGGTATCCTTCGGTGCTGCAACGTCTTCAAACCAGGTGGGCCGGACCGACTGGACGCCTATGGGACTGGCAGAACTTGCGGTTTTGATACTTTCTCTGCGCAGGCTGTGGTATACTGGTGGGATCATCCATGCCGGCACGAACACTGTGATAAACTGCACGTTCCAGATGACCTGCAGGTTCTGTGGTTTGATTTCGGGCGTGATGCATCTTACCTGACCATCGATTACTCTGGTATATGATTCGGAGCGGTCGAAAGATGCTGTGACTTTCAAGCCTAGGTATAGCTCTCTGAACCAGTATTCCTTGAGCAACATAAAGGAAAGATGAGGTGCCCTCACTTCCAATACGTGCGTTGCTGGTATTAGAAAGGTGACCAACCATTCCGCTAAGAATTCAATCATCTTGACTTCGAGCTTGGGGAGGATGGTCTGTACCGCTCGGAGCGCTGCCGCAATGTCTGGGACATGTGTAGGTGAGGGCAGTCCGACTGTTCGCCTGGCATATTCATTGGCAAAGTAGAGTCTGCACAACTTTGAGACCCACTGGCTCGGTTTCTCCATGTCTATGGTGATCTTAGCCAGGGGCCAGGGGTCTGGAAGCGTGGACAGGCAATGCAGTAATTCTGAAGTCAGGTCTGAGGAAATAACTGGGAGAGCTTCACCTTGCGGGCGATAATCAACTGCTGGCCCTACTGCGCCCTTGCTTCTTTGTGTATGGGTGCGGGCTGCTATATGCACTGCTTGGATGGTGGACTCATATTGGTTGACCATCGCCTTCAAATATTTGCACGCGCGGACAGCTGCTCTCCTTGTGTTTGGCCCATCTTCGGGCTGATTCTTGGCAGCTGTTGCCAGGATGTCTCTCGCTTCTTCTTCCGGCGACCGGGTGGGTTCTGTGCCAGGTGTCGGAGCAGTCTGAGCGATACCTTGGACTGGCGCCTCTTTAGCGCGTGGCAGGTGGTCGGGGATTGGCAACGCAGGGTGTACCCGCCATCCATCAAAGAAGTATATACCTGGCAGAGACAGGATTTCCTGCTCTGGGCCGGTCTGTGCTACAACTTGTCCGGTGCGTGCTTTGTACAGTCCTGAAGGCAGGCACACGTATGTGGGAAAGGGTGTGCGATCAGCCGCGTAGGCATACAGGACAACTTCGGGGAAGGGAAGATCCTGAACGGGGATCCATTTGTGTTGAGTTGCTAAGCCTGTTTTGACTTCTTGGAGGCGATCTCTGTTCAGCCAGCGAAGGTCTGACCCTCGAACCAATATGAGACGGTATCTCGCCCGCTTCACTTCGTTCGCTTGCTGATCGTGGTATTGGTTGGCGATTGCAAGGGGAGGGAAGTCCCATGCTGGCGCGGAATTTAGTGACCACCGGCTTAGCTGTGCAAGATTCTCTTGTTCTGGGTCGGCATCAAAGTCAGGCCAATCCCATGTCGTCTCTCCTCTTCGAAGGCCCCGGATGCCATATGCTATGGTCGCGATCACCTGCGCCATGCCCATGAGCCCCATCATGTCTAACGGGGAGACAAGCAGGGTCAACGATTTGGACCGGGTGAGTCCGACAGTGATTCGGCCGAGGCAGTCTTCCGTATCTTGCGTAGGGGAACCATTGGAGTAGTATTTGGTGTTCAGGAATCCGATACTTGGCTGAGCTACGATTGATACCTGTGCTGTTCCTCCTGCTGAGTTGGCTATTGTTTCTACGCGCAGAGTGCGGGCGTAATCCTTCTTAAGCACTGAACGGTTCAAGTTGTTTTTGTGGTCTGTTGCCGTGGTCATTACGAAAAGCCCATCTGCGAACCCAGCATTTTTGGGGAAGGGGTAGAGTACCTCTGAGACGAGCGTTTCTAAGTCTGTCGCTACTAGGCCGTTAATTCTAGCATTGGTGTCCCAAAGGACGAATTGAAACCCCGGTGGTCGGTCTGGGAGTCCTCCGGAGGCGAAACTTCCCAGCTCCCACATTTCGTTGATGAATTTGCAGAGGTCGGGGTACCGAACTGCCACTACTGAGTGGTATGTCACAGGACTGACTCTTGAACTGGAAGGGAGCATCAACCCCCAGGCATGGATGTCGCTCACTCCGGCGGTCTGAGAGTTTAAGACTGCTTGGATGTCACCAGCCATAGGTAGGAGGGTAGCGGCATGCTGCAAGATCCAGGCAAGGCGTACCAGGGATCGTGGGAAGTTGACCATCGTGCCTTCCAGCAGTTCTGCGTCCACGAAAGTGGAGGAGTGTCTTTGCACATGTGGCTGGGCGGCTTCAACTCAGGCCTGCCCGCAACGCGAAACGATCTCGACAACTCCTGTTGTCCAAAAAACATGGGCTGCGAAGTGACCGAAATTATTATACGCCAGCTAACCTCGCAGATGCAATGATCCGGCTGTTGGACGGTTCGTCCAATGAAGGCCTAGCTACTCTCAGCCAAATACTCCGTCGAGGCCAGCACACGTTAGGTCAGCTATGGACAAGCCAACTCTCGCCACAAGATACGGAAGACCTCAGAGCAGCCAATACCGTTCTCCCTGCACGATCAATGCCGCCGGGTGTTTGCTCCGAGTCTCCTGTCCACAGGACTAGGGGTTGCTGTCTCAGCAGGCTGATGACTGCAATTTCCCGGTCAGTACCATATTGCTGGCCTTCGTCAATGACCATGAGGGAAAGCTCTTGCATGAAGCCACCCATTGTGGACCATTGCATGGTGAGATCCTGGGCTACAGTACCTCCTGTGGCTAAAATTAACTGGCACTTGCTCAGCATTTGCCTTCTTTCTCTCGGATGGATGTCGAATTTAGTGTGGGAGTAACTGCTCTTGTTACGTTCTTGGTCTCCCACCAACCTACCTATGCGCCCAAACACCCCCGACGGGGGGTCGAGCCATAGGAGAAGGTCAGCAAAGGATCTGGTGCCTGAGTTTTCTTTGCAGATAAATAATATTTTGAGACTGTCAGTGGCATCGATTTCAATTAAGGCCAGGATGAGGATTGCCATCGACTTTGACTTGCCTGCACCGAAGAGTCCTTGGATACACAGGTCTAACCGATTGGTGAGCAAAGCCATTGTCACTGCACAAAGTGTGCCCAAGACATGTCCGTCGAGTTCAGCGGCGAAGGAGAGTGCAGTGGTGCGGGTCCATGGGTGGGGTTCGCCTTCCACGTGACATGGGATAAGCACTAGGCGTAGCAACTGTCCGCACAATGCAAGAAATGTGATCGTTTGTTGCCATCCATTCCTTCAACTGCTGTTTGGACATTATATATGCCTAATCCCAGGTGGTACCTGCACGGGGGAGTTTGTGCGACAGCGGTAACCTCTCTGGTGGGCTTGGTACATCCGAACATCCACATTGTGTGGAGGAAGAAAGTCCCTGGGAGCGGGCCTTTCTGCCCCTGAACGGTAGCATCGATGGGTTCCAGGCGCTGGCCAGAGGCAACATACCAGTCTTGAAGGGCTAAGAACTGTTCTTGTGCAAAAAAATCAATGGCTGGCCCCGAGAGAAAGGCTACTTCGATGAATCTGGGGTTGCACTGTCTGTGTATGCAGGAGGCAGGCAGCTCATCCTTGCTTTTGGATGTGCGTGGCGTGATGGCAAGGACCAACCCAAAAAGGATTTGAAGGTCTCTTCCGTCGTCGGCTGGAGCATCTGCGGTGCCTACCATTGCGACAAGTCTTCCCGTGCCTATAGGGCTAACTTTGTCGTGGTGTGCATCGCTCTCTAGGAGGCTGAAAACTTCAGTTTTGCCAAGGCTCGGATGTCGGAACGCAAATGCATCTTGCCCCCCTTTGACTTTCCAGTGACCAAATTCGCTGCCCTTGAAAAGGAATTCGAATGTAATTGGTTGCCATGGTTGACGGATAGGTCCAGCACTTTGCATTGTGAGCCCTGTTTCGTTATGGCCTTCATTGGGGCTGAGCATTGGTAGATAGTAGTCTAGCATGTAGACAGCCATGGGCAGTTGCAGGGTGCCGAGGAAATGTTGAACCATGGTGGTATAGGTGAGCAATTTGGCCCTTGACGCAATGGTAACAGTTGCCAACGAGGCCAAATACTGAGTTGCCCCTTGCTCCGTTTGTACCGCTGAGTTGTGCACAGCGATGTGGTTGACTAGTGCCTGTGTTGTGGTCTCAGGCAGCTCGCACATAATGGCTAATTCGCGTAGGAGTCGTTTGGCTGTTTTTGGGAGCTCGAAGCTGCACCATGATATCAGGCGGAGGGGAGCTTGTGAGTAAACCTCAAAGGGAAGCACTCCTGGGGTACCCTCTAACTGAGCCATGTCCGGTCGTCCCTCTGGAAGGGCAACTCGTGTCCAGTGCGAATAGCTGTGTTGTGCAGTGCCTAGGTGTGCTCTCCATCCTGTGATGTGTGTGATTGCAAAACCCCGTTGCTGTAGCAGTTTGATGTCTTGGTTAGACGGGTTCCATACGCAAAGCCGATCATCTGCATGGTGAATGAGGTGTACCTGTCGGAGCTGGGACAGCCTGTGTGCCGTCAGTAGCGATGGTGGCAGAGCAATGGCTGCTAGCACGGTTTTGCCTTCAATATCTGGGAATTCCGTAAGGATGGTTTCCCATACCATTCCTGCATACGAGCCAGCGCTGTGGCCTCTAATGAAAAGAGACCCTACCATGTACCCGGTTAATCTGAGATAGTCTACTGGACGGATTTCAGGGGGCAGGCATACCCCGACCAACGGATGCGCAACTAGTAATTTAGTAAAGAGGCGCAGGCCGTGCGTGTACCCTGGCCATGGCGGTTTCCTATGCGCTGGGGTAATGGGACAGAAGCGCAGCAATTTCATGGCTCGACTGATGATCTGTGCCTGCACTTGGTCAGCATCGGGCACTCCCAGGACACGGCACCAGGTGTGCGCACCAATGGGAAACATGTTACTACTCTTTGGTACAAAGATCGTGACCTTATTTGGCCAAAGGAAAAATGTTTTTGTCAAACAAAAACATAGTGGGCAAAAGTCTGAATTTTAAAATAAACTACGCTTTGTGGATGTCGCTTGTTTACCTCACGTTGTAGCTTTTGTGTTAAACACAAAACAGGAAACCTTGCTGCCTGAACTTTAACAACTTTTAAAACAGTTTTACAAACATGTTCATCTTGTATGTTTGGTACAAGTGAATGAATCTTCGAATGTCGAAGTCCTTTCCGCTCATCAGCCTTGGATGTGGTGTGACAACAGCATGGGGGAGTAGGTGCATGGAGCTTTCGTCGGTTGGTGGTTTGGGTTCTGCTCTGGATACAGACAACACTGAACATGAACACCGGGCGCCTTCCTCGGGCGATACAGCATATGGCGGCGAGACCGATCTTTTTGGTCAAAGCGGTGTGGCTCTGGACCTAGATCAGAACTTTCTTTTGGATGGCCGTTTGCCAATTCCATCAGAATGTTATTCCCCCGGTATGTCTGACCAAGTTGAAGACGTTTCTAGTGCTGGTCAGGAAGGTTACAACAAGGACCATTCTCTTGACAGTTCATGGATGCAGCTGGAACAGAAACCTGTGGAGTTTTTCTGGGAGCAGGGTTTTTGGGCGGAAATTTTTGGTAACAATGAAAGTGACAGTGCAGCTTCAACGGTGGTGCGGCAGTTTTCGTTGCACAGACCTGCAGTTGTGTCTGAACCGATAGTTGACTCCGATGCGTCTGCAACAGTTGGGACCTCAGATGTGCCACAGAAGCGTCTTAAAGCTGCTTCTTACCTGGACGTGGTTACAAAGAGCTCAGTTCAGTCGTGGAAAGAGCACAGAGACAGCATGTGGGAGGTTGCAATACGTAGATGGCATAGCAGTGCAATGACTTGGAAGGGAGATGACTGTTTTGTGAAGATGTTGCAATCCAAGAGTGATTTCAGGGGGCAGTGCCAAATACTGGTTGATGTACTTCACCATAAGTCACCTGCTACTTTGCTCAAACGTTCAAACAGCTTGTCAAGACTGGTGAACGACTTACACGCACATAACCTGGATTTCCCTTGCAGTGAGTCGGAATTGTATGACTACTTGTGTCGTCAACGGAATGAAGGTGCACCTTCATCCAGGCTGAAAGCGTTGCTGGAAGCAGTTACTTTTGTAAGGCATGTTTTTGGATGTGAGAGTTTGGACTTTGCTGTCAAGAGCAGGAGGTGCATGGGAGCGGCCAGCTCAAAAACGGTGGAAACTGTCAAACAAGCCCCACCGTTGACTGTGGAGCATTTGAAATGCATTCATGCAGTTTTGGAGACTGATCCAGACCCATGGAACGTTGTTTTTTGCGGCATGGTTTTATTTTGTGTTTATGGCAGCGATGCACAACATTCACAGTTTGTGGAGTGGGATTGCGATTCAGGTGGCAACATTTGCTTTGTGGAGTGTTCAACAGCGGTCCATAAGACATGCAGGGCGCTCAACATGCGTCATGCCTTTCTGCCCCTTACAGCGCCTGGTTTAGGGGTCACAGAGAATGGATGGGCAGCGCATTGGAACAGAGCCCGGTTGGAGCTGGATATAGAGGACTTGAAGATCTTCCCACTCATGCCGGCGCCTGATGAGGGGGGTGTCCCATCAGTTAGGCCGTTATCAACTGCAGAGGCAGCCAAGTGGTTACAGTTGATACTTATGCAACAGTCTGCAAAGATGTCAGTACAGCCACCTTTGAAGTACACCACACACTCATTCAAGGCCACTTGTCTTTCTTTTCTTGCAAAGTTCGGAGCTGCATTTGAGGACCGCTTGGCGTTGGGGTACCACACTGACCAGGTGAGAATGGCCCTTAGATATAGCCGAGATGGTGCGTCCCGACCTTTGAGGGTTTTGGAGGAGTGCATTCAAGCAATTAGAGTAGGACGTTTCTTGCCAGACGAAACACGCAGTGGTCGTTTTGTTGAACCTGTTTCGAACTTGCAGGGAGTTGGAAGCTCAGTTGGTGAGACGGTTGTGGATGATGTCAAACTTGAGACAGTAGGAGCTGTTGATGCAAGTGCAATTGCTGGCGAAACAATTGACTTGGTTTCTGACTATGCAACCACGTGCAGCAGCAGCAGCGATGATGACAAGGCGGTTGTTTTGCCAAAGGTGCCAAACCGACTTTTGCTCATTCCAGATGATGTGGACATTTGGAAACATGTGAAGCTTAGGACCGTGCACTTAGCTCCCAAAGGGAACATTAGAGTGCTTTCATGTGGCAGGAGAATCACTGACCGTTTCAGGAAAGAAGGCATCGACCATAGGTTTGATGTAATCAAATGCACACCATGTTTCAAAACGATTGCCCCTGAAAACCGCTAACACAGATCCGTGGCAACATGCCGCATGAGTGCTGGAAAAAACGGGGGTATGGCAGCTTGCGGAACTACGTTGTAGTAGGGCAAGAGCTGCCAGAAACCTTTCAAAGAGCAGTTTTCAAGATGAATTTCAAAGGATCTTTTTTCGGCAGTGCGTGAGTCACAACAATCATTTGCTGAAATAGTTTGCATGCAATGGAGGGTTCATTGATTTGAATGGACCATTGCACAGTGCGGCTCAGAGCAAGAATAAGGTGTTGTGAACTCAGCTTCAAACCGTTTGCACATGTTTTCAGAACAACAGGTTGGCGCACATGATTTGTTTTCCATAGGCATGGATCATGTAGGTTCAGTTTGATGAAAAATCTTGTCAAGGCAACCTTTTTGCTTTTAGATAGCCGTGTTCGACTGCGATCATGGCTTTGGTGGACTCTCAGGCGACATTTCAGTTGCATTGTGATAAGATTGATCCGTCAGGATGGTTGAAACGGATGATGGCTCAGAACCAGCTGCGGACATGCAGTGATTTAGGTTTTGCTGTGGGTACACCACAGGCTCCTGCTTCCACGAATGAGTTTGACACTTTTTGCAATCAGCTGAATGGCAATGTCGACATGTCCATATCGGAAGTGTCAAGGGTTCGGAGGCTTCACTTTGAAGCCTGCACATTGATAGTGGCTCATACAAAGCAGCAGGTTTCCTTGGACTCCAGTGTGGAAGGGAACAGAAAACTTCCCGCAGCAGAGAAGCAGGCGAGGCTCCAGCAGCAGCAGGCACGTTTGGCTGGAGTCCACATCACAGGAGAACTCCAACCCAGTCATGCGTTGATTGACCTTGCAGCCTCAATGCTAGAATCGAACACTGTTATTTGGATAGGGCCGTCGAAATGTTCAAAGCGAGAAACAGAAATTCAGATTGCGGCCACAAAGGAGAAATCACAGATCCTTTCGATAGAACAACAAACCGTGAAGGTCACAGCATCAGATTCTGCATTGAAGGTTGAGAACAACACGGAGTTGCAGCTGCAATGGAGCCTTCAAAGGAGAGGCATAGCGCTGGATCAATGTCGGTTGATTGAATGGGATGTGCATCAGAGATGGGTGCAGTACTTGCTTGGACTCCTTTCGAAACCAGCCCCAGAGGGGTATTGCAAAATCAAGATGGACCAGGTCATCAAGGCAGACAAAGAGCTTTTTATGATTTTGTCAGAAGAACATCAACAAACTGGAGAGAGGTTGACGGATACTCCGAGCCCTATGAACATCGCTTTCCAAAAATTGGTGACTGACCCGCGGGTGACGATGTATGTGCTGCCAGTGCCCCAGCATTCTGTCGCAAGACCGGCATCAGCAGCCACCACTGGAACGCCATCAAATAGCTCTGGCAAAAGCGGTGCCAAAGGGCAAGGCAAAGTGAGAAAGGAGGGCAAGCAATCACAAAGGGCAAAGTCACTATGCCCCAGCGAGCTCAAGGAGTTCAAGCAGGTGGATGATCAGGGCAGGCCCATCTGTTGGGCCTACAACTTGAAGTCAGGTTGCAAAGAAAGCGTCCAGAACGGCAGGTGCAAAAAGGGGGCACACATTTGCATGAAGTGCCACCGCAACAACCATGGAGTGACCACTTGCCGCTCCAATGTCTGAAATGAGGTTGGGAGTCCATCAACAGTTTCACAGTCGAAACCCTACAATGCAGTGACAGACGAAACGTTGTTACAACAGGGTGCAGACACTTGTCGCAAAGCGAGAAGTTCCGACGCAGGTTTCAAACTCAGCGAGGCGAAGAGAAAACTTGTTGCCTTGCAGAACCAAGCAGTTTCACAGCATGATAGCACCACGAGCCTTCAGGCTGACAGGTTGGAGGGAAAATCGTTGAGTGATGTGTTAATGGTAGAAATTTATGCGGGATCGGCAAGACTGGCCCGAGCTTGCAGGCATATGGGGTGCCGTAGCGTTGCAGTGGACAAAACAACGGACAGATCCCAGGGGACAAAAATTTTTGTTTGTGATGTGACCAAACCGGAAGAGCTTGACATGCTGAAGCAGTTTTTAGAAGCGGAAAAAGATAATTTGGGTTGGGTTCACTTTGCACCAGCTTGTGGAACGGCATCCAAAGCAAGGGAAAAACCGAACAAGACTCTTGAAAAAGCAGGTTTTAGAGTGCCAAAACCCTTGCGGTCAGTTGAACACCCGCTGGGGTTGCCAAACCTTTCTGGTACAGACCTGATCAGAACACAAGCGGCAAATCATGTGTATCAGGTCACTGCAGATTTGATACGTATGTTGGTGCGTTGGGGGGTATTTGTTACAGTCGAAAACCCGACAAACAGCCTTTTCTGGATAGTGCCATGCATTGCAGCTCTACTGGAAGAACTTGGCGGATATGACTGCATATTCGACAACTGCTGTCATGGCGGAGCAAGAAAAAAGAGTTCCCGTTTTTGGGGATCACTGTCATGGCTGCTTCCACTAGCAGCTGCTTGTCCTGGAGAAGATCAACATAAACATAAAAGCTGGCGTCCGCAAGTTGTGGACGGGAAAGTGCACTACCCCACAGCAGAGGAAGCAGCATACCCAAACCTTTTGTGTACTCGAATGGCAGAAATAGTCCGACAGCACTGGTTGGAGCTTGGAGTGGTAGATGCAGATCACCTACAACAGCAGATCGAAGTCGAGCAACCGTCCTTGCACAGATTGGTTTTGTCAGCACTTCCTAGGGGCAAGCGTTTCAAACCGTTAGTTTCTGAATATGGCAGCTAGTACACTATAACCCATGCCTTACATGTGGATGCACCTACGGAACAACTGCCAGCAGGAGCAAAACTGATACATCAACGTATTTCCAAGCGGGGTGAAGTCCGGGTTGATGATGCTATAACCCACCCTTCAGTGGAAGGGTGTGCTGGCAATGAAGAAATTATGGTGTCACAATTTGGCTTCCCAAGAGAGCCACTGGATTTTTGCGAAAGAGCTGTAAAATGTGGCCACCCAAGAGGGATGGCAGTGCATTTGCCTCAGCTGGTAAAAGATGTCATTGAGCAGAATGTTTCTATGGATCCTGCAGACCTGGCCCTGGTTTGTTGCAGGGAACTCACAAGGTGGACACTGAGAGCGGAACAGCTAAAGCAGCAGGAATTGGAGTTCAAGCAAAGTTTGCCTGAACATATGCAGCCGTTGATGCGCCGTAAGCGCTTGTTGCTTTTGAAAGAAATGTTGGAGGCGGTTGACTATCCGGATAAGAAGCTGGTTGATGATATAGCTCACGGGTTTTGCATAACTGGATGGCAAAGTAAGACTGGCGTTTTTCCTCAATGCGTGAAGCGGCCGCAATTTTCCCTTGGTACGTTGAAACAAATGGCAAATGGTCTCAACAGAGCAATCTTGCAACAGCTGGGCGATGACAGGGAGGACGCTGAGTTGGTTAAAAACACTTGGGAGAAGACACAGGAAGAGGTGGAGTTGGGCTACATATGGCCCGACGATGGAGCAGACCCCATGAGTTTCTTCCTTGCTAAACGTTTTGGACTGGTGCAGAAGGCAGGAAAATTGAGGGTGATTGACGATTGCTCAATTGGCGGAATCAACTCAACAGTTGGAGCAGTGGAGAAATATCGTGTGCATGCGATGGATGAATGCGCAGCATTTCTGGCCTACTTGGTGGACTTCACGCAAAAGGGCCATAGCATTGGGGGCATATCTGGCCGCACCTATGATCTGAAACATGCATACAAGCAGTATGGGATTTCGCAAGCGGACCGCAAGGTGATCAGACTGGCAGTCCGAAATCCCGTTACGGGTGGCACTTCCCTTTTTGGTATAAATAGTTTGCCATTCGGTGCCTCAGGATCAGTGGATGGCTTTTTGAGAGTCAGCTTAGCCATTTGGTTCCTGGGGGTTACACTCTTTCGGTTGGTTTGGACAGCATTTTTTGACGACTACACGGTTTTCTCACGGGATGTTTTGGTCTCCAACACGGCGAAGACGGTGGAGACCTTGTTTGACCTGTTGGGGGTCGAATTTGCGCGTGATGGCAATAAAGCCGGCGCTTTTGCAAAGGTATTCAAGAGCCTGGGCGTAGAAATCGACTTGGAAGACTTTGAGTCTGGAATTGTACGCTTGGGCCATACCCAGGAACGGCGTGATGAGCTTAGTTCTGTGCTACAGGATATTCTCAAAGAGAAGTGTGTCACAGCCAAGCAAGCTGAGTCTATGCGAGGTCGTTTACACTGGTTTGAGTCTTTTGCTTTTGGAAGGGTGGCTAACAGTGCAGTTAAAGTCCTAGGGGACTTAGCTTTGAGTGGCCGCCGGAAAATTGATTTGTCAGATTCCCAGATGACTTCGCTTAGATTTCTTTGTGAAAGGGTTCTTACAGCCCCACCGTTGTCAATCACTCCATCGTGTCTGTTGTCATGGATAGTGTTCACAGATGGCGCCTGCGAAGGGCCTGAAGGCCGAAAAGAAGGCGGCATAGGTGGAGTTTTGATTGACCCATTTGGCCAGGTCGTTTCATTCTTTGGAGGAAAAGTGCCGGACCGAATCATGGATCACCTTTTGACCAAGTCAAAGAACCCGATATACGAGCTGGAGGTTCTTCCAGTCATCATTGCGATTTGGATGTGGGGCAACCGCTTGACTCTTGCACAGGTGTGTTGGTACCTTGACAACGAGGCTAGCAGATCCGCTTTTATCAAAGGCCAAGGGGCTACTTTGGTGGCGGGAGCCATGTTGGAGGCCTTCACAAGTGAAGAGATGCGACTTCAGATAAAGTCGTGGTTTGCCAGAGTCCCTTCTCCTTCTAACTTGGCGGATTCACCCAGCCGGCTAGAGGATAAACTCCTTCTTGACTTGGGCGCGGTGAAAGGGCCAATATGCTGGCTGGCAATGGGCAAGGTTCTTGGGCTGGATCTCGAAATGGGGGATAGAACGGCAGCGTGACCAAGAACTCTCTCCCCAATGCGCCAGTTGAAAAAGGGGCGACAATTTTTTGTGCGAGTGAAATCACCGTCAGAATTTTTTGAAGCATGTTTTGGAGAGACGCAAACGCGAGTGATTTGAATTTTTAATTTTTGGAAAGTTGGAGGAAAGAGGGAAAGCCCCTCATGGGGGAAAGGGGCAGCATGGTTTGGATGACAAGCGTTTAGGACAAAGCGTATGTGACACGGAGGGAGTGTATATATATATATAATATATACTCTTGGTGTCTTATATATAGTGCCCACGGTTTTCCTAGGACTAAATAAGTTACTACTCTTTGGTACAAAGATCGTGACCTTATTTGGCCAAAGGAAAAATGTTTTTGTCAAACAAAAACATAGTGGGCAAAAGTCTGAATTTTAAAATAAACTACGCTTTGTGGATGTCGCTTGTTTACCTCACGTTGTAGCTTTTGCGTTAAACACAAAACAGGAAACCTTGCTGCCTGAACTTTAACAACTTTTAAAACAGTTTTACAAACATGTTCATCTTGTATGTTTGGTACAAGTGATTGAATCTTCGAATGTCGAAGTCCTTTCCGCTCATCAGCCTTGGATGTGGTGTGACAACACCCGCCCTTTTTTGTCCCTCCCTCACACCACTAATACTGTTTTGTTGGCAGACGATATTCCTAACCAGGATTCGAGAGCCACAGAAATCAGTATGAACGAATAATTTTTAGCCTACCCCTACCGTTGATAGAACGGCAGCGTGACCAAGAACTCTCTCCCCAATGCGCCAGTTGAAAAAGGGGCGACAATTTTTTGTGCGAGTGAAATCACCGTCAGAATTTTTTGAAGCATGTTTTGGAGAGACGCAAACGCGAGTGATTTGAATTTTTAATTTTTGGAAAGTTGGAGGAAAGAGAGAAAGCCCCTCATGGGGGAAAGGGGCAGCATGGTTTGGATGACAAGCGTTTAGGACAAAGCGTATGTGACACGGAGGGATTATATATATATATATACTCTTGGTGTCTTATATATAGTGCCCACGGTTTTCCTAGGACTAAATAAGGCTATGTGCAGCAGCAAATATTCTTGTGTGTGGGCAGTTCCTGCAATTGTGCCAGCCCTTGCATTCCAATCGTCCTGTTTGCTGAGAGATGGTCCATACACATGCGCCTCCTTTTTGCAAGCTAGCAGTACATCCCACTCTTCATCGAGTTCGCCTCCACCCAACCCAGTGCACTGAACATCCAGGGACCCTGGGTCAGCGTAATTGAGTTGCCAGGTGGTGTTGTCCATGACAATGATCTTCCAGTCAGTGTATTGAGGGTCTGCATGGCTAGCGAGAACTTCGTTGATGGCCAATTCTGCGTTACTAGGGTCAATTCCCAGCCGTTGTTGCAGTGCTTCTAGGAGAGGGAGAATTTGGGCAGTAGGCAGTTGGAGGCTAGCTTGCTGACCGCAAAAGACACAGGCAGTCTGGCAGGTCTTAGGCCAGGGTGTGTGGTCGTTGTTGCAGTTAGGGGCTTCCACTGGCGTCCAAAGGCTCTGAAGCAGCAACACTTGCGTCTTGGTAAGGCTGCGCTTTTGCGAGACATGCGGCTTGGCTACTATTTTACTTCCTCTGACGAAATCGCAGCCTGTGGGGTGTGTCCATAGCGGGGGTGCTTCATCAACTCCTATGAGCGAAACAGCAAGCGGTTGCAGCCCTTTGCTTTGCCACTGTTGGAGTTTGTGCCCTAGGCCTACTTTGCTCCCATGGAAGGCATGCACTATTGGTGGCAGGCTATACCCATTATCTAACTCCTTGCTTTGAAACAATTTGTCCCCTGGGAGGCAGAGTATGGGGAAGTCGGCTGGGAAGACAGACATTGGGGAGAGTGCACCTTGCTCGAATATGGGGCGCGCCCAGGTAAGGAAGGGCGGGGTTCGCTCGACAAAGTCCGGTCGTAAGTAGCGACCATCTCCGTGACGCGGCCATTCTCCTTGCTCCGGGATGGGGAATGCAATGGTTCCAGCCCATTCACCTAGCATTGCCCAGGCGTGCGTCCATTCAAGCGGGGTTCTGGCCTTGCATCCTAGCAAAGGCGTGAGAACTAGTCCGCCTCTTATCGCTTCCGCGGGGTCTTCTGGCACAGCTGTAGTGGCTAGGAAACTGGCTCGGCTGTTATAGAGTGCGGTAACCCATTCGTCTGCCGATCTGCGATTGGCAGAGTGGGCTATTCGCCGTGCTTTAGGGGCGGGTGCATCACTCGAGGAGGAGCCTGGGGCAGCAGTCGGTGGCATACATGCATCTGGGGTTGCTTGGTCCATGTCGACATCTGCTGTACAGGTCGGGATATGCCCTGTAACAATGATCAATCCGGCATTGAGCTCGGCTTTGGCTTCGGTGGTAAGGAGAACTGCCGGCGGGCACTGGCTAGAACTGGCCATAGTATTGTGTTGCATTGCTTCGGCTCTGCCTGCCTTATCCGTCATGAGGTTGACCAGTTCGGCTATCTCAAACAGTGAGGTCGGCACGCAGTCAGAGTCTATCAGTGCAAAGTTTACAGTGGGAAACACTAAGCACAGCGCCTCCAGAGCTGCAGCACCAGCCCAGGTATAATGGACCTGATGCAATCCTGTATCAGCGTTTATGGGAAAATGGATGGCAGTTGTTTTCTCCCGATAGGGGCCAGTAACTGTACATCTGCCTTTGATCCATGGTGCAAAATGTTGCCAGTAGGCAGGGGGATTGGTGCCTGACAGTGTGCGGTTGTCCACAAAAACATAGACAGTGTCATACTGCGGCACCCATGAGAGGTTATCTACTATCCACTGGAAGAGTGTCCTATATGATGGACCTGGCTGGCTGCGGGGCGGTGGATTCCATTCCCTTCGTCCACCATGATGGCTGGGTATGTCAGGGGTGACCGGGGCATTCGACGAGAGCCGACATCGGCCCACTTCCACTTTTGCTTGATATCGTCCATGCCGAGTGGAGTTTCAATTTCTTTTTCCGAAAGGAAGAGTTCGTCAAGTTGGCGGCTTATTTGCAAGACCCCCTGGACATTGGAGAAATCTATAGGCGCGGCAATTTCCCACTCCTCTCTTGGGGGAGGCTCAGCTCCTTGTAGGAAGTAGGGAGTGTCATCCTCTGCCTCTAGGGCGTCAAAGTAAACCGAGTGGTCACTGTCAGCTGACGCATCCTCGTCTGTTTTATCTGTGGTGGTTGGTCCCGTTAGCTCAATGTCTGTATCTGAGTCGTCAGGGTCATCCGGCGCCAATGAAATGAACCTATTTGGTGTAATGAGCTGTTGTAGCATGCTGGCGTGGGCTTAACCCTGAACAACCGGTACCCGGTGTCAGGTTCCAAGTGAGCAACAAGGACTAGCGAATACTGTCAAGGCAGTGAGTTCAAAATGTGTCCAATGGATTAGCAAAGCTAGGGAGACCCCGAACACCCGGTACCCGGGGTCGGGGTTCCTCGTTGCAGGGCCAATTCAAGTGGAGTTGAAAGAAACCAAAACAATCAGAGCTTGTCTATCACCTTGGTGTGCGAATTGAGTGGTTTATGGCTGACCTAGCTATAGAAACTAGTGGAGCCGCAAAAGCTGCAGTGAAGACACATTACCCAGTACCGGTGTTAAATGCAATCTTCTCTAATCAAAGTAGGGGTTAGTTACAATGGAGCTGAGATGACTGAAGACGACAGGACCTGGAACACACGCCTGACCAAGACAGCAAGAAAAACCAAAGAACAAAAAAAAAACCCTTACTCTGGCTTGTGGGGGTCAATTTTAAGTTGGTACGCTCCCATAAGGTGTAAAAGTTTGGGGGGTAGCACCCTGGCACGCAACTGCTTTTCTCTTGGCGCATCTGTGGGGTAGGCGGCGACAGAAATGGCACTGATCAGGTGATTTCAACACAGTCATGTGCACTCAATGCTAGCTGGCTGCAAATTCGATCAGTCAATGATTTCCATTTCTATATCTGCCACAGGCGAAGCCTGCGGAGTGTCTGGTGCCTGGCCATCTTGTATTGTTTTGAGGCGTTTCGTGATACGCGACAGATTCTCGCGAGCACTGGCTAACCGCGTTTCATGAAAGGCCACTTTTGCACTGGCTGCCCTCTGCATATTCTGCAATGTCGGGATGTCCGCTGCGGCTAGGTCATCTTCCTGTCTGGTTTCACAGGCAGGCTCAGGGCTACTAGCAACAACAGTGTCAGTGGCTTGCGTCTCTGGCGATTCATTTGGTGTGTCAGCAGGCGACGATTCTTCTGTCGGTGTATCGTTGTCAACAGTGGGTTGCTCCTTTTGAGGCTGCTGCTGCTCTTCAGCTCTGTTGTGTGCTGTGGAGTGAGAGTCAGAGGATAACGCACCGGTACCCGGGGTATCCGCCTTTGATTTGCTCGTGGTTGGGAGCGATGGTGGACCTGGTCTCTGGCTGAATAATGATTGTGCACTGACCTTAGGGGGCCGATGACTCTCATGATGAGCTGGAGCTTCTGCCGCCGCGTCTGTACTGGAATTGGATGGCACGGTGGTTGCAGCTTTTTCTGTGCTTTGCTGACTCGCGGCCAACAAGTTAGCTGGTTTGTGGGGCTGGTTGGACTGCGCTGGTCGGCTGTCTGCCAGCGTTCGTTGGTTTGCTTGAGCAAAAATATATTGCAGTTCCATATATTGCCGTTCTCGATCAGCCACTTGCTGCGGCGTGTTCTGAGTTCCCTTCGGGTCCTGCGGAGCGGCCCCTTGCTGTGCTTGCACAGCCTGTTTTTCTGCGGTTCGTTCCGTCCACCTAGTTGGTTTAGGTGGAGCCGGAGGTTGTGAACGCTTAGCAGGCTGAGAAGGTTTGAGTTGGTTAAGGCGTGGCAGAATTTCGTCTCTCAATTCAGGTGGGTACGACTCTCCTGTCTCAGCTAGCCACTGTATGGTGTCTTCATGCAACCACAGGGTTGTCCTCCACAATGGAATGGTTTTGTCATCATTTACCCAAAACAGTGGCGTAGGCGGCAGCAATGCATGGGCCTCCACAATCAATGGCAATAGGAAAGCCAATTTCTTCTGCTCATGGAAAATCGCTGCCCCGTTCGGGTGAACCTTAAGGTAGGTTTCATTCCACACAAAAGGTTTCACGACACGCATGGTGTGGGCGATGTCATTGAATATGGATAAACGAATGTCGGTATACGGTGGAGCGACACCGTAGGCTTTTCCATCCCAGGGTAGTTCAAGGAAACCCCACCGCTCTTTTCGGTTGTGGTTAACGGTCTCCCAAAATCCGGGTACGAATTCTTTCTCAAGGACATCAGCGAGGGTAGAAAAAATAAGCCATGGTACCTCATCGATATGTAATTGGTATTCCACCAGCGTAAAGTTATATGTTGTTTGGCAATCTCCTACCCAAATTGTGCCTCTCACTACAAGGAAGCGGACGTCACTGGCATCTCGCATGTCCCAATTCATCCCAGCCGACATGTCTAGTAAGTGTTGATCGTCGACAACGATTGGGCCAGACGGAAAGTGTGTCGGCTTCGGCATACCAGCAACAGGTACCCTGCAGTGGTAGCACTATCCGGTAGTGGAGGTTCTTGCGCGGTGTACAGTTGGGCCACACGACGGGAACCACGCGCTATTCTAGGTAGTGGCCAAACAACGGGAACCCCGTGTCGGCTTCGATGTAAGGGCTGTCAGGCGAATTGAAACAAGATGGACGGGGAAGACCAAGGCAACACTGGCTTTGCAGGTGCGGTGTCCTCACAGTTTGAGCCAACGGCTGCTGACAAAGAAAGTTAGTCATGCTTGGATCAGGCACAAAATCAGAAAGACAATCAGGGTCTTAATGGGAAGTGTGTGCAACATGTTGCCGGTTAAGGGGTTGTAATGAAGGTAAATTGCTATCCTGTTGTGGAGGCATAAGCCAAAGAGGGGGAGTGGCAATGAGCAGAGCATAGGGGTATGGGAGAGGGCGGCAAGTGGCTAGGGCAGCAAAGCACTCGATAGGAATTTCGCGGAGCAGGGTCCTCGTCAATGCTGGTGTCCAGGTTGAGATGTGTGTCTCTGCTGGTTTGCGTGGGGCATGCAGGTGTATGTGCAGTAGAGCACCTATACTCGGATTGGGGACGGGTGGGCATGTGCTCATCGGTTTAAGATATGCTACCAACGAGAGACCCTGAGGAGCGTTGTCAGTAAAGATTTAGCAACATTTAGGGGATATGACCGTCAAGATGTTTGAACCAGGAGTATGTTCTTCAGAGTGTGAACCAGGTGAAATGAGTCACTTGTAAAAAGTCGGAAGCAAAACAAAACCCTCACCATTACCCAAGGCACCCTTGGGAACAGTAGGAATAGTATAGACACGGAGGCCGATTCCTACTACTCATGATGTTTGGGGCACGATGGGCGGTGAGGCAGTGGTTAGCATCACGTGTGGTTAACAGTTAGGGTCCGTCAGTCTTTGTTGATAATGAATACCCATCATACTGTCACAACGAACTCATGAGTGGTCAGTGCTATGGGAGATTCATTGGGCAGGGCGGCTCGTACTAAATCCATAGTGCATTTGACCTGCTCCAGCATCACTGTGACTACCGCCCGAAAGCATAAGCAGAGAGTCATGCACTCCGCTACTGGATGTATCTGCGCTTGATGGGGAGTTAGATAGAAGGAGATTCATTCGTTTTTTTTTTCCCCCACCCTTTCCCCTGGGTGGGAAGTTGATTCCTTCTAGAAACTCATAAGCAAAGCAGAAAAGAGCTCTGGATAACTGCGGAGCCAAGCGGTAGGATACACTAGTGGTCAAGCGTGGTCTGTACGCAGCCTTATCTGACAGTCACGGAAGGGGAGATTTAGCAACATTTAGGTGATATGACCTTCACATGCTCGAACCAGGATTGCGTTCTCCAGATTGCGAACCAGGTGAAATGAGTCACTTGTAAAGGGTGAGAACAAAGCTAAACCCTCACCATTACCCAAGGTACCCTTGGGAACAGTAGGAATATTATAGACACAGAGGCCGAGTGCCTACTAATCATAATGTTTGGGGCACAATGGGCGGTGAGGGCATGAGGTATCACTTACGGAGATGATGCTAAGTACAGCAAGCGGTATCAGTCAGCTATATCTCTTGATTAGGGTGGATATATTTAGGCTGGGGGAGTAATTGCTATCCCGCGACAGGTCACCTGCTAGACGGTGCATCTCCCTGAAAGGGATAAAACTGTCTTTACTAGTTTTCAAAGTGCCACCTCAGGCACGGAAGCGTAAAACAGAACCCCACACTGACTTTCTCCCTTAGTGTCAACGAACAAACCGTTGAAATCTTTCTGATGAACACTTGTTTCACCTGCTCGGCATACTTTCAATCATACTGAGAAATCTGTCTATTGTCAAACGTATTTACCAGAATATCTCCTCCGGTCACTGTTGACTTTCTATCTTTATTCTGGAATCTATTTTTAACATACACATGATGCCAATACCCTAACGTTAGGAAATCATGTGCTTTCCAAGAGATCTGTTCAAACACACGCATGTTTGAATTTGTTATTCTTGGGCTTGTTTTTATTTTATCCCGTGCAGCTCTGGCTGGGCGGGTAGGAGGGTTTAGAAATTTCTGTTTCTAGCCCCATGCTGCGTGAGGGTCGGGGGTAGCAATGGACATGCCGTCAGACTGCGAGAGCTCAGACCCTTCTGATGCTCAACCTGAAGAACGGCGAGAGTCTGACCCTCGAGGCAGTATGGCTCCTTCTGAAGCCAGAGCCCCTATGGATTCACCTTTCGGAATGCATTCTGCATTCTTTGATGTTGTGCTACAATTGAAGAGATCAGCAGTGCCATCTCAGTCAAGAGCACCAATATTTGACATTTCGTCCCCTGATTGGATGAAAACTGAGCACTGGTTTAAGCCGCCAAGCCTGGGAATGGTGCCTGCAGTAGTTACACCACATGACACAGGCAATGCTTTGCCAGTTTCGGGATTGGCCACAAATATGGCGGCAAACCGTTTGAGACACTCCCAGTTGGTTAAAACGGACGACCACGTGCACTGGGAAGCCTTGAAGAAGTTCAAGACACTGCTGCTCTGTGATCCAGCAGCTGCCGAGTTGGGACGCTCCCTCGTCTCAGGTGTTAGCCTTTTGACAGACGAAGCAGAATGGTCTCGTTCACTCAGCGATGCCTTTGCTGGAAAGGCGGTAGCCACTCTTGCAAAGAAGTCCTCTGCTTTATGGAGGTTTCACAATTGGAGCATTGAGAATGGCCTAGGCCTTGCTATGTGTGCAACAGAGAGTGTCATTAGCAGATTCATGCAGTTTTTGAAGGAACATGGATATCCTACGACAGGCTCAGCTTTCCTCCAGACTTGGACATCTCTGCATTATCAGATCTGGTTGAAACGGCGTATGACGACGGGCGAGGCTCAATTGTTCCTGAAAGAGTTCATGGCCTCCTCAGGTTTCAGTGAGGAAGAGTTGACTCGGATTGGATGCCACTCCTTGAAGTGCACCCTCCTCTCCTGGACCTCCAAGGACGCTATCTTCCAATCCCAGACAGACCTTTTATGGGCCACCATTTGTCCAAAAGAGAACCAGTCAGCTGTTGTGTACTCCAGGGATGAGCTGACACGCGTCGGAGTGGTGATTTATCAAATGACCAGGGACGTGGAAAACAAACACTTCAAACCAGATGCCCCCAGAGCTGAACGTATTGCAGACCAGGTTGAGCTGACAGATTCAGAGAGTCAACAAGCCGACTTAAGCAATGAAAAACCTAGACAAGAGGACGCAGAGAGTACGCCATGCAACATGTGCCAAAGGGCACCGTGGGATGATTTGCCGCTGGACGAGCTGAGGAGACTGAAGGTCCATACCTTCTCTGGTGTTGCCCACATTGCTTCGAAGCAAGACCCCCACAGATTTGTGTGTGGGAGGAGATCTACGAAGAACTATGGGCGCGTCCCAGAGGGATCGAACTATGCAGACATGCCGATTTGCATGCAGTGCCGTAAGTGAATCTTGCAGAAGATGCCAACATGGTGTTTATGGCAAAGCAGAGGAACCATGCCTAAAATGGCAAGGTCCTAAAGATTGCAGTGCTTTCAGGGCGTAAGAAAAAAGAAATCACCAGTTTTCATCCTGTCAACGTCCAGCGTGTTTGACATGCAACCATGGCAGGACATGACCCATCAGAGCTGCACATCAAGCGGGTGATTACCGCCAACAGTGCATGGCTCAAGCAAAAGGTTGAGCGAACATGGGCTCTTCAACCCAGAAAATGGTGAATGCCGCAAATGGGCCTGTCAACCCTCGTGGTTGATATATTCGATTTTGCAACAAGCATACTCACCATCCAAACATTTTCATCACAACAAATTTTTCCACACAGGCAGCCATGTGTGCATGAATTTCTCTTTCGGTTTTCTTTATAGGGCAACCTACCGGGGATGGTAAACCCTCGAAGGAGGGGCAAGACCGCTGTTGGAGCTTGGAAAGCTGAGAGGGCAGCGACGGGATACAAGTGGTACAACCTGGGTACGGCTTTTACCGTTGGTTGGACTAGCGGCTTTGCGTTGCTCCTCCTGTGAGAGATTGTTGCCCCGGTCAAGCTGATTTGCAGTTTATCCAGATTCACTGGGAGTTTCTGAAGCTCTTTTTTCCTGCAGGTTATCTGGAGCCTTTAGGCATGAGTTCTGGAATTATGCAACTTCTGGACTGGAAACAGTTTTTTTTTCTCTCTGCAATGTGTTGCATTGCAGTTTATGTGGATCGGATGGAGTTGTCCCTGGCAGTGACCGAAAGCAGACCGATGGTGCCAGTCAAATTGTTTAGCTGGAGTGAACCCACACCGCCGGTTCAAGTGATGGCTCAACGAGTGGAGAATTCTTTGGATGGATGGTCAAGCTCAGATGATTGACGCCTTCCCCTCAAAAGTGCGTGGCAACCCGAGTTAAAAAATGCGTCTCTGAGTCCATCGCGATGTCAGTCAATGAGAGTTTGGCATGTTTGCAATTTGGAAAAAACCCAGCATTCAAGTTTGGCATGACTCCATCAGGCGAAACCAGGAATCCATAATCCTGGCAGCTGGAATCGTCACCACGCCGATTTTTGGAGTGTATGCATGCCAGGCTCAAGCAAACAAGCAGCACAAAAGGTGTGGACCATCACGCATGAAACCACGACATGACTAAGTTTACTTACCAAAAATCTTCAACCACCTAATGCTCGGAAAGGTTTAAAAGTGAGACCTTCACCAAACCACATCATGCGGAACGTTTGGATGGCAGAGGAGCTTTTCACTTTTTTATCTTGCAAATACTAGTACCCATGTCCACGGGTCTGGAGTCCGAGGCAGCTTTCAGGGCGAGGGCCACTGAAATTGGCTTGCCAGAGGACGCTGTAGACCGGCTAAAAAATGGTGGAGTGAGAAGCTTTGGAGCATATGCCTTCATTACGAGCTATCAGCCAGGTCAAGCAGATGAGGCCCCGCTGATCACAGCCCTGACAGACACTATGGGGCGTGCACCCACAAATGCGGAGACCATTGCTTTGAGGAGGTTGTTTTTCGAGTCTTCCACATTAGCAGTGAACGAGTTCAAGCAACGTTCCGAAAGGGATGAAACTGCCGAGCCAACCAAAATGCCCGTAGCAGAACGGAATGCCAGACTGGAAGATCAGAAGAAAAGACTGCCGGGCTTGCATTTTAGCCCAGAGACTGAGCCCAGTCACAAATTGGTGGACACAGTTTGCCAAATGGCCACTGACCAGACCCTGGAATGGACGCCATGGGAAAAGCTCACCAGCAGAAGCAGCGAGGTCACTCACAGTCAAAAGGATTTAAAATTTTCTTTAGATAGCCAAGGGTCAGTGAAAGTCGCGGCAAAGACGCAGAGCCCTGACGCAAACGTGACAGGTGAAATGAGAGTCAGACAAGCTCTAAACCGTAGGGCCCGAGCATTTGACCTTGCCCAGCTGTGCGCCTACACCACCATGGAAGCTTGGCATGAGCGCATTTTTGAAGTTCTGCAAAAAGAACCAGCTCCAAATGCAATGGCCGTCACAATGCACCAGCTAAAAGAAGCTGACAAGATGCTTTTCAGAAAGCTTGCTGAGAAAACAGATGGGTCCAAACCAATGGAGACCCATTTTGAGACATGCACGAACAATGCAGAAGTGCAGTTTTGCCTTATTCCCATGGTAAAAGGAGCATCAAGACCCAATGCAGACGATGCCCCATCCCCAAGGCCAAAGGGGAAGGGCAAAGGAAATGGCAAAGTCAGAAAGGATTACAACAAGCCCTCTTACAATGGTGGAGCACAGCCCTTGCCGCCAAATTGTCATCAAATGACACCGCAGGGAAAACCAATTTGCAATACCTTCAATAGAGGGACCTGTGACTTTGCTAAGCCGGGGAAAAGGTGCAAGAGAGGTTTCCATGTGTGCTGGCAGTGCTTCAAGCCGAAGCCTTTTTCCACATGTGACCATTCGTGACAAATAGCACCCCATTTTGGGGATAATTTGGAGCCGCCACCAGAGAAGCGAGCCAAGACAGTGCATAAGACTCCAACTCCAATGCATGACACGTTACCAATTTTTCCAGACGAATCAAGCTCCAAAAGGGCGCTTTTTTGTGAAGTTTTTGCAGGATGTGGACGGCTAAGCCGTGCAGCCAAACAGTCAGGTTTTGCAGTTTTTCCGGTTGATGGACCTAGAAATGAACACAAAGTTGAGTGCCCAGTTTTGACCTTAGATTTGGTGCGCACAGAGGAACAACAGTGTCTCCTTGATACCCTGCGACAGTTGAAGCCACAAGCTATCCATGTAGCGTTGCCATGCGGTACAGGGAGTAGAGCCAGAGAGCGTCCCGTACCCGCTCACCTAGTAGCAAAGGGAGCACCACAGCCAAGGCCATTGCGAAATGCTTCCCATCCTCTTGGTATGCCAGGGCTGACCTACCACGAGAAACAAAGGGTTGAAAGTGCCAACAAACTGGCAAAATTTGCCATCGACCTGTTTGTCCTGGCCGTCACTTTGTCATGTGTTTTCAGCTTGGAGAACCCTAGCAACTCTTGGATGTGGAATGTCCTTTTTGTATATGTCCAACAACTCCATGATCAGCGTTTCCTGCAGGCCTGGACAAACATGTTTGCTGTGCAGTTTAGTAACTGTGCACATGGTGGCGAACGTCCAAAACAGACCACTTGGAGAAGCACCCATGATGTTTACAATCATCTGGCCAAGCCTTGCCCAGGAAACCACGAGCATAAGCCCTACCAGGTTACCAAGTCCTTTGGCACCTGGACCTTTGACACCGCGGCCGAAAGCGAGTACCCATGGTTATTGTGCATCCGTCTTTGCCAGGCACTTCATGCAAAATTTTCTAAATGTTTTGACCTCTCACCCCCGAAAAAACCCGCTGTCGGCCACACTCAAAATAAACACCAACGAACCTTGATCCCTGAATACCGCTGCATTACAAATCAAACACCTCATCCACCTGATGAATTTAAACTCCTTCCTCCACAATCTTCAGGGGGTAACTGCGGGGAGGAAAGCCTAGAAAAAGAGGGAAGCAAGTATGGCATTTACCATACGCCGGAGCAGTTTATTGAAAGGGCAATTTCATTAACGCATCCGTTTGATGACAAATTTGCAGTTGAAGATTTGACCAGGTCTAACCTTTTTGAACTGCTCACAAAGGGTAAAAGCCATGTTGCAGCACAGCGCCTAGACTTTGCAAAGAAGCTAGCCCGCTGGTCAAAAAAACTGGTGACGGAGGAAACCAGATACCTTGCAACCCTTCCACTGCATGCCCAAAAAGTGCTAAAGGGAAAAAAGCTGTTACTCTTCCGAAAGTTGTTGGCAGAGTCTGGGTGTCCCGACCTGGGACCAAGCGACATTATGTCAGGACTAGACCTAGTTGGAACGGCATCGAAGTCACCCTTCTTCGATACCAAGCTTGTGCCAGCTACGTCAACCCCACAGTTTCTGCAGATGTCAGCTAAGTGGCAAAGACCAAAAATGGAGGCCAGGAACGTGCATGCAGATGATCCTGAGATGTCCCGCCTTCTTTGGGACACCACTTTGCAGGAGGTGGAGTCTGGGTTTTTGGAAGGCCCTTTTGAAACCATGCATGACCTCAAAGCACATGTTGGATCGGACCAAGTCGTAGTCAGCCGCCGTTTTGTCATCGTCCAGTCCGGGAAACCAAGGATCATCGATGATCTGCGCGAGTCTGGAGTGAACAAGTCTTACACTGCCGTCGATGCACTGGCCCTGCACGATGTTGACTACGTAACTTCTCTTGCACACTTGATAACCACCACAGTGCGGCATGCCATGGACGACCCAGAACGTTTGGTGAAGGTGCCACTCAAGACTGGCCAGTGGATGGTGGGGCGATTGCATCCAGACTTTGAAGGTGAAGTAGAATGGCGAGGCAGGTGCGTGGATTTGTCAAAGGCCTACAAGCAAATCCCTGTTAGCCCTGGGTCGAGACCTTTCGCAGTGCTGATGGTTCATCACTATAGCACTGGCCTCCCAGTGTACTTCGTTAGCAACAGCCTTCCGTTTGGTGCAAGCTCTAGCGTGTTTGGTTTCAACAGAGTTTCCAGGAGTTTGTGGCACATAGCAAGCGTGTTTTGCAAACTGCTTGGAGGGGTCTTTTTTGATGACTTTCCACTCTTGGAGCCGCAGCCCTTGTGCGCCCTGGCAACCAAGTCTTTTGAAGGGCTTCTAAAAGCCTTGGGTTGGAAGTTCTCCGACGACCCAAACAAGACCCATCCTTTTGAGACTGAGTTTGACGTCCTTGGTATACGCTTGAGTGTAGGTTCCTTGCATGGGGGCCCCTTCGTCATGCAAAACAAGCCTAGTAGAGTCGAGAAAATTCAGAAACTCTTGGAAGATACTGCCACCCTTGAAAAAGTAGACAAGAGGCATGCCCAGGTGGTACATGGGAACCTGAACTTCGCCCTTAGCTTCTTCTTAGGGAAATCCCTCGTCTCAGCCCGTGCGTTCGCCCACTTGACCACCGAGGGTCACAGAGCTTCACCAGAACAGATTGAGCAGCTGTGTGCCTGGACCCACGCCATGGTGGGAACTCTGAAGCCAAAAAGGTTGGACCCCGAGGGGGTAGCAAAACCAGTGTTAGTTTTCACAGATGCCGCTTATGAAAATGGTGTGGCTACCTGGGGGATAGTGGTGATAGACCCCCCGACAAAGGTAAGGACTGCACTTGGAGGCGAAATTCCAGCTTCCTTGGTAGACGCATGGCATAGCCTAGGGAGCGACCAGGTAATCACCTTAGCAGAGGCCTTCGCAGTTCTTCTTGCACGTGTTGTGTTCCGAAAAACCTTGACCAAGCGTAGAGCTCTGTTTTTCGTGGACAATGAGGGTGCCAGGTATTCCTTGATAAAGGGTGTAAGCCCGACTCTCGCGCTACTGCAGATCGTCCAGCTCTTCCATTCCTGCTCCGAGGAAGACCAATGCCTGCAGTGGATAGAGAGAGTGCCGTCGAAATCAAACATCGCCGACCTTCCAAGTAGAGGCCAGACCGAACTGGCCCTAAGGCTCATAGGTGGTGATGCCTGGACCGAACCTGTCGATGTTGAGACTGTTGCCAGACTTTGCAGTGACTTCAAGCAGATGCCGACGCTCCTTCAACACAGCATTCAGCATGCAAACAGCCTCCAGCTGGAGTTGCAACAGCATGACGACTTCACGGGGGAATAAGCGGGTCATGCTATACCTTGCAAGCAACCGACAACTCAGTCGGCATCGTTGCAAAAAACCTATGCGTGTCCGTTTCTTCGAGACTGAAGCTCAACATGAGCTTTCCATGACCCCCGACCAGTCAATAAATGAATGCACAGAAAAGGAAACCTTATATCAAAGAGAATTTTATCAAGTCGGAAATCTATTATGAATTATAAGAAGCTCCTTAGTCACTCCTCGTTTTTATTTTTCACATATACAAATTTAAGTATATGATTCAAAGCGAAATCATACTTGCGCCACCTATTGTTTTGTAATAATTTTTTCCAACACTCGGAAGTTGACGCTTCTGAAAACTTCTAAAGACGGTGCATCTCCCTGAAAGGGATAAAACTGTCTTTACTAGTTTTCAAAGTGCCACCTCAGGCACGGAAGCGTAAAACAGAACCCCACACTGACTTTCTCCCTTAGTGTCAACGAACAAACCGTTGAAATCTTTCTGATGAACACTTGTTTCACCTGCTCGGCATACTTTCATTCATACTGAGAAATCTGTCTATTGTCAAACGTATTTACCAGAATATCTCCTCCGGTCACTGTTGACTTTCTATCTTTATTCTGGAATCTATTTTTAACATACACATGATGCCAATACCCTAACGTTAGGAAATCATGTGCTTTCCAAGAGATCTGTTCAAACACACGCATGTTTGAATTTGTTATTCTTGGGCTTGTTTTTATTTTATCCCGTGCAGCTCTGGCGGGGCGGGTAGGAGGGTTTAGAAATTTCTGTTTCTAGCCCCATGCTGCGTGACCCACCCTATTTTTTCCCACCCACGCAACAGGGGGGAATAAGCGCTATACCTTGCAAGCAACCGACAACTCAGTCGGCATCGTTGCAAAAAACCTATGCGTGTCCGTTTCTTCGAGACTGAAGCTCAACATGAGCTTTCCATGACCCCCGACCAGTCAATAAATGAATGCACAGAAAAGGAAACCTTATATCAAAGAGAATTTTATCAAGTCGGAAATCTATTGTGAATTATAAGAAGCTCCTTAGTCACTCCTCGTTTTTATTTTTCACATATACAAATTTAAGTATATGATTCAAAGCGAAATCATACTTGCGCCACCTATTGTTTTGTAATAATTTTTTCCAACACTCGGAAGTTGACGCTTCTGAAAACTTCTAAAGACAAGGCTAAGTGGAGTGGTGCCGGCATTATGGGAGGTGTTATAGTAGGGTGAGCATTGTCCTAGGCACAGCTCGCAGCTGGTATCTGGTTCAATCCAATATTTACACGATGGTAGGTTGTGGACCTGGTCCACGGCACCGTTCGCAGCTGGTTACTGCCTCGATCCAATGGTTACCTCCTGTCAGCATGGGCATGTGTCAGGACACCGACAGCTTGAGTGTGTCTATTTGCGAAAGCATACCCTTGGAGGAGACGCCCCCGAGATGGCACTTCTAAATTAGATGGCGGGTTCGATTAAACGAAGGTGATCCGTTCCGTATTGCTTTTTGGGGATTGGCTCCTGTTACATACTGGCCGAAAAAATAAAAAACGAACACCTAAGAACTGGAAAAAGCGAATCCAGGCTTCCCTAGTCCGAGAAGACGGTGTGTGCAGAATCTTGTTCATCAGGACTTTACCAGCGCCCATCCACTCATTGCGGAAGCTCACGGTTGGAGTGCATCTCTGCTGCAACGAATGTTATGGCCTGCTCTGATTGTGGTTCCACAGGAGGTGGAAACCAGCTCAAAATGTAAAAGTCGCCAGAGCCCTCGCCATTACCCAAGGTACCATTGGGAGCGGCGGGTGTCCTGCAACAGTCCTACAAAGGTGAACTGCACAGCTTCCCTGAAACAACGATTATTAGGCGCATTCCTAGGGCACCGCGATGAAGTAACTGTACAATTCGGTGAGGAGTACATAAAGGCCCCGTGGAAATTGTCCTCCAACTGGTCTGCCATCTCAGGGCAACAACTTAAACTTGGTGAATGGGATCTATTGATAGGGATGTGCCCAATTTCGGTGGATAGTAAATTCGGTGAGGTAGTGAGCTGAAGGGTAATTAAAGGCTTCGATGGAACGGGTACTCATTCTCCGGCGGGATCCCAATCAGCGATAACTACAGGCAGTTGCTAGCTTAACATATGGTTAACAGGTAGGGTCCGTCAGTCTTTGTTTATAATGAATACCCATCATATTGTCACAACTAACTCATGAGTGGTCAGTTCTATGGGGGATTCATTGGGCAGGGCGGCTCGTAGTAAACCCATGGTGTGTTTGCCCTGCGCAAGCATCTCTGTGACTACCGCCCAACAGCATAAGCCGAGAGTCATGCACTCCGCTTCGAGATATGTCTGCTCTTCTAGGCACTCATAAGCAAAGCAGAAAGGAGCTTTGGATACCTGCGGAGCCAAGCGGTATGAGACACTAATGGTCAAAGTGTGATCTGAACGCAGCCTTATCTGACAGTCACAACAGTCTGGCAACCTATTATTATCTGCATGTTCCTAATTAAGGTAAGCTTATGATCAGTGGGCGGTTTAGATTGGGTTCATCCTGGAGGACCTATTTCATAGTCTGGGAGTGCCGCAGTGGCTGGTGGGCGACAGCAGGTTGACAATCACTTGGCAGCCTCCGGGTCACTGAGGCAGGCGCTAGTCAGCAACTGACACTTGGGCGAGTTTACTTCCGTATGGAAAAGGCCTGCCCCTATCCATGGCGTGTGGTTCAGTGTGAAAATGCCCTCACGGGTCTGGTTCAAGTGGGGAGTGCTACCTAGGGTACCCCTGGGAGCCCCCCACTTGACCTGACAAGGTTTCATGAGGCATGAGGACTAAATTGGCGGGAGGTAGGTACAAATGCGGTAGTGAGCTGATGAAAGTCGATTTGTAATCACGGAAGGGATCCGCATGCACATGAAGGGCTCATATCAGCAATAACTACCCGGCAGTGGCTAATAACAGATTGAGACAGTGACAGGCCGCCCTTTCTTGTGGACGAGTCACCCTCTGCAATATTACGTCAACATAGCGGGTTGCAGTTTGATGCTCAATGGGTGGCTGTAGTCGGGTGCATCATAAAGGCTCATTCTTTGGGTTGGAATTAGCACAGGATAGGTGAGCTACGGATACCCGACTGCCATTTGGCCACCAAGACAGCAACAAGGAGCCGAGTGGATGTTTCTGTCATTACACTGTGGTGATGATCACTGTCATACTTCCGCATAGGACTCGCCTGGATGGAGGTTGCCACCCAGGGCACCCCTGGGAGCGCCTGCCATTAACTGTCTCTTTCAAGGAGGAGGCCATGGACTATTGCAATACTTTGGCAAAGGCCTCGAGTGAGGAATGATGTTGTGACAGGGCACCTGCCAGACATTACGCTAAGTGGAGTGATGCCGACATTATGCTAGGTGCTGTAGTAGGTTGAGCATTGTCCTAGATACAGCTCGCAGCTGGTAACTGGTTCAATCCACTAGTTACACGATGGGAGGTTGTGGACATTGTCCACAGCACAGTTCGCAGCTGGGTACTGCCTCGATCCAAGTAGTTACCTGTCGGCAGCATGGGCAGGTTAACTCAACATGGAGGGTCGCTAGACCCCTCGCCATTACCCAAGGTACCCTTGGGAACGGCGGGTGTCCCGTAACAGCCCCACAACAGTGAATTGCACAGTTTCCCTTAAACAACGTGGATTAGGCTCATTCCCAGGGCACCTCGAGTGAAGTAACTGTCCAATTTGGTGAGCAGTACGAGTACGTAAATGCCACGTGGAACTTGTCCTCCAGCTGGTCTGTCATCTCGGGGCAACAAATTAAACTTGATGGATGGAGATCTATTGGTAGGGATGTGCCCTATTTCAGCTGGTAGTAAACTAAGGGAGGTAGTGAGCTGAAGGGTGAAGTTAAATCTTTCGATGGAATGGGTACACATTCTCCGGCGGGATCCCAATCAGCGATAATAACTACAGGCAGTGGCTAGCATAACGTGTGGTTAACGGTAAGGGTCCGTCAGTCTTTGTCGATAATGAATACCCATCATACTGTCACAACTAACTAATGAGTGGTCAGTTCTATGGAAGATTCATTGGGCAGGGCGGTACGTACTAAACCCATGGTGCAGTTGACCTGCTCAAGCATCCCTGTGACTACCGCCCGAGAGCATAAGTCGAGAGGCATGCACTCCGCGTCTCGATGTATCTGCGCTTGATGAGGAGTTAGATATAGAAGGAGATTCATTCGGCTTTTGTTGTTTTTTTTTCCTTACCCTTTCCCCTGGGTGGGAAGTTGATTCCTTCTAGAAACTCATAAGCAAAGCAGAAAAGAGCTCTGGATAACTACAGAGCCAAGCGGTAGGATTGGGCTCTGGTACAATTAGTGTACCAGGTTCGAGTGGCCACGCCTTCAGCACGACGGCGTCGCCATGGCTGATTCTGACCAGGAAGTTGATCCGGATGTACCTTGGAACCATGGTTCCGATGGTGACTCTTCTGAAAGCCTTGAGTGGCCAGACCTTGAATTCTGGCACCCACGATGGGTTGGCATGTCACCTAGTGCCATTGCCCATCAGATGGAACAGGAAGCTTTTCAGAAAATTGATCAACAAGTGTTGCACCGTATTCGCCACAACAAGGCGCTTCGAGTACGATGCACTACTCGGTTTCATCTGGACAACCTCATCGAGAAGATCAGATTCACTTATGGTTCTGACGCAATGTCTCCTGCAACTGGACATGCCAGCAGTGATGACGAATTTTGGTAGATCATTCAGCTCTGCGAGCCTGTGGATTACTATTTTCCACTTTTCCTGGAGGCATCTTCACAGTTTGTATACAGTGATTTGCGGCGCATTGATTTTTCGGGCATACAGTATTTCAGGGGATGTATCGGGTATGCCTTTTTCCAATTTTAGCTTTGGTTTGGCCATTTACAATTTTTCTTTTGGGCAGATGGTTCGAAATTTACCCAAGTACAAGCAACCAATTTTGCGGGTGCGATCCATCTGGACTGGACTCTGGACCATCTACTGACTGCTGGGCGTTTACCTGGTTTTGCATGTCAACTAGCTTGCCATCAGCCATTAATTGTTCGTTGGACGCAATTTTTCAGCAGTTTTTCAGCCGGGTCGTGGACTTCATGTTTCTACGAGTGGTTTTGCAAGTGTGTCGAGAATTCCAACGTTTGAGTGAGTTCCAGGTCCTGCTTGATTGGTTCAGTTCTCTGGTGAACCGTCGCGCTGTCCGCATGCTACAGACTTTGAAGATTTTGCCTCAATGGTTCCAGATGTTGACTAGCCCTGGCATCGAAGGCATCCTTCACCATCCAGCAGACTCCGGGAATGCTTCAGTTTGGAGTCTCTACGCGACCGTCTGCGAGTGCGGGACCACTTGTTGGGCTGCCTTTTTTAGGCACTGGTTTGACACTCACGCAACGTACAGTCGGTATATGTGTTCGCACTCAAGGAAATTTTGGGGTCTTTGGGCACTCCGAAGCAGAATCTTCTTTGCATCGTTTGGTCACCTTGCAGCTGCCTTTTCTTTCCGTTTGCAGAGGAACAATGTAGTGGAAAAAATTGGGTACGTGGACTGCATTTTTTGCCGTGGCCACAAATTTTCAAATCGAGCCGTGAGACTCCGACTCAGTTTGCCACGCTGGACTATTTTCTGCCTGGTGAGTCTGCAGACAGCAGTTGGAACTAACCAGGGACCTGAGTGTCTCGGCAGTGTAGACGATTGCCTTTGGCCTGGAAGAGGTCCGCCTACAGACAACAGCAGCCCGGTGTCGTGGTTATTGCCAATTTTCTGTTCGACAGTTGTTTTATTTATCACCTGGGTATTTCGAACATGGTGGAATTTTCTACCGACAGCAGCCGCCAGAAACGAAGTTGATTATGCCAGTTTTGGGGCAGCACTGGAACGTCTCGACAGAGAAAACAATGTGCTGAGACAAGAAGTGAGCGCCCTGAATAGTGCACTTTCTGAATTTTTCTCAGTAGCTGGAAGGCTCAGGGATGACCTTGATGGTGTTACAGCAGATCACGACCGTTTGGCTGAACAAGTTGAATGGCAGCATGTCGGGATGGTTCGCCTTGGAGGCTTTAACCCCTATCAGAGCTTGTAGGTTTTCGCTCGGGAAAGACGAAACATGATGGCCTACCGTTCGATGGGCCCGAGTGGGTTTATGACGACGGTTCTTCACCAAGACGGGTTGTTGGGCTTGCAAAGTGACTTCAATGTACTTGGAGGAGTTGGTGCGAGGTTGGACTACCCGAGGGGGGAGGCGAGTGCAGACGCCCATCCTCTCATCGAATTTAACGACGTAGGAGACGGGTCCTCATTGCCTCAAGATGTTCTTTGGGCGATCGCACGCAACAAACTACAGATAGAGCTGTACAACTGCCTGGTGAGGGAAGACTTTGTCAGGGCGCGCCTGTTCCAGCAAGCATTGTTATATTCTTCATAGACGTCTCCCATCAAGACAGACTCCTAAACCGACAGGATCAAGTTCGTCTATTCACATACCTTGGAGACCATCTCGAAGGCATGTCTGATGGGCTCAGGGGAGAAGATGAAGATCGAGCCAACGACTACCGAGCACTAGCTGGAAGGTTTCGTAGGGTGGCATCAGTGCACTGAACCTGAAGGTCACTGGGGACGCGGTCAAAGATCACTGTGATCCTGTTTGGCGACAATACATCGACCAGAGCGAACAGCTGAGGATTCCCGGTCTCGTCGCGTAGCAAAGTTGTAATGCAAGCTCAGTTAATGTTTAAGGCTTAATTTTCGGTTGTATGTGTCAAGAACGGGCGCAAAGTAGCATATGTCTATTCAGTTTCTTACACTTAATGCACCTCATGAACCGCAGGGATGCCAAACAAACTGGACAGAACTGAGTTGTCTTGAGGTTTTCGGTGAGTCCTCATGTAACGAGGGAAGTTACCTTGCCGATTGACTATCACTAAATGTAGTCAGTCCATGTTGATCCGAGTTCCGGGGAAACATGCCACCGGAAATTTTGATGTTCACTCGTAGTCAGGTTCAAGTTTCTGACAATCATGGAGTCAGGAAGTGAACATTCTTTTCCTCAAAGCAATCCTCTGGCAATCAGGCAGTCAGAAATTGGATGTTTTGAAGTGGGAATAACTGCATAGTTTACAGTCAGGTTGATTTCTCCGACAATCATGATGTCACGAACCTGGAAACCCATTTTTTATGCCACAGTTTCTGACAAACATGCTGTCAGAGTTAGTACTGGGTTTGGCAAAGCCCTTATTTTAAGGGGACTGCTTTTGCGAAACATTTTCGGGTCTCTGCGTTCCGCGACGTTCGATTGCCATGAGTCGCAAATTTACAGGGAGACCGCCACCTTTGTCGACCCATCCAAGTGGCAGGTATTGGGGTAAACCTCCGGCTTTGGCACCACCTGGGCACAAAGGCAAAGGAAAAGGGGGCCGTATTGTCCTCTCCGCACCTGAGGAGTCAATTTGTGACACCATCGACCACAGCAATTTGCGGGGAATTTTGAGGGACCTTTGCTACTGGCAGAGCCACGTCACGACAGTGGAAGAGCTTGCTGGCAAAGTGACGTCTGCCGATTGGTACCCTTTGCTGTTGGGCAAACTTGCTGAGTCGGTCATCGTAATATCAGGTGCCCCCAATGTCGGCAAATCCAGCCTAGCAGTTCACCTGGCCAAGACCTTGGGTTTGATGCGGACAAAGACTACGAGCAGGAATTTCTGGCTTTTCGCTCGTAGTGAAAGACCGTATTTTTCCCTCTGGGTGTATTGCACCGATTCTTTCTGGAGTGAGCAGGAACCATCTTGGTCCAGGATGAGACAGTCCGTTTCGTCCATCACTTCAGGCGAAGAATTTGCCACTGGAGCAGCCATCCTCGAAGGCCACAGGGTTTTTGCTTTTCCGGGCTATGCCGACTTGGCCACCACTGTGGTATACCTGGCAGCTACCGACAAGCTTTTGTTTGAGCGAGGGACGGAAGCTGGGTCAATTCGAAAGCATAAGCTTTTCCTGTCGAACACCTTGGAACAACTCCAAAAGCTCAACAAGATGATCGTCCTGGAAGGAGAAAAGTCGCAGGTCTATTTAGTGTGCCAGACCTTATACAAGTCGCCCTCCTGGAGGACGCGAATTTGGACGCATCACATCTGTCGGCGGACATTGAACTGGACGGCAGGTGGACATTCTGAGCTGTCGGTGTTTACAAGCAGGCCGAACAGGATACAGCCGACTCGAGATATTGGTTTTGGTTGGCAGCGATACAAATTTTTTGATTTCGAATTTTCTACAATTCAGGTTACACAATGTGCTGGCCTTTTTGGCTTTATTCGATATTTTCTGGGACGTGACAACTCAGTATATCACTCAGGCAGTCACAAGCCTCAAAGCAGGACAATCATGAAGTCCAGAGAAAGTTTGCCTCCAACCGTCATTTTGTTCGGGGGTCAGTCGGGACGCCTGAAGGCAATTCAAGCACCTCAGGCAACCATGGAATCCAATGTCAGGCACCATCACTTGGATCTAAGACCCTGAAAGCATTTAGCAATTCAGAAACCAATGGATTCATTGACCCACGCCTGTTAATTTGGGAATTAGACCCTTGACGGCACCATCACTTGGATCTAAGATCTTGAAAGCATCTAGCATTTCAGAAACCAATGGATTCTTTGATCCGTGCCAGTTATTTTGACATCTGGACCCTTGACGGCTGCTTGATGTCAACCTTGTTTGCAGTGTGAAATCTGGGATTTCTCAAATCATAGCTTGCATATAGTTTGCATGAATTTCACATGATTTTCGGTTGAGTTTTGAAACCGATGTTTCCTGGGACAAAACCTCGAAGTGAAATTCGCCTTCACTTGAAGACCAGTAACACATCGAGAAGGAGAGTTTGCAACTAGCTAGGACACTCAGCCTGGTGGAACCCCGGGAAGTATAGAGTTCAGTCTCTAACGCTTGGTTCCTTCTTTTGTGGCCCGTTTTTCGGAAATCCACGTGTGTTGGACAGCAGTGTTTTCGAAAATCTGTTTTGATTGACGGGGGATCAAGTGTCATGTGGTAACTCATGGATACCCCGTATTCTGGAGTGGCTCTGGGGTAATGCTTGGCTCCATGACCCTTTTCTCTCCTACCAAATCGTGGGCTCACAGCTCTAAATGTTGCGAAGGTCAGGGCCAAGCTCAAGGAAGCCGTACAGCCATGCTGACGCCCAGGGAGAACCTGGACGTTGACAGCGAAGACTCGGAACCCACACCCCACAGACACTCAGGTTTCAGGGTCGTGGCCGAAGCAGGACTCCAATTGTCGCATTTCCTCGCCAGAATCTCGAACAAGAGATCGAGCGAGGTTCGAGTTTATTCTTTTCAATCGAGAAAACCGCTCCCAATGACCACGAAGATGGGTGACCTCCCTTTGAAGATGTCGATGCAGATCTGGTCACAAGATTTGGCAGGAGCTATCGAAGAAGGTCTGAAATCCGGCCATGTGAAGAGCATTGACAAGGACGAGACGAAGGACTATAAGGTGTTCTTCATCAGGCATATTTCCGCCTGGGAATTTTTTGATAGCTGCGAGACAGACCGAGCTCAGCAAGATCGTCGAATTCAACAACTCTCTGACGAGGTGGACGTTCTTCGCACCAGGGTGGAGAACCTGGAAAGGGCGCAAGGTACTCGCTGAACAAAGGGTTGCCCGTGATTTGAGGGAAACCCTTGCTCTGCAACGCTGCTCCGATGGGTGGCCGCCCTACATTGCGGCGAAGTTGGGGCCGGCCCCTGACGGGTGAATCCCACAGCACTGCCAAGTCGAGGAATCGAAAGCCTTGTGTTTTGTTTATTGAAATTTTGTTTGAAGGATGGTACAGCGGACTACGTGTGATCGACGTCTTCCTGCTTTCGCTTTTACCATTGCATCGGGCTGGGGCTAGATGAGGAACCCCACTTTGGACCATCTTCCCCAGGATGCTTGCTATGGACGTGAGAGTTTCCTCTGCCCCTGCAGTGTCCAGATCTGGTGATGGACTAGACAGGCGCGACGAAGTTTGGTTTGCACCCTACGCCTGAAGGACCCTTCCGCGAAGGGAACGATCTTTCAGCTGTACGATGCAAATCTATATTGCGAAGCAAAGCACGTTGCGACGGAGTTGGCTGAGCTTTTACAAGACAACACATACAATTTTTCCGGACAGCAGTACATCAAGGTCAATTTTTTTTATTCCTCGAGATCTTTGACTTCCCTGGGCACAAATTTTGTGTTGAGGGTTTTGTTTTCCGTGCGAATGCAGTTGTTCCGACCGAAGTGGAGGACTTGACAACCGAGGCGATTCAGTGGACCAATAGTCTCATTGGACCTTGCCCGACATGTCCAAGTGGCATTGATGGGTCCGAGTCGGTTCGGCCATCTCCCTCCGTAGTCCAGGGAATCGCGTGCCGAAAACTGCCTGAGGACAACCTGGGGTGTGCTTCGGAAAACCTCGGCTTAAGCAGCAAGCACGTTCGAGAGCTTGCAGAGTGTTCCTGCCAGAGCACTAGTCGCAGTGGGGAATTATCGGGTGCTCTGACACTTGGCATCACGTCACTTCGTGTCAACGTTAGACAGTGATGGAATCATGACCCATCCAATGCACCTACAACAAGATCAGCTGGAACCATGACCGGCCTTGGATTTACCCCCGACTGTGCAATTACTGGAAGCAAAAAGGAAATCAATATAAAGTCCGAGTGTTGTGCACTTGTGTTCTCTTTTTCGAAACGTCGGCAACTGCTTTTTTTGTAGTAAGTTTTATTTGTGTAAATAGTACATTTACACGAATATTGTTTACCTTACGTCACAACGGTACGCCATATAATTTAATATAATTATATGGATTGCAAATTAACATTCGAAACTTCCACCACCAGTGTTGACTTAGTCTCAACCGATCCTGGTTTTGTGGAGAAATAAGATGTCACTCTTTTGAAAAAAGATGAAAGCATTATTTCTCCAAACAAAAATTTGTGAACCCTCACAAATAAGGATCAAAGGTAATCTTCTCTGGTTGGTGGTAAACAAACGTTTACTAAGTGTTGAAACATCCAACCAAATCTGGAAGCAAACAAATTGACGTTCAACTTCCCATTTCTATTTCTGAATTTGAGATGTGGTATTCAACAATTCCATTGGAAACACCACATCCTTCACACGTCACACAATCATTTGTAATGCTGTGACTTTTCCCAATCAAGTGGTGGGAGGGCGGGAGTCCCTTTAAAATAAGGGGCAATTTTTTCACCCACCCCGTTTATCACTCCCACCCAAAAAATTGTAGAATTGGGAATTATCGGGTGCTCTGACACTTGGCATCACGTCACTTCGTGTCAACGTTAGACAGTGATGGAATCATGACCCATCCAATGCACCTACAACAAGATCAGCTGGAACCATGACCGGCCTTGGATTTACCCCCGACTGTGCAATTACTGGAAGCAACAAGGAAATCAATATAAAGTCCGAGTGTTGTGCACTTGTGTTCTCTTTTTCGAAACGTCGGCAACTGCGTTTTTTGTAGTAAGTTTTATTTGTGTAAATAGTACATTTACACGAATATTGTTTACCTTACGTCACAACGGTACGCCATATAATTTAATATAATTATATGGATTGCAAATTAACATTCGAAACTTCCACCACCAGTGTTGACTTAGTCTCAACCGATCCTGGTTTTGTGGAGAAATAATTCTAGAAACTCATAAGCAAAGCAGAAAAGAGCTCTGGATAACTACAGAGCCAAGCGGTAGGATATACTAGTGGTCAAACGCGGTCTGTACGTAGCCTTATCTGACAGTCACGACAGGGGAGATTCAGCAACATTTAGATGATATGACCTTCATGTGCTTGAACCAGGATTGCGAACCAGGTGAAATGCGTCACTTGTAAATAGGTGAAAACAAAGCGTAACCCTCACCATTACCCAAGGTACCCTTGGGAACAGTAGGAATAGTATAGACACAGAGGCCGATTCCTACTACTCATGATGTTTGGGGCACAATGGGCGGTGAGGGCATGAGGTACCACTTACCGAGATGATGCTAGGTACAGTAAGCGGTATCAGTCAGCTATATCGCTTGATTAGGGTGGATATATGTAGGCTGGGGGAGTAATTGCTACCCTGCGACAGGTCACCTGCTAGACAAGGCTAAGTGGAGTGTTATCGGCATGATGCTAGGTGCTATAGCAGGTTGCGCATTGTCCTAGGTACAGCTCGCAGCTGGTAACTGGTTCAATCCAATAGTTACACGATGGTAGGTTGTGGACCTGGTCCACGGCGCAGTTCGCAGCTGGTTACTGCCTCGATCCAATGGTTACCTCCCGTCAGCATGGGCATGTGTCTGGGCACCGACAGCTTAGGTGTGTCTGTTTGCGAAGGCATACACTTGGAGGAGACGCCCCCGAGGTGGCACTGCTAAATTAGATGACGGGTTCGATTAAACGAAGGTAATCCGTTCCGTATTGCTTTTTGGGGTCTGGCTCCTGTTACATACTGGCCGAAAAAATCAAAAACGAACACCTAAGAACTGGAAAAAGCAAATCCAGGCTTCCCTAGTCCGAGAAGACGGTGTGTGCAGGATCTTGTTCATCAGGACTTTACCAGCGCCCATCCACTCAATGCGGAAGCTCACGGTTGGAGTGCATCTCTGCTGCAACGAAAGTTATGGCCTGCTCTGATTGTGGTTCCACAGGAGATGGAAACCAGCTCAAAATGTATGTGTCGCCAGAGCCCTCGCCATTACCCAAGGTACCATTGGGAACGGCGGGTGTCCTGCAACAGTCCTACGAAGGTGAACTGCACAGCTTCCCGGAAACAACGATTATTAGGCGCGTTCCCAGGGCACCTCGAGTGAAGTAACTGTGCAATTCGGTGAGCAGTACATGAATGCCACGTGGAAATTGTCCTCCAACTGGTCTGCCATCTCGGGGCAACAAATTAAACTTGGTGAGTGGGATCTATTGATAGGGATGTGCCCAATTTCGGTGGATAGTAAATTCGGTGAGGTAGTGAGCTGAAGGGTAATTAAAGTCTTCGATGGAACGGGTACACATTCTCCGGCGGGATCCCAATCAGCGATAACTACAGGCAGTGGCTAGTTTAACATATGGTTAACCGTTAGGGTCCGTCAGTCTTTGTTGAGAATGAATACCCATCATATTGTCACAACTAACTCATGAGTGGTCAGTTCTATGGGGGATTCATTGGGCAGGGCGGCTCGTAGTAAACCCTTGGTGTGTTTGCCCTGCGCAAGCATCTCTGTGACTACCGCCCAAAAGCATAAGCCGAGAGTCATGCACTCCGCTTCGAGATGTGTCTGCTCTTGATGGGGAGTTAGAGTATAGAAGGAGATTCATTTGTGTTTTTTTTCCCGAATGCGTAGCAAGGGTTCCCGTTTCACTCTGGGGGTCTGGGGGCTGAGGGTGTGTTCGCTCGACGTTGCGTTTGTGGTCGCAACCGTCCGCAACCGTTCGCAACCGTTCGCAACCGTTCGCGTGAGGACCGTATGGCCGTGCCTATGGGAAGTTTTACAGAGGTGGTCCTTTTTGGAGGTTTCAGACGTCTCGTTGCTTCGTTTCGCGTGGCAGGCGTGGCACTTCGTGACATTCAGACGTGTTCTGCAACGTGTCGAAAGTCGTTTTGCGTGGCAGGCGCAATACTTTTGCGACGTTTTCAGAAGATGTGTTGCAGTTTTCGTGGCAGGCGCAGCACTTTGGACGCGTCCATCGTCATTTTTCGTGGCAGGCGCAGCACTTTAGACGCGTCCTGTGGCGTGTTTTTTGTAAATCGCATTGGCAGGGCTGCGTCAAGTGGTGACAAGGTGCAAATTCCGTGGCAGGCGTGGCATTTTCTGACATGTGCTGAAAATTGACGGAAGCCTCGCACGAAACATCGATTTTGATGTTGCCAATTTTCGGGTTCTGAGGAAAACTCGTAGGAAAACGTCGATTTTGAAGCTGCAAAGTGTGAAAATTTGAGGAAGTCTCGCACGAAATGCTTGTTTTGGTGCTCCCACCTGTCTCTTCTCGCGTGTCTGGTTTTCCCGTGGCCTCGCCGTGTCTATGGGGGAAGCTGCAAAACGTGTCCTTTTGTCATGTTGCCAACTGTGAAAATTGCCGGAAGTCTCGCACAAAATGCTAGTTTTTCTGCATCCACGTGTTCTGTCGCGAGTCTCTCGTTTTCCAGTGGCGTCGCCGTGTCTATGGGGGAAGCCGCAAAACCTCTCCTTTTCGAATGTTTCCACGCAGGTTGTCCTGTCGTTTTGCGTGGCAGACGTGGCAGTTTCTGACATTCCAACCTGTTTGATAACGTGTGGAAAATGTTAAAATTGGGGGAAGTCTCGCACGAAATGCTCGTTTTGGCAACACGTGTCTCGTTTCGAGTCTCTGGCTTTCCTGTGGCTTCGCCGTGTCTATAGGGGAAGCCGCAAAACCTCTCCTTTTCAAAGGTTTCCAAGCAGGTTGTCATGTCGTTTTGCGTGGCAGGCGTGGCACTTTGTGACATTCCAACCTGTTTGATGATGTTCACAAAATTTCAAAATTGGAGGAAGTCTCGTAGGACATGCTGGTTTTTCTGCATCCACGTGTCTCGTCTCGAGTCTCTGGTTTTCCTCTGGCGTCGCCGTGTCTATGGGGGAAGCTCCGCACTCCACACTCTACACTTTACACTCCACACTCCACACTTTAGACTCCACACTCTACACTTTACACTCCACACTCCACACTTTACACTCCTCACTTTACACTCCACACTCCACACTCCACACTCTACACTTTCCACTCCAGACTCCACACTCTACACTTTACACTCCATACTCCACACTCTACACTTTACACTCCGCATTCTACACTTTACACACTCTACACTCCCCACTCCACACTTTACACTACACACTCCTTACTTTACACTCCACACTTCACACTCCACACTTTCCACTCCACACTCCACACTCCACACTTTACACTCCACACTCCACACTTACACTCCTCACTCCACACTTTACAATCGTCACTTTACACTCTACACTCCACACTCTACACTTTACACTCTACACTTTACACTCTACATTCCACACTCCACACTCTACACTTTACACTCTACACTCCACACTTTACATTTTACACTCCACACTCCACTCTACACACCACACTCTACACTTTCCACTCCACATTTCGCACTCTACACTCCACACTCCACACTCCCCACTCTACACTTTCCACTCCACACTCCGCACTCCACACTCCACACTTTACTGTACACTCCAACACTCCAACACTCCACACTTTATACTTTACACTCCTCACTCCACACTCCACACTTTACACTCCTCACTTTACACTCCACACTCCACACTCTACACTTTCCACTCCAGACTCCACACTCTACACTTTACACTCCATACTCCACACTCTACACTTTACACTCCGCATTCTACACTTTACACACTCTACACTCCCCACTCCACACTTTACACTCCACACTCCTTACTTCACACTCCTCACTCCACACTCCACACTTTACACTCCACACTCCACACTTTACACTCCTCACTCCACACTTTACACTACACACTCCTTACTTTACACTCCACACTTCACACTCCACACTTTCCACTCCACACACTCCACACTCCACACTTTACACTCACACACTTTACACTCCTCACTCCACACTTTACTCCACACTTTACACTCCACACTCCACACTCTACACTTTACACTCCACACTTTACACCCCACACTCCACACTCTACACTTTACACTCCACACTTTACACCCCACACTCCACACTCTACACTTTGCACTCTACACTATACACTCTACACTCCACGCTTTACACTTTACACTCCACGCTTTCCACTTTACTCTGCTCACTCCACACTTTACACTCCACACTCCACACTCTACACTTTACACTCCATACTCCACACTCTACACTTTACACTCCGCATTCTACACTTTACACACTCTACACTCCCCACTCCACACTTTACACTCCACACTCCTTACTTCACACTCCACACTCCACACTCTACACTCCACACTGCAGACTGGTAACAAGGGAAACATGTACAAGACTGTTCAAATAAACTATTGCAGAAAGGTATTGTGCGTGACTGCATAACCATGTGTTTTGACATCTGTACCATTAACATACGTGTGAGCATTCGGGTTCGTGGGCTTCATCTTGTTTTTTTTGGGTTTTCCTCACCCTTTCCCCTGGGTGGGAAGTTGATTCCTTCTAGACACTCATAAGCAAAGCAGAAAGGTGCTCTGGTTAACTGCGGAGCCACGCGGTAGGAGACACTAGTGGTCAAACTGTGATCTGAACGCAGCCTTATCTGACAGTCACGACAGTCTGGCAACCTATTAGTATCTGCATGTTCCTAATTAGGGTTAGCTTATGCTCAGTGGGCGGCTTAGATTGGGTTCATCCTAGAGGACCTATTTCATAGTCTGGGAGTGCCATAGTGGCTGGTGGGCGACAGCAGGTTGACAATCACTTGGCAGCCTCCGGGTCACTGAGGCAGACGCTAGTCAGCAACTGACACTTGGGCGAGTTTACTTCCGTATGGAAAAGGCCTGCCCCTATCCATGGCGTGTGGTTCAGTGTGAAAATGCCCTCACGGGTCTTGTTCAAGTGGGGAGTGCTACCTAGGGTACCCCTGGGAGCCCCCCACTTGACCTGACAAGGTTTCATGAGGCATGAGGACTAAATTGGCGGGAGGTAGGTACAAATGCGGTAGTGAGCTGATGAAAGTCTATTTGTAATCACGGAAGGGATCCGCATGCACATGAAGGGCTCATATCAGCAATAACTACCCGGCAGTGGCTAATAACAGATTTAGACAGTGACAGGCCGCCCGTTCTTGAGGACGAGTCACCCTCTGCAATATTACGTCAACATAGCGGGTTGCAGTTTTATGCTCAATGGGTAGCTGTAGTCGGGTGCATCATAAAGGCTCATTATTTGGGTTGGAATTAGCACAGGATAGGTGAGCTACGGATAACCGACTGCCATTTGGCCACCGAGACAACAACAAGGAGCTGAGCGGATGTTTCAACGAACTCACTGCAAAAAGATCAATGCCCTCACCTATATTACGCGGGCGGAAACGGCTACCCAGAGTACCCCTGGGAGCAATTCCCGTCCCGCGCGCTAGCGGGTTTGGCAGGGGACAGCACGATGATAGGTATAATTGCACCGGAATGCCACACAGTCACGTCGGGCGTTCACGTCGAGCGCGCAGCTTGGCAAGAGCTTCCAAGGGGGTGGTGCAAATGTGTGCGGACCCTTGAGCAGTATGCTGCTTACGGTTGCATTGGTGAGACTTGCGGCGGGTGAGGGCAAGGGCTCGGCAGCTGGCGGTTTGCTTGAGGGTTTCTACGTATGCATCGCGCGCAGCTGCAAGGGGAGTGACTTTGAACCATGGCTGATCGAAGAAGAGCTGATGTTTGGACAGAACTTCTTTTTCAATTTGCCTTACCATGTGTTCAGGAGGCGGAGGAGCAACTAAGAAGCCATCATGGAGCCACACCAAGGACTGTGTCGGGTGCCGGGCGATGAGTGCGTGAATGGTGTCTTCAACAATGAGGGCTTCAAAGTATTCTAGCAATCTAAAAGCGCTGTCATTACAGTTGACACTGAACACTGGGCGGAATCGTGTTAACAACTGGGTAGTCAGGGTTGTACTTAAGGACCAGAGTTGGTGAAGGGTCGCGCTTACACTAGCACCGGGGGAGTCATCAACAAGGGATCTCAGATATCGGTATGTAGCATCGAGGGAGCTGTTGATAATCCTCAGTGGGAGTTGCTTGATAGTGTCAGGATAGATTGCTTCTACCTTTTGGATATAGGGGTCGCGGGATAGCTGTGCACGAAGCTCATCAATGGTTGGGAGGGGTACTAGGTCAGGCGCAAAAAGTAATCCCAGGCGTCGGACAAGTTCATAAAAAGACCCTTTGAGGTCAATTTCGCAATGATTGCGTCCGAACAGTAAGAGCCTTGCAGCCCTCGGTAGCCTCTGGCCTCCTATGGTGCAGCAATACCTACGCCCATGGTTGTCGGCAGCTTTGGGGGAGTAATCAATTTCAATACTGCTATTTTGCGGTAGACAAGGGGAGAGATACGATTCGATCAGCTGACGGTGATGGGGGTGGAGGGTCAAGTGTCTGCGGAGGAGGCCGTGGTCAATGCTGGGTCTCTCCACTAGGGTAAGTGTCGGCTGACTCCAGGGTTGTTCAAAACATTGAATGTGGAAACCTCCTTCTTGAAAAATGGCTGTTGGAAATGATGGTTTGATGGACACCGGCCCAGAGTTCCGGTTGAAGGTAGCGGGGTCACTCCTGTATCTAGCCAATAGGAACTGAGAGGCTTGCCCCGCCAAGTCGTCCGCTATGCCGTTTGCAACTCGAGGCAGGTATAGAAAAAGACCATGGGGGAGGTGTAGGCTTACAGTCGTGCGAATGCTTTCCAGTGGTTGGTGCATGTCCAGTCTTCGGAGGCGGCCTGCAAATTGGAAGTACTTAATGACAGGAAGAATATCACCTTGGATGACTACCTTAGGCGTGAGGCCACGGCTTGATAGAAGCTGTTTGACAACAACAGAGATTTCTTCAACCAGATACAAGCAGGCCATGATTTCTGCTTCTATATTGTCTGTACAATGCGGAAGAGCGACTGACCGACATGCAATAACACGAGACCGACCACCTTCTATTGCATATATAACATACCCTGCTCCTCCTAACATTTCTTCGCGCATACAACTGCCATCGAATTGCCCCACGATCTGTATGGAGGGTTCGGATGGTGTATCATCAGGAGGGATCGCTAAGATCAACTCATCAGGACTGACGGATTGAAGAGCTGTGACTGTACATAGGGAATCAGACGAGTTGGGGCAGGCTGGTACAATCTTGGCATTGGGGCGGAATCCTGCGACCCGGGCTCTAGCTGGGGTGATGAGGCTCAGCCATGGGTGTCCGAGTGGGAGAACTGCAATGGGTTGATTTGGGGCAATGGATGTGGTAGCTGTGCAAACCAGATCAGGAAGTGCTGCAGAGTGGAGAGTAACTGCTTCGTTGGCAGTGGTTTGCATGTAGCATGGGTGGTTCTGATTATCTGTGCCAACATGCTGTGGCCTTACAGGCGACAGGAGTTCCGGGAGGAAGCGAGTTGGGATAGCCTGCAGAGCGTTGTCATGTAGGCGGGTTAACCATTCAGGGACACTTAGGGGAACTGAGGATGTCGCATGTTGCATGCCTCCATGCTCAAGCAAGAGTCTGCGGAACTGATGCAGAATGTGGTTCGCAATCACGCATCCGGCTGTGTTGACTCGGGCAAGCTGATCTAATGATTTCACTGTGTTGGAAGAAGGTGACAGGATATTGGCAACTAGGACAGGTACTATGCAAAAGCGAGCCCAGTGTTGAGAGGAGTTATCTCCATGCCCGCACGCTACGCAGGGAGAGAGATTTCGACCGCGGTCACGCCATGAGGCAGGAACTGGAAAAAATCCCCGGGTAGATTCCGCGATGGCGTGCCAGTGGGATGTGGCCGGTATCCCCCATCTCTCACTACTGCACAGGGTGGTTGCATTGATATTGTGATCATGGCAGCATCTTTCACAGGCTGGGGCAAAATTAAGTCCGAGTGGGTACAAGCGGGTGTGAACTCCACAGAGCTGGCATGGCTGCTCAGCCTGAAGAGAGCCTGCAATGCGAAGCCGAAGGCATTCATCGTCGTCCTCATTCACTGCCCAGCGTAAGACAGCAAACCGTGCAACCCCATTAACGGCAAGTTTAGGTACTGTGGCTAGACTGGTTAACCAAGTCCATGATACTCCACCAGGCAGGAGTTGTAGGCTTACTCTAGATTGAAGATACTGCAACGCATGCACTTGTATGGCTTGATAAAGGCTAAGTTTAAGCTGACGGAGGAATTGGAGGTGCTTTCGTCTGGTATTTTGTCCTGCAATTATGCGTAACAGGTCACCGACTTTGTCTAGTCCAAGCAGGGGGGTCCATGCTCGGAAGATGCGTTGGACAACGGCTCCTTGCCTTGTCTCTACATCCGGGTACCCCGGTGAGAGAAAGGCGGTAGAGCCATTTTGTCTAAGCCAAGAACCTAAACACGCTGCAGTGAGTGTGACCGCTGGGTCCAGCGCAGGAGCAATACCTAGCCACCTAAATATGTGTGGGAGATACCGTGCGGCCAGCCATGGTCTGCCCAGAATCAGTTTCGCAGAGCGTTGCTGGTAGAGATTGATGTCGTCCGGATTAAAGCCAAAGTATGTGCTTTGATAGATATTGAGGGACAAAATAAAGCAGTTATTGGCAAGGCTTCTTTGCACCACTGAGTGAGCAGGTGTGGCGAACAGAGCTAGCCGATGGTTAGCTTTGGACATGGCTTTGGGATTAATGGCTTGCGTACCTGTAAGCTCTTCCACTGGGGCCCACCCTTGATGGCTGCGGGAGAATTTACCATATAATAATAAACCTAGCGCCGTAGCTTTTCCCTCAATGAGGTGGGCTCCCCACTTGGAGCATTCCAGCGCATTCAGAGTACTCTGGGAGGCTGGGTGGTTAACTAGTACGCTGCATTTGTTGGAACAACTACACTGTACGAGGAACAGGGGGTCAAGTATGGCAACGTGTCCTCCGGCCAACACTACATCAACCTCTACAGGAGTAAGACACACAAACAGATTGGCTCGGCACACGATAGTGGTGGTGCTATAACCAGCTCTGTGAACCAGGGCTTGCCTCAGTGTAGCATGACCTTGTAATCTTTGTGTCCATTGTAAGGGGGGGCACTGGTCAATCTGGCCAGAGCTAGCTGCGTGTATATTAATACCACTGGTTCGCCAGCAGTGGTGCTCATCTATTTGGATGCCGGCAGATCTGAGGCGGGTGCAAACTTGCCAGGCGTCTGAGAGCCATTGCATGCCGGCAGTGGTATCTCCTACCATTGTAGTGTCGTCCACATAACCTTGAACTGCAAGCATGCCGGGGATTCGGTTGAGATAGGTCAGAACAGGGTCCATGGCAACGCAAAAAAGCAGGACTGAAAAAGATCGACCCATGTCAACGCCAGTGACAATCATTTTTGAGGGTAACAATTTGCCTTGGACCTTGTGTCTACATCGTCGGAAAAGGAGTATATGCCTGGTATACATGATGATCCACCAGGGGGCTTTGCACGCTGATAGAATCTGTAAGATCCAATATGGGTTAATCCGCTCGAAGGCTTTGGACAGGTCCAATGACAGGCATGCACATGGTGCATCATGGTCAAGAACAGATTGGACAGATTGGACAGCACTTTGTGGTTCACGAAAAATATTTAACACCGTTTGAGAGGGGTGGAGTAGTGGAGCAATGGCTTTGGTCATGACTGTCGCAATGCTTCCATCTATTACTCTCTCAAATGTCGATGGCATGCCCAATGGACGGAAATTATCAGCGGTGGGGCCCATTTTGGCTTTCGGGATCCATGCTTGAACTGAGCAAGGGGGAGGGACAGATGATCTACAGATGTCATTAAGATGCGTAATCATAGCTTCTGAAGATGTGCCAGGGTGAAGTCTCCATGCTGCGTAAGGTATTCCATCTGGACCAGGGGAAGAATCGTTGGTGGCAAGAACAGTTCTGACTAGGTCATCCGCTCCGGGTGGGGGAACGTGCGGCCAGGTCTGGGCTTGTGCTTTGTACTGCTCTAGGTAGTCTGTCCACTCAGGATCATATTTAACAGGTGGTTGGAACCAGAACTTTCGAGTGGCGAGCATGGCTGCAGACAAGTCCAGGTCGGTTTGGCACTGGTTGCCTGCCCCATCCAGGATAGGACCATTATAGAAAACTGTTCTTGGGCAGCTAGCTCGTAATCTTTGCCACAGAGGGGCACTTGTGCCTAGGCCGCGACTGCGGGTAGTTTCATCTCTATTCCTGGTGATAAGATGTTGTTGTTGCAACTGAAGATCAAGGAGCTCGAAACACTTCCAAAGGAAGGTACGAGGGACCGTGATGACAGTGGATGATTGGCAATATTCTTCCAGGGCAGGTCGGAAACCTGGAAGCGCCGCCAGGAGCTCTTGTAGCAAATGTTTGGAGATATTGAGAAGTGGTTGATCAGATTGAAGATGCTTCCTCAAGGTATCACGAAGCACGAAGCTCTTTACATTACGCAAGTAAACCAAAGTTGGGTTTTGTTCAAGCAGCAAACTTTCAACGCAACTGGGGAGGACCACTTCTTGGAGTCCAAAAACCATATTGTTTGGAATTGTTTGGGTGTTGTTGTCGCAGGCTTTCGCAACATGGCGTGGGTGAGGTGCTGATTCCGCTGCGACATTGCTGGCGGGATGCTTTTTTCTGTGTTTGCGTTGGCAGTGAATCGTTTTGTCACGATTGGGCGTCGCACTGCTCAGTTTTGTTTTGGTCTCTTGATGCGTTGTTTGTTTTTGGGCTCCCCCCCCTTCGCCCCCCTAGACTCCTAACGCGGCAACTTTGCGGGTCGGGTTGTGTATGTCGCCCGGAGTTCCATGTCATCCGGTTAAAGAATAATAGTATAATTTAAAACCGGATGATTCCTTTGTTTACATTCGGGGAAGAGTTTCGATTTCATGACTCCAGCAGATTCCGTAAGAAGGCTGGAGATGCAAAACTTCGATTTTACCACAGTTTTGTGCCAGTTTTGATGTCTTTAGCTGCGGAGTCTTGCCGGAGTCGGGCGGAGTCGGTACACCTGCTGAAACTCCATTTACAATGGGGAAAAGGGTTGAAAGAGTTCCAACTTTGTGACTCCAGACGACTCCGCAAGAAACCGCAACATGCGCAAGATGATGTCACTGAACTGTTCGATTTGTTTGATGCCCATTTTTGGGGTCGGAAAGGTATATAGAATTTGGACTCCCAAAGGCGGTCCTCCCCAGTTCAGCACGTGGATGTTTGTGTCATCCTTCCTGCCTTCTGTGATTTCATGTTTTCTGGCGAACTTTTGAAGCAGCTGGGTGCGTTCCGAGCGTCATGTCGCAACCCCAAAAACAGGATTGCCACACGCTCCAACGCGTGGATTTGGCGCGTCCGTTTTTGGTCTCGCCTGCTATTAAAATAGAAATTGGAAACAGCCTCGAAATGGCCCTGTCCAAAGCGAAAAGCGGTAGCGCGTGGCAATCCCATTTTTGGCAGTGTGGAACCTTGCGACCTGCTCGAAACACGAAGCTCTTTACATTACGCAAGTAAACCAAAGTTGGGTTTTGTTCAAGCAGCAAACTTTCAACGCAACTGGGGAGGACCACTTCTTGGAGTCCAAAAAGCCAATGTGTTTACGGCCCCGAAAATGAGATTGCTGAAGTGACCTTTTTTGCGAAAAATGGCGCAGCTTTAACAAAAAGCAATACTTTTGCAAGCGCAACGGAATGGCAGGATTCCGGGGAACACGGTTGCTGATTGAAGGTCTCTAGCCCCGCCTGCATGTTGCCAATCTTTGCCAAAGCACCATATTGTTTGGAATTGTTTGGGTGTTGTTGTCGCAGGCTTTCGCAACATGGCGTGGGTGAGGTGATGATTCCGCTGCGACATTGCTGGCGGGATGCTTTTTTCTGTGTTTGCGTTGGCAGTGGATCTTTTTGTCACGATTGGGCGTCGCACTGCTCAGTTTTGTTTTGGTCTCTTGATGCGTTGTTTGTTTTTGGGCTCCCCCCTTCGCCCCCCTAGACTCCTAACGCGGCAACTTTGCGGGTCGGGTTGTGTATGTCGCCCGGAGTTCAATATCATCCGGTTAAAGAATATAGTATATTTTTAAAACCGGATAAATCCTTTGTTTACATTGGAGGAAGAGTTTCGATTTCATGACTCCAGCAGATTCCGTAAGAAGGCTGGAGATGCAAAACTTCCGTTTTACCACAGTTTTGTGCCAGTCTTGATGTCTTTAGCTGCGGAGTCTTGCCGGAGTCGGGCGGAGTCGGTACACCTGCTGAAACCCCATTTACAATGGGGAAAAGGTTGAAAGAGTTCCAACTTTGTGACTCCAGACGACTCCGCAAGAAACCGCAACATGCGCAAGATGATGTCACTGAACTGTTCGATTTGTTTGATGCCCATTTTTGGGGTTGGAAAGGTATATAGAATTTGGACTCCTAAAGGCGGTCCTCCCCAGTTCAGCACGTGGATGTTTGTGTCATCCTTCCTGCCTTCTGTGGTTTCATGTTTTCTGGCGAACTTTTGAAGCAGCTGGGTGCGTTCCGAGCGTCATGTCGCAACCCCAAAAACAGGATTGCCACACGCTCCAACGCGTGGATTTGGCGCGCCCGTTTTTAGTCTCGCCTGCTATTAAAATAGAAATTGAAAACAGCCTCGAAATGGCCCTGTCCAAAGCGAAAAGCGGAAGCGCGTGGCAATCCCATTTTTGGCAGTGTGGAACCTTGCGACCTGCTCGAAACACGAAGCTCTTTACATTACGCAAGTAAACCAAAGTTGGGTTTTGTTCAAGCAGCAAACTTTCAACGCAACTGGGGAGGACCACTTCTTGGAGTCCAAAAAGCCAATGTGTTTACGGCCCCGAAAATGAGATTGCTGAAGTGACCTTTTTTGCGAAAAATGGCGCAGCTTTAACAAAAAGCAATACTTTTGCAAGTGCAACGGAATGGCAGGATTCCGGGGAACACGGTTGCTGATTGAAGGTCTCTAGCCCCGCCTGCATGTTGCCAATCTTTGCCAAAGCACCATATTGTTTGGAATTGTTTGGGTGTTGTTGTCGCAGGCTTTCGCAACATGGCGTGGGTGAGGTGATGATTCCGCTGCGACATTGCTGGCGGGATGCTTTTTTCTGTGTTTGCGTTGGCAGTGGATCTTTTTGTCACGATTGGGCGTCGCACTGCTCAGTTTTGTTTTGGTCTCTTGATGCGTTGTTTGTTTTTGGGCTCCCCCCTTTCGCCCCCCTAGACTCCTAACGCGGCAACTTTGCGGGTCGGGTTGTGTATGTCGCCCGGAGTTCAATATCATCCGGTTAAAGAATAATAGTATATTTTTAAAACCGGATAAATCCTTTGTTTACATTGGAGGAAGAGTTTCGATTTCATGACTCCAGCAGATTCCGTAAGAAGGCTGGAGATGCAAAACTTCCGTTTTACCACAGTTTTGTGCCAGTCTTGATGTCTTTAGCTGCGGAGTCTTGCCGGAGTCGGGCGGAGTCGGTACACCTGCTGAAACCCTATTTACATCTATTTACAATGGGGAAAGGGTTGAAAGAGTTCCAACTTTGTGACTCCAGACGACTCCGCAAGAAACCGCAAGATGCGCAAGATGATGTCACTGAACTGTTCGATTTGTTTGATGCCCATTTTTGGGGTTGGAAAGGTATATGGAATTTGGACTCCCAAAGGCGGTCCTCCCCAGTACTTTATTCCGACTTGAAATACGATCCGCCACGCAGGCCACGCGAAATGAGGATAATTAATCCGCGGCTAGGGATCATGATGCTTATAAGACGCTAAACGGGAAAAAACTTTCCTCCTCCGGATGTATACACCAATCCTTCGCTACTCTGCGCTACTCCGCTACTCCGTGCTATGTTGCTATTCAATTACCCAATGTAATTGACACGATATCGAAACGATGACGGAGTAAGAAAGCCTTCAATACTTCACCTTCCCACATCTTTCCCTAAGCAGATTCTTACTCCATCCCATTTTAAATATTAATAACGGGATTGACTGAAAGATCATGATTCATCTTCTGTCCGGGCTGAAAACTTTGGTAGGAGTCTAGAGGGGGCAAGGGGGGCCAACAAGGGGCAGTAAAGTATTCAATACAATCATCCAAATGGAAGCCGGCCACCTGCGCGAAAACCCGCAAACTCCGCAACAACAAGAAACACCTCAAGCAATCACCGAACGATGCAAAAGGCTGATGGGCCTTCTTTTAGCAGCAACAATCAAGCCACCCGACGAAACCAAATAATAAGAAGCTAACTTCCACCGGGTTCAAGCAGCAACGGATATGCACCCCGCTTGCCCCAACAAGGAACAAAATCATCTACAAAACAGCTTGCTCCGACGGACCCAATTCTGGGTCCGGAAAACCTTCTCAAAACCGGCTTCGCTCAAAAGGGCCTCCCTAGTATTACAAAGATTCGAGCCTCGCTTTGTCCTCGTGCCATTACGTTTTGCGTCCGAGGCGTGAGCCTCGGAGCGCCTCGAATGCCAACAAACCTTCATCATGGCCCCCAAAACAGGGCCGAAAAAAATGCTCAAAACTGGCTGCGATAGAGGGACCTCGACAGTAGCAAGCGGCCTTGGGACGCACAAATAGAAAAAGGTATGTGTTGACATTCATGTTCAAGCTGCTGGGTCGCAAATCTGCTTGCAAAACATTTGCGGGCAGCAACGAAATTCTCCCATGGCTGACCCTATTTTTGGGTCCAAATGTTGTGGAAGTTTGTCACCCTTATGGGGTTGCAACTTGGCATTGGTGCGACAAGCATTCATTGAGTCTTCAGTAGTGAAACTGGACTATGGGAAGGTGTCTACAACAGACTTAAGTAGTTTCGATATTCCTTTGTGGTACACGGAGCTGCAAGAAATGATTTGAGATATCGACCTGTGGGTCTGAGTGAATCTACACGGAGCTCAAGCTACTTTGAATACAGTTTGAAGCTTTATTTAGCTTTGTGACAGTGGGCGAATGCTTTCAGAAGCATTCGCTATACAGTTGAGTCGGGATGATATGGTTTCATCGATCTCGGAGGTTCCTTGACTCCTTATGGGAGTGTGAATCTGACGGAGATGGTTTTGGAACATCCGTTTCGATTCTTGACGTTGCTTCGTACATCTGAGATGTTTGTGAAGCCTTTTGATTACCTCTTGCGAGTATGTGAGATACTCCGGCATTGTGAGGACAATGCCTACGTATAGTATTCGACCTCTGGGTATTTGATCTGGAAGTCTATTTTGTGACCTTTGTATTTGTGACTTATTGCTGACGTTTGGTTATTGCAGTAAGCGAACTACTTCAGCGCTATGACTGCTGATGACTGGATATTAGCTGAGAAGTCGAGCAGAACATTCTGCTCTCCTTGGTGGTTTGGAGCTATGAGAAGACATCTCTGTGTGAAGAACTGTTTTGGAGATGGAACATGAGGTTCCCATGTTGTTCTGTATTGCAAGAGAATTTTGTAAAGGAATTTGAATGGATCATTTCGTTCTTGAATAGCCGTGTAACTAGTCTAGACGTTTGGTAGAGACTAGTAACACCGGCTAGCTGGTTATTTGCGTTTGGACGAGAACCAGTTTGACTTGAGAACTTTTGGAAATGTTTCTGACGTTTTGTGACTAGGTGATTTGTATATCATAGCAGTTTGGAATTGTTTCAACAACCTTTGAGGGAAGGTTGTGTATTGGAAACCTGGAATCGAGTTTTCCAGTTGAGACATCGGCTCAAGGGAGTGGTGTCAAGTGTTCCGAAGCGAACTGAACTGCAGTGTCACCTAGGGCATTTGAAACAGTAGCCACACTGGACCTCCTTTTGGTTTGTGGCCGTGTGCCTGCCTTGGTTCCTGTTGACCTGTTCCGTTGTGTGTGGCGTCTGGAGAGAAAAGAAGGAGTCTGACGTGCACTTAGGAGTCAGGGTGGAACAAGTTCCTTTGTTTTGACATTGCAGAAAAGTAAGTAACTGCGGGGCCGCAACCACAGTAGGTGTTTGCGTCTGGCGTAGTGGGATAACGAAAGCGTTGATTTGGGTACACGAGAGGTGTACTTGGGTTTACGTTTTTCACATGGTAGCGGAGCCCTGAAAAGGGCTACCCACACCATCTTCCGCTGACCCTTGTTTGTGACAAGATGCTAAGGACGTCATCTAAGGTGAGATTGGGATCTTGGATATTGGAGCTCCGTGATCTGGACGCAGAGGCAGAGATGAGCTCGTACTAAGGTGCACCTGTTTCACAGGAGGTGATGATCTGAAAGTATAAGGTCACTAGGGAGTGTGAAGTTGGTTGGAGTCTGTTTGGTTCAGATGACTTTGAGACTCTGTTTTTTTGTATAGATTTCTACGGATCATGAGGATCGTGGACCTATCGGTTTTTGGACGACTATTCGTTTGCAAGTTGAGCAAGAATCGGCAGGGTGTGTGCTTGGTAGGCTGGACAGAAGTGGATCCATGTAAACTGTCGACAGTGGTACCTGTAGAAGAGCATACAAGATTAGTCAGCCCTGGGCAGGACACTTGTGACTTGGACGGAGGAGTTGAGTTTGTGTTGACAGTGGATTCTGTCAGAGCAAGTTTTTATTTCCACCTTGTGTAGGTGCGTAGTCTTTGGAAGGCGTCCATGTGGTCTTGGCAGTATTCTGGTAGGGGTCTGTGTCATGGCGTGACGTATTGCTAGCGTAGGGTCACTATTGCAAGGCTACGCTGGAGTATCTGGAGAGGTATGCATGGATGGGACGTTCCTGGACGTAGGAGATTCGTTTCGGCAGTATGAAGTGACAGTAGGTAATTTACTGCAAAAATTGGAGATGAAACACACTAAGGTGAGGACGAGAAGAACTGGTTCGCATAATCCGGTGGGATAACTGATTGCCAGGTTTGACACCCAAGGACACTGAGGTATTGGATCAAAGTGCAAAGGTTGGGAACTGATGGTGTTAGGTACATGGTTCTTGCAAACAATTAAGGCATGTCTTAGATCTTGAACTCAGTTGGTCCATGGAGGAGGAGTGACAGAAAAAAGGTGTATCAAGTGACTGGAATGAGTATGTAAAGAGCACTTTCTGAGTTGTCGTTTCAGTGTTACTCAATCTGAAGGTAGATTTGAATTTTGGAGCCCAATACGCATGAAACTTTATTATGTTTTGGAGTGCGCTGTAGATGATTGAAAGTGGGGATCATGCCTGTCGCTGATGGTGCCAAGTGTTGCTCAAGCGGTTCAAAGGTATATCAGATTGCCATGTCCACTCGGGAAGACCAGAAAGAACTTTCGAACGAGGAGCCAGCCTCAAGTGGAGCTGGAATGTCTCACTCCAAGGAATTTCAATACAAGAAGGCTACAAAGTTGGATCGTCCAAAGAGTAAGATGGCTGCTGCAAAGGTGAAGGATAAGTCCTGTAAGAGTCAACCTTTCTCCACCAGGAAACTTCGGGCACCTCTCGTTGATGCTGCCACAGCGCCTACTCCTATAGATGTGGAAGAAGATGTGGCATGTATCAGGAGAGAACTACCTCCGGTAGATGCAGCGAAATCTCCAAGTGAGTGTGGAGAAGCAGTACCGAATTCTGGTGATGATGTGCGTAGCGTCTCAGACAGTGAGCTGATGGACGTAGTCGACATCCCAGAGGCTACTTTGGAAGAAGAACTACTCAAAGAAGTTGGATTGAGTGTTACTGCTGAGCCTTAGCTTGTTTGTTTGTGAGGAGACATCAGTAGAAACAGTCTTAGTACCCTGTGGTTGGTTGCCTGGACAGAAATGAACAAATGAGTTTTGTTTTGCTGCGAGAGTGAAACGTTGATCATATGTGACCTAGAGGTGTAGAAGGTCGTTGGCTGAGAAAGATAAAGCTGAAAGCGACAGAGAAATCCGTTAGGTCAGTCTTGTGATGTTTTTCACCCGCGAGCTGCTTGAGAGTTTTTGAGGGTATGAGTTTTGGACAGAACACCTGCTCGTGTTTCCGCAGCTGTTTTCTAACTGTTTCGTGTCAAGAGCATTGAGACTGTTGCAGTGTGTGTATTTCAGAACATGGAGTCACTTAAGCTCTGGATCGCTTTAGCGCCCAAGCAGTTGGAAGAGTTGAACAAGGGCAATGAGGTTTTTCCAGATGGATACTCCGGTCGCTTTGGTCTGCGTTTGGGACCTGCGGAAGCTGTGGATCGTGCCCAATACTTTATGGATTGGACGCCTGATGGATTGAAAGGTGAGTACCATCAGAAAGACTATGCAGTGATGGAGATGGAAATCTCAGCGCTTGGCTACCTTCAAAAGGTTGAGGGCGGAATCTTGGAGAAGACAAAGCCCACCGAGTATCGCTGGCATGGGCCTGTGAAGCATGAAGAACGGGATAGCCAAGGACGCATGTTATACCGTATTAGTGAGATGGCCGCCAAGTTCATTTAACTGGTCAGGGTCCAGGTACAGAAGTTGGGCAGACCATGGAGTATTAGGTATAATTTTTATTTGAAACTCCAGTTTGAAATGCAGAGGAGAAAGAAGAAAGGGTATCTTCAGCAGCCTGTGGGTCTGCGTTGCTCATGTGACGGATGGGCAGTTTGCTTTGCTGTAGTGAAACTGTGAGTTTAGGCGTGTGGAGTTGTCGTGTTGAGTTGGAAGTTGACTGTAGGCTTGTAGGTCGTTGGTTTGGAAGAACTGTAAGCGGCAGAGGTCACAGTCAAGAGATCAGCATGGACTGAGATTTGCAGTGAGTGTTAATCCACATGAAGAAGCAATTGAGTTGCATGTTTGCGTCGATGCCACGAAGCCATTTTTCTTTGCTGAGTCCAGGAGTGTAATCTCGGTTTGAACTCAATGGAGGATAGCATTCGTCTTTGGATAGCTCTCGCCCCACCACAGATGGAAGAGCTGCGGACGCATCATAGAATCCAACCAGATATCCATACCTCCAGGATCGATTTGAGTGCGACCCATGCGCCAATCGGGCGTGCCATGGATGTTCAATGGTGTCACACTTTCAACTACTTCGAGTTCAGCCTTCTTCAAGTGAGATGTGGAAGTATCCCAAAGCAGAGATAATGGAGAAGGTTCGACCTGGTGAATCCCGTTGGTACGGATTTCTTCTTCCAGAAGAATATGATGAGCAGGGAAGATTGCTCTATCAGGTCATCGATCCCATGGTTGCTAATGAGCCGGTTCGTGAGCGTCCTGCTAGGAACTGTAGAGTGGGCGAGTTGTAGATTAGTGTGCTTTAAGTTTTTGTTTGAGCCTTGCAAGCCGTGGCAAAACGGTGGAAAGCTCGCTTTGGGTGCTTGTGATCGATGACGAGAATGGTTCAATAGTCGATGCGAACATGTTGCAAAATGAGAAGATGCAATCATGTGGAATTTCAATCTAAACGAAACGAAACAAACGAAACATGAAACACAAACAAGTTTGAGTGTTTGCAATGCTCCTTGCTCTTGCAGTTGAGATTTGCAGTCAGTGTGTCATTTGACGAGTGCAGTTTTTTGTGAAGATGACTTGTCGAAGGGTTCTTGCAAAACCACGGAGACCTGTTCTTTTCCAGAACATCTGCATGCATGTCAATGAGTGACAGTGAGTCTGCACTGCATATAGCAGGGAACGCACAGTGAACTCATTAGAACTCGTGATGGTCCTCCATAGATTGGGAACTGTTTTTTTTTTGTAAAGGGGTTTAGTCAGTTTCCCATGATTTGGGGACGAGTACAGACTTTTATTGCATGTTGAAACATGTGTATCAATGGTTCGCAAAATTCCAGTATGTAGGAGACATCTGGAATTTTGGGAAACATCTTAGTCAGTTAGTTGTATTGTTGAGCATACACATCATGTTGGTTGGTTTGTTTGTTCTGATGTTTGAGACGTTGAGATTGTAGGGCATGAGGCTCTATTGCCAGCAGGGATTTTCAAGTAGAATAGTACAGGCTCTTAGAATTCGTTTGGAGCGTACGTTGAGAATGGCTGCTGAAGAAGGTCACGGTCATGGCGGCAGCAGCCGAATCCGTTCTCGTTCCAGAGGACGTGGCGCTGAGGCTGATGCTGCCAACTTGGGTCCTGAGACTTCCACAGTGTTAAATAGCACTGGTGCGGGCATGGGAGATGTTGCTGGCCCTCCGGCAGGTGCTGAAGTGGGTGATGGAACCGTACCTTTGGCAGATGGATCTGTGCCACCAGGAGGAACAATGCCAGAAGGAACTCCAGGAGACGTGAATGCTCCGTTTCCACCGGTTCCTCCAGTGATCACCCCACCTGGTGATGTGAACGCGGCTGAAGTCTTGGCTGTGAGTACGGAATTGGCTCGGAAGATCTCAGAGTGTTCCAACAGGCTTGCAAATGTAAGTGAAGAGCTTGCCATCACCATGGAGCATTTCACCCAAGGAAGAGTGGAAATGAAGAAAGGTTTTGAAGAATTGAGTGTCCAGATCCAGAATCAAGCGACCTGCATAACAACGATGACATCAGGAGTGTCGTTTCAGGCCGGAGAAACGACCAAGCTTCTCAAAGCTTTCGACCGGTGGGCTGCCACTGGTCGTTGGGCTCTAACTGGCAACGCCAACATACAGGGAGTCAAAAGTGAAGTAGAGAAGCAAACAAAGAAGTTGGAGACCAACCTCAGTCTTGGCTTTGATAGCATTGAAAGGCATCTTCGAGAGATGGTGAGACTCCTAGAGGAACGAGCTCAGAATGCTGCAGTTCCAGCTGCAGTGGGAGGAACTGGAACTCCTATCACACCTGGAAGGATCAGTACCTCTGGAATCACCATACCGCCCATGGCTGGAAGTCTGGGAGGATCAACAACCCCCGCGCATGCCGTGGGAGATGCAGGAACTCCTCTCACACCAGGAACGGCTACTGGGCCTGCTGGGACTGCAAATCCGGGAGGATCAACATCACCCGGACCTGCCCCTGCCCCAGCAGTTCCACCACCTCCGGCAGAGCCAGTGTCACTCTTTATGGCGTTCTGTCCGGAACAGCCGAACGGGCCGAGACCAAATACTCCCCTTCCGATCCCAACACCGTGCCAGCGTGTGGGCATCGTTACCAGAGATGCGGGAACGGGTGTACAGAGGACATTGTCACCGACGGCATACCGTCCTGAACAAACCAGCGGAATCACCAGTATCTGGGCTCCCCAGGGATTAGGGATGATTCGTGATGGGAACTCTCAGTTCAGGAGGATTTACTGAGAATGTGAAGATTCGGGACATCGACTACTGAGAGTTGAGGGAAGCCCGTCCGCTTCTTTTGGGTGGAACCCATGATGTATATTCTTTTCTGAATTTCTTGCAACCTGTGCGGTAGAGAGAATAGTTGGTAATTGGTATTCCAACCTTTGGCCAGCTCGAGGTTCACTCTATTCAGCATGTATTCGTTGCCGTCACTTCAGATCTCTGTGCTCAGCAGAAAAGGAGAGAGGGAAAGCGGATCTTGAAAGGGGGCGAGTGGTTGCATTAGTGCAACCTAGAAGAAGTTCGCATCATGGAGTTGAGTTGTATCCTGGAAGGATCAACTCTTGGTAGTGAAAGTGGATGTGCAGTACATGCATGAGACATAAGTTGCACATGAGCATGTTTTGTGATTGTTGTTTTTTGTTGTTGATGGTGGTTTGTATTTGTCTGCCGCCATTTTCCAGATGATGACATGGCCAGATCCGATTCTCGAATGAAAGAAGAATCAAAGAGGATCCAGGCTAAATGTCTGATGGAAATACATGTAAAATCTTTTGTTTGGTCAAAGTGTTTTAGTTTTTTTGCCCATGGATGTCAGTGGATTGGACATCCCTGACTTAAGGTACATGTCAATATTGTTGGAATTGTACTCTTGACGTTTCTAAAATGGTTGTAAGTTTGCTTTGGTAGTTTTTCACTATGCGATAGATCAGCTTTTATGCTGACCAGAATTCATTTCTTTAGTGATGTTTGAGGATTGATGGATTTTACCTCAAAAGGGGGCAAGGTCTGTCTTTGGAAATATGTCCTGAGCTTAGCGCGCCTAATACTTAGCTTGTCCGAAGCTGAGTCTGCGTGGTGCAACAATGTCTTGAACTTAATTTTATTTCCACGAATGTGGATTTTATCTGAGTATTTTTAGACTGATGACAGTTTCGCTTGTCTGACACGCCTATCTTCCATTGGAAGACGTGGATTAGCTGAAACAGTCGGCCTTTGTTTTTGTGTTGACTCCGACAGTGCTTCGTCTGTCTTCGTCTTGGATCTCGTGTGTGTTGTTGGTGTTTTTTCGTTTGTTCTAGGGAACAACAAACAGCACTGTAGTTGATCGTGAATTGACGCCATGGTCTCTTCGATCAGTTGATGATCTGGTATTGGAAGAAAGAAATCGTTCCGAAGAGACACCTTGGGACGGTTGATGGATTCTGAGCTGGTGATGTTGACTGGTTGAGGATAGATGGGAGCTTTGCCCATGGAGACGTCTATGGAGTATTGCTGAAATCAGCGTTGGCGATGGTTATGGATATGAATAGACTGTTTATTTATGATGAACGAAGCGTTGGAGGGACAACCGTTTTTTTTTGAGAATCATCCAGAGTTGGAGCGATTCTATTCTACTTTCAATCTTGAACGACTTCAAGCTGGAAGATACTTTTGAGAATCAGTTGATTTCTCAGAGACAGTTATATTTTTTGGAAACTTCGTGTGTTTCAGAAGAGTTTAGACTTCATTTACGCTGGTGGATGAAGAACATCTACAAGCACTTCAACAAAGTCTTCAACATTATTTCGAAGATGTGCTGAACTGATGGAATATCGAAGTCTATTGGCGAATACAACGTCTTCTACACCTCTGACATTGAAGGTATGTCGAAGTTCATACTGGATGTGAATTTTAGTATGTATGTAAAGAGAGAGATGAATGTCATGTCGAAAGGGGGTGTGGAAGTTTGTCACCCTTATGGGGTTGCAACTTGGCATTGGTGCGACAAGCATTCATTGAGTCTTCAGTAGTGAAACTGGACTATGGGAAGGTGTCTACAACAGACTTAAGTAGTTTCGATATTCCTTTGTGGTACACGGAGCTGCAAGAGATGATTTGAGATATCGACCTGTGGGTCTGAGTGAATCTACACGGAGCTCAAGCTACTTTGAATACAGTTTGAAGCTTTATTTAGCTTTGTGACAGTGGGCGAATGCTTTCAGAAGCATTCGCTATACAGTTGAGTCGGGATGATATGGTTTCATCGATCTCGGAGGTTCCTTGACTCCTTATGGGAGTGTGAATCTGACGGAGATGGTTTTGGAACATCCGTTTCGATTCTTGACGTTGCTTCGTACATCTGAGATGTTTGTGAAGCCTTTTGATTACCTCTTGCGAGTATGTGAGATACTCCGGCATTGTGAGGACAATGCCTACGTATAGTATTCGACCTCTGGGTATTTGATCTGGAAGTCTATTTTGTGACCTTTGTATTTGTGACTTATTGCTGACGTTTGGTTATTGCAGTAAGCGAACTACTTTAGCCCTATGGCTGCTGATGACTGGATATTAGCTGAGAAGTCGAGCAGAACATTCTGCTCTCCTTGGTGGTTTGGAGCTATGAGAAGACATCTCTGTGTGAAGAACTGTTTTGGAGATGGAACATGAGGTTCCCATGTTGTTCTGTATTGCAAGAGAATTTTGTAAAGGAATTTGAATGGATCATTTCGTTCTTGAATAGCCGTGTAACTCGTCTAGACGTTTGGTAGAGACTAGTAACACCGGCTAGCTGGTTATTTGCGTTTGGACGAGAACCAGTTTGACTTGAGAACTTTTGGAAATGTTTCTGACGTTTCGTGACTAGGTGATTTGTATATCATAGCAGTTTGGAATTGTTTCAACAACCTTTGAGGGAAGGTTGTGTATTGGAAACCTGGAATCGAGTTTTCCAGTTGAGACATCGGCTCAAGGGAGTGGTGTCAAGTGTTCCGAAGCGAACTGAACTGCAGTGTCACCTAGGGCATTTGAAACAGTAGCCACACTGGACCTCCTTTTGGTTTGTGGCCGTGTGCCTGCCTTGGTTCCTGTTGACCTGTTCCGTTGTGTGTGGCGTCTGGAGAGAAAAGAAGGAGTCTGACGTGCACTTAGGAGTCAGGGTGGAACAAGTTCCTTTATTTTGACATTGCAGAGAAGTAAGTAAGTGCGGGGCCGCAACCACAGTAGGTGTTTGCGTCTGGCGTAGTGGGATAACGAAAGCGTTGATTTGGGTACACGAGAGGTGTACTTGGGTTTACGTTTTTCACAAATATGGACCCCAAAATGGGTTCCAGAATTGGCCACATTTTCATTCCTTCTTTTAGGTCTTTGCTTGGGCCCCGTTTTGGGGTCCAGATTTGGACCCAAAAGTGGGGGCCAGCCATCGGAAATTTTTGCTGCTGCCCGCAGATGTTTTGCAAGCAGATTTGCAACGCACTAGCATGAGCGTAAGTGTTAACACATGCTTTTTCTCTCTGTGCGTCCCAATTTGTTTCTTGTACAGTCGAGGTCCCTTTATGGCCGCCATGTTTCTACTAGTTTTTTGGATCCCGTTTTCGGGGCCATGATGAAGCAGGCTTGTCGCCAAACACTAAAGTCTTTGGCTGCTGAATGTCTTGTTGGCGTTCGTTTGGGGCTGCTGAATTTCTTGACTCCTGCGCGTGGACTGATTGTTTTGGCTGCTTGAGGTGGCTGTTTGTTTTGGACAGATGTCATTGACACACTTCCTGGATCTGAGTTGGTGGGTTGGTGCCTAGAAAGTGTATTTTTTGCTGATACGAACACAGCTACAATTTTTATTCCGCACTCGCTGTCAATTTGGGAATAGACCGAGAGGGGACAGCGAAAAGCCAAGACGGTCAACAAAAAGGAACATTGGCCCATGTAAAGCGTAAAGTTGCAACGGCCCTTTCAATGAAGGTGAAACCTGTATTTGCTCCAATTTCAGCCGTCGAGGCTTGCCTCGAAAATGCTCCCTCATCCTTACATTTTTTGTTTTGTTGCAATTTCTATAGCCTCGAGGCTGCCTCGAAGCCTGCTTTGAAGCCTGCTTTGAAGCCTGCCGCCAGGCTCATCCTGAAAGATTGTTTGTTTTGCTCCAAGTTCGCATGGTCGAGAACCGGAGTTGCAACAGAGGATGCAAATGCCTTTTTCCAATCTTGCAGAAAGCACGCTGTTTTGCGCTAACTTTGCTGTGGCCCCTGTGGGTTTGATTTGCTTGGCATGTGCAATACTTCTGGCAGTCACGGTGTGAAAACTGACAGCGTTTAGTGCAGATTTTGGTGGCAGGTGCAGTATTTACGGCGTGTGTGACACCGCCAGGGTTTACGCTTTGTAGTGGCCATGTTAGCTTCTGAATTACTGCGCCTGCCAGCGTTTAAGCTGTCCAGGTTAAGCTGTGAGGTGGCCATGTTTGTTTGTCAAGTACCGCAGTTGTCAGGGTTTAAGTTGTGAGGTGGCCATGTTTGTTTGCAATATTTGCCACAGGTTGAGATGTGTGGTTGTTTACTTCTGAAATGCTGCGCTTGCCACGGGTTTAAGCTGTGATGTGGCCATGTTTGCTTCTGAAATATTGTGCCTGCGACGGGGTTGTTAGCTGCCAAAGTACTGCGCCTGCCACGGGCTTAAGCTTTTGAAATATTGGGCCTGCCGCTTTAAGAGATCTGTTGAATACGCCCCGCTCCCCAGCAGCAATGCTGCGTCAGTGTGAGATGGACTGAAGCTGTCATATGCTTCTTTACAGCGTTCCACAGCAGCATTGCCGCCGGGGGTGTGGGGGTTCTGCGCTGCCCGCGCAAAAACTAAAAAATGCAGGATCACATGGAGGTGAGGCCGTGGCGGCCACATGGTATGTTCTTTATTTCGCAAGAGAGACGGAACATATCGAGGGACGAAAATCTGCATGTGCTTTGAAGTTAAGGTCCCACACGGGGCATGTGTCCTCATTTTGGACTGCAGGCTTTCATGAAAGCAATGGATATCTTGGCTGGTGATCATCGCCAGCGTTTCTTGGTTTCAGATCATTCAGTCTTGACGTGTATTATATAGATTCGAGCCTCGCTTTGTCCTCGTGCCATTACGTTTTGCGTCCGAGGCGTGAGCCTCGGAGCGCCTCGAATGCCAACAAACCTGCTTCATCATGGCCCCCAAAACAGGGCCGAAAAAAGTGCTCAAAACTGGCTGCGATAGAGGGACCTCGACAGTATGTCACGATGATGAATGGCATGTCGCTTCACCCTTTCCCAAAGGGTGCTCCCGTAGGGCGTCAAATTTCCATAAGGGGCCATGGGTCAGGCAGCGTGGATGCAGTAGTTCTGACGTCAGTTCTGGGGCTACACTGGAAGGTCACTTTCCTTAGGATGGCATTTGTTTGTCTCTGTTGCTGTCGTGCCTCTGCTGCGTTGCGCATGCACCTTAGCGGCATCGTACACCGACTGGAGTTGGGGGCCATGTTGGTTGATCATGGCTCTTAGGTACTTGCATGCGCGGATGGCTGCTCTTCGAGTGCTGGGTCCATCTTCCGCTTGGTTCTTGGCCGCGGTGGCGAGTATGTCACGTGCTTCCGGTTGGTGCCGCACTTGGGGTTTGTGTGCGGTGGTCCCGACACCGTACACGGGTGCTTCCTCAGTGCTCGGCAGGTTGGTTGGGATGTCCAGGGTTGGATTTACTCGCCACCCATCAAAGAAGTAAATGTCCGGTAGCGGTGCTATTTCTTGAGGGCCAGATTGTTCAAGGACACGTCCGGTAGTGCATTGTACAAACCTGAAGGAAGGCAGACATATGTGGGTCGGGGAGGGTCAGCGGCGTAGGCTAACAGTATGAGTTCATTTAGGGGAGACGTTGTACTGGAATCCAGTGGCCCACTGCTACCTTTGTTGTGGGTCCTTGAGTCTGTTTCTCCGCAGCCAGTCGAGCTCTGACGCTCGCACTAATAAGTCGATATCGGACATTTTTGGACTGGTTGTTTCGGCGGCCGTGGTACTTTGTTGGCAATGGCCAGGGGCGGGGACGACCAGGATGGCGTTTCATGCAGGGACCATCTTTCGATTTTGGCTATTGTTTTCTTGCTCTGGGTTCGCATTGAAAGAGGGCCAGTCCCACGTGGTGACGCCTCTTCTAAGGTCTTGTGTGCCATATGCAATCGTTGCAACAATGAGTCCCATCATGTCTAGCGGGAAGACCACCAGAGTGAGCGATTTTGATCTTGTGAGTCCAACCGTGACGCGTCCAACGCAGTCTTCGGTATCTTCTCTTAGAGAGCCATCCGGGTTGAACCTCCCGTTAAGGAATCCTGTGCTTGGCTGGGCTACCATTGCAACTGCTGCCGTGCCAAGGCGTCCCTGTGGAGTAGTTGGTAGGGCGACGTTCTTGACGTCGCGGACAGACTACCGGTGGCGGTTCGATTCCCCGCTGGTCCGCAGGTAAGCCCCAAAGTGTGGTGACCAGGCGAAAGCCAATTGGCGCCGTCCACAAAAAAGCAACTGCTGCCGTGCCACCAGCCGAGTTGGCAATGGTCTCAACTCGCAATGTGCGGGCATGGTTCTTCTTGAGGGTGGAGCGGTTGAGATTGTTCTCGTGATCAGTGGCAGTGGTCATAACGAACAGCCCATCGGCAAAGCCGGTGTTGGAGGGAAAATTGGAAAACACTTGTGATACGAGCGTCTCTAAATGCGGTCAGATACCCGGACCTCTGCAGACTCATGAGCAGCCGTTGGGAGCTAGACAGTTTTGCATCAGGAGGAATCCCAGCAAACCCCCAGGATACCAATTCGTCCTCTTGGACACTAACGCCAAAATTAATAGCCGGGTCGCGGAAGAACAACGGAGTGGAGGCAATCCGACTCACTCGTGAACTGGAGGGTAGCATAAGCCCCCATGCATGTCACTAACGCCAGCAGTTTGGGAGTTGAGCACTGCTTGGATTTCTCCCGCCATGGACAGGAGGGTCACTGCATGTTGTAGCATCCAGGCAAGGCGAACAAGGGACCGGGAAAAGTTAACCGTTGTGCCTTCAAGGAGCTTGGGATCCACCATTGTGGGGAGCTGCGCTTTCTCTCTTTTTTTTTGGTCGGCGCCCGTTGCCTTTCGGCGGGTCGCACTTGAGACTCCCGAGCGGACCAGCAGGGATTCGAACCACCACCGGCAGTCTGTCAGCGCTGGCAAGACCAACGCCATACCAACTGAGCCATCGGGTCGCCTGTGGGGAGCTGCGCTTTCTCGTGTGCGAGTGCCGCCTGGAAGTGCGAGTCTAGGCCAGGAAGGACTTTGTTGACAGTTCGTCGGTCTTCTTCATCAGCTGGCGATAGTTGTTCAGTCCACATGTTGCCCAAGACATGTTCGCCTTTGCGTAACGTTTGGTTCAGCAGGGTGAGCCCCTCATTAGACGAATCATCCAGCAGTCGGATCATTGCTTCGGCTAGGTTGGATGGCATGTACTAGTTGGTACCCGGCGCATAGACGGCCGTGGACCGAAATACATATTTTAGCAAAAGGGGGTTGGGTGGGGTGAGCGGGGAATATTAACGTTCATGTACCTTGCCTACATACGTGGATGCTACGCTGCTGCTACGTCACTGGGCATGGGTGGGGTGGGGGGGATATTAACGTTCATGTACCTTGCCTACATACGTGGATGCTACGCTGCTGCTACGTCACTGGGCATGGGTGGGGGGGGGGGGATATTAACGTTCATGTACCTTGCCTACATACGTGGATGCTACGCTGCTGCTACGTCACTGGGCATGGGTGGGGTGGGGGGGGATATTAACGTTCATGTACCTTGCCTACATACGTGGATGCTACGCTGCTGCTACGTCACTGGGCATGGGTGGGGGGGGGGGGATATTAACGTTCATGTACCTTGCCTACATACGTGGATGCTACGCTGCTGCTACGTCACTGGGCATGGGTGGGGTGGGGGGGATATTAACGTTCATGTACCTTGCCTACATACGTGGATGCTACGCTGCTGCTACGTCACTGGGCATGGGTGGGGTGGGGGGGATATTAACGTTCATGTACCTTGCCTACATACGTGGATGCTACGCTGCTGCTACGTCACTGGGCATGGGTGGGGTGGGGGGGATATTAACGTTCATGTACCTTGCCTACATACGTGGATGCTACGCTGTTGCTACGTCACTGGGCATGGGTGGGGTCGGGGGGATATTAACGTTCATGTACCTTGCCTACATACGTGGATGCTACGCTGCTGCGAATTTTTGGAACACTTGGAAGACCTCCTGCCGCAGGATTGATGCTGTCAGATGAGGAAAAAAAGAAGCAAATCCTGGCATAGACAAAGTAGTTACGTCATTTCAAAAAAGCATTAAAATTATCGTTTCGCTGAGGCGAAAACGCCATATAGCTAACTTTCCAATGGAATTCAGCCACAAAAAGTGTATACACCTGAAACTTGAGAAATCCCCTTACAAACGCACAGAAAATCAATGCTGGATGATACTCAATCTTCATTTTGAGCCACGGCCGTCTATGCGCCGGGTTCCTAGTAGTTTCTATCACTTCGGAGCCCGTGTTTTTTGGCCAATAAGAGCTGGCGTGACCTCTTGGCATTGGGACCCTTTCGAGCAATTCCGCCTGGCGTTTGCTGTGCGTCCCCTGTCCAAAGGACAAGAGGCTGGTTGCTTGAGCAGGCTGATTGCCGCGATTTCACGGTCTGTGCCGTACTGTTGGCCTTCATCAATGACCATCAAGGAGAGGTCTTGCATGAATCCACTTAATGTGGACCATTGGATGGTGAGGTCTTGAGCAACGGTCCCTCCTGTGGCCATGATGAGTTGGCACTTGCTTAGCATCTGTCTCCTCTCTCTCGGGTTGATGTCAAATTTCGTGTGTGAATAACTACTCTTATTCCGTTCTTGATCTCCTACCAGTCTGCCTATGCGCCCAAGCACCCCCGATGGGGGGTCGAGCCATAGAAGCAGATCGGCGAAGGAGCGTGTGCCTGAGTTTTCTTTGCACAAAAATAAGATTTTGAGATTGTTGCTTACGTCCAATTCTAGGAGCGCCAGAATTAGGATTGCCAGATTTGGACTTGCCTGCGCCGAATAGTCCCTGGATATACAGGTCTAGCCGATTGGTCAGGAGCGCCATCGTAACTGCACAAAGCGTACCTAGGACATGCGCATCGAGTTCAGCTGCGTATGAGATGGCCGTACGTCTGGTCCAGTTGTAAGGTTCTCCCTTGATATGGCAGGGAATGAGGATGAGACGCAACAACTGCCCACACAGAGACAAGAGGTAGGATTTCTTGCCTCCATCCATACCATCGACAGCAGCCTGAACATTATAGATTCCTAGCCCGAGTTGATACCTGCACAGGGGGGTTTGTGCGACCGCTGTCACTTCACTGGTGGGCTTGGTGCAGCCAAACATCCAGATGTCTTGAAGGAAGAAGTGGCGGGTAGGGGGCCTCTGTCATCACGAACTGTTGCATCAAAGGGCTCCAATCCCTGACCCAGCTCGAGGTACCGTTCTTGTAGCACTTGAAATTGCTCTTCTGCAAAGAATTCGATGGCAGGCACCGAGAGGAAGGCTACTTCAATTGCTTTCGGGTTGCACTGTCTGTGTATGCGGGCAGCAGGTAGCTCATTTTTGTTCTTGGTTGTGCGGGGTGTAATGGTGAGCACTAATCCAAAGAGGATCTGCAAGTTTCTTGCGTCCTGATTTACGGTATCGGTGGTTCCAACCATTGCAATAAGCCGGCCCGTGCCGATAGGGCTTATTTTGTGATGGTGCGCTTCGCTCTCCAATAGCTGATGGACATCTGTTTGCGCCAAGCTTGGGTGCCGGAAGGCGAATGCATCGTAACCTCCCTTAACCTTCCAATGACCAAATTCGCTGCCTTTGAATAGGTACTCAAACTGAATAGGCTGCCAGGGTTCTCGCACTGTGCCGGCACCTTGCATGGTAAGGCCTGTTTCGTTATATCCTTCATTAGGGCTGAGCATTGGTAGGTAATAGTCCAACATGTAAATTGCCATGGGCAGTTGCAGTGTCCCTAGGAAGTGCTGGACCATCGTTGTGTAATTGGGCATCTGAGCTCTGGATGCAATCTGAACCGTGGCCAGAGTGGCAAGGTATTGAGTGGCATCCTGCGCATTGTGAACCTTGGCGTTTTGTTGTGCTATTTTGTCTACTAACTGTTCTGTTGTGGTGGTCGGCTCTTCGCACAAAACTGCTAGGTCCCGCAGGAGCCGTTTGGCGGCATGGTTGAGTTCGAAACTGCACCATGAGAGCAGCCTGAGTGGGGCTTGCGCATAGACCTCGAAAGGGAGTACTCCTGGCATTCTCTCAAGGTCTGCCAAATCATGGCGTCCTTCAGGAAGGTTGACACGTGTCCAATGTGCATAGTTGTGTTGAGCACTCCCCAGATAGGCCCGCCAACCAGTGACATGTGTGATCTTGAACCTCTGCTGGTGGAGCAGTTTCATGTCGTGGCTGGATGGGGTCCATATACACACAGCCGATCATCCGCGTGGTGGATGAGGTGCACTTGCCTATTGTACGAAAGCGCCGATCTTGTAAGGAGCGAGGGTGGGAAGGCAATGGCGGCAAGGACTGTTTTGCCTTTTATGTTAGGGAATTCTGTCAATATCGTTTCCCACACCATTCCTGCATAGGAGCCTGCGCTATGGCCTCGAATGTACAATGAACCTCCCATGTATCCAGCAAGTTTAAGCGATTCTGCAGGGAGGCTATCGGGGGGTCGGCAGATTCCGACGAGGGGATGTGCTGCAATCAACTTGGTGAAGAGTCTCAGGCTCTGCTTGTATCCCGGCCATGGTGGTTTTCGATGTGCCGGAGTGATGGGGCCAAATTCTAGCACCCTCTTTGCCCTGTGGATGACTTGAGCTTGCAGTTGGTGAACAGTGGGCACACCAATAACATTGCTCCATGCATGGAGTCCAATTGGGAACATGGCTAGATGAAGGAGGAGGTACTCCTGGGTGTGTGCCGTGCCCGCAATGGTGCCACGTCTTGCATTCCAATCGTCTTGCTTGCTCAGAGATGGTCCATATACGTGCGCCTCCTTCCTGCATGCCAGGAGGACATCCCAGTCATCGTCTAGTTCTCCACCTCCCAATCCAGTGCACTGAGCATCCAGGTATCCTGTGTCAGTGGGATTGAGCTGCCAGCCGGTATTCTCAAAGGCGACCGTTTTCCAATCTTTGTATTTTGGGTCTGCATGACTGGCGAGGATTTCATTGATAGCGAGCTCGGGGTTGCTTGCTTCGATATGCAGTCTCTTTTGTAGTGTCTCCAAAAGGAGGCGAACCTCATTGGTGGGGAGCTGCAGGCTGGCGTGTTGTCCGCAGAGCACATGTGTGGCTTGGCAGTCTTGGGGCCACGGTGTTTGGTTGTTGTAGTGATGGGGCATCTCGGCTGGCGTCCACAGGCACTGAAGCAGCAGCACTTGTGTGCGGGTAAGTTTGCGCTGTTCTGCAACGTGGATTTGGCCACAAACTTGCTCCCTCTGACGAATTCACTGCCTGTGGGGTGGGTCCATAGCGGAGGCAATTGGTCTACTCCCAATAAGGCGACTGCTAACGGGTGAAGGCCTTGCTTCTGCCACTTCTGGAGCTTCTTTCCCATTCGCACTTTGTTTCCCTGGAAGGCATGCACTATTGGGGGTAGACAATAGGCTTCGTCGATGTCTTTGCTCTGGAAGAGCTTGTCTCCTGGGAGGCAGAGGATAGGGAAATTGGATGGGAAGACCGACATGGGTGAGAGTGCCCCTTGTTCGAAAATGGGTCGGGCCCAGGTAAGGAACGGTGGGGTTCTGTGAATAAAATCGGGCCTGAGGTAAATGCCGTGTCCGTGTCGCGGCCATCCTACCCCTTGCGCGGGGATTGGGAAGGCAATCTTTCCGGCCCATTCACCTAGCATGGCCCAGGCATGAGTCCAGTCCAATGGGGTCCTTGCTTTGCATCCCATCAGCGGGGTGAGGAGCAGGCCGCCTCGGAGAGCTTCAGCTGGATCTTCAGGTACTGCGGTGGTTGCGAGGAAACTGGCTCGACTGTTGCGGAGTTCGACAACCCATTCGTCTGTGGATTTGTTGTTGACAGGGTTGGCAATGCGCCTTGACTTGTGCGCGCGGGCGTCACAAGCGTCCGAGCTAGTTGCTTTGGTGGTTGCTGCTGATGACATGTCTGCATCTGGCGCCTGTTCAGGTGGTGAAGGCTCTTGGACCGTGTCCACATCATCGGGCCGGGCTGGCATGTGACCCGTGACATCGATTAGGCCGGCGTTCAGCTCTGCTTTAGACTCCGTCATGAGGAGAACGGCTGGCGGGCAGCTATTTGTACTGGCCATTGTGTGGTGCTGCATTGCTTCCGTGCTTGCTTGATCTGTCATGAGATTTACCAGCTCCGCTACTTCAAAGAGCGAGGTGGGGGCACAATCTGAATCAGCAAGTGCAAAGTTTACCGCAGGGTACACGAGGCATAGTGCTTCGAGGACAAAGGCGCCGGCCCAGGTGAAGTGTACTTGATCCGACCCTGTGTCTGAGTTAATAGGGACATAAATGGCAGTTGTTTTCTCTTGGTATGGACCTATGACTTCACACCTACTCTTTATCCATGGCGCAAAATAGGGCCAGTAGTCCGGATGATTCTGGCCTGGCAGCTCGCGATTGTCGACGAAGACATAGGCTGTGTCGTACTGGGAGAGCCATGCTAGATTGTCCACTATCCACTGGAAGAGGGTCTTATGGTTGACTTGGCTGGTGACGGGTTGTTGAGCTCCGCTTGCGCCTATGGTCAGTGTGGGGTACATAGGGGGTGCACGAGGCATTTGACATGAGCCAACGTCCGCCCACCTCCACATCTGCCTTGTGTCATCCATACCCAGTGGGGTCTCGATCTCTTTCATGGATTGGAAAGCTGCATCCATTTGGTGGCTGAGGTATGCAATTCCATCGACGTCAAGGAAGTTGATAGGTGCTGCAACATCCCACTGCTCTCGTGGGGGTGGTTCCGTTCCTGTCAGGAAGTAGGGGGTGTCATCATTGGCATCGTAATACAGAGTGTCTTCGCTAGCAGCCGATGCGTCATCTAGAGGCTTGTCCGCTATGCGTGGCTCTGTCTGGTCAGTATCAGTGTCCGAATTGTCAGGATCATCCTGTGCTAAAGAAACAAATCGATTGCTCATCAGTAATTGCTGTAAAGTAATATTCGTGGTATCTATGGTATATTCGTGGTATCTAGGGTGGGGGTTTACATTTTTTTGGTACCACTGTCATAGATGAATTTTCTTATGACTTGGACATATGAATACTAAACTATTTTTATGCATAGCTTGGACCCACCAAGTCACACATGAATAACTTCTTATGACTTGGATTCTTTCCATCTGGTGAAAGCATGGGAAGCGGGTAACCAGCTTGGGCAACAGCTTTAATCTTTCCAAACAAATTTTATGTTTTCCAAAAAAATTGATTGCAACTCAAGCATGTTGCAAAGAAAAGTTGTATATAACTGACCGGGTTTGGGCCCACCAAACCATAATGTACAAGGTGTTTGAATTGGACCCACCAATTCAATTTATATATATATTTATGAATATATACGTGCTATTGGTTTTTATCACTAGTAGGTAAACGGGTTTGGGCCCACCAAACCATAATGTACAAGGCGTTCGATTTGGACCCACCAATTCAGTATATATATATATATGTGTTATTATTATTATTAGTATTATTATTATATTGATCATATATATATATTTAAGATATAATAAAATATATAGACATATATATATATACATGTGCTATTAGTTTTAATCAATAGTAGGTACATGGGTTTGGGCCCACTAAACCATAATGCACATGGTGTTTGAATTGGGCCCACCAATTCAATATACATATATATTTATTATTATACTGATAATATATATATATTGGATATAACTATATATGTATGTACATATGTGCTTTTTAGTTTTAATCACTAGTAGGTAAATGGGTTTGGGCCCACCAAACCATAATGTACAAGATGTTCGAATTGAACCCACCAATTCAGTATAGTGGAGTCTTTTTTTATCAATCGTAAGTCAACAGAAAAAAACTAGTTTTTGTAATTTTCCTAAAGTATTTGCTTTCCCAAAATTTCCCAAGAAAAACTACCACACTGCAAGACTACCCCTGAGCCTCACACCAACAGCCATGTGGTGACCACAAGGCTCTCAGAATGATCCAGAAACGTGCGATACTGCCATAGTTACGAATTTTCTGAATGTGCAACAATGGGGCATTGGCCAAGAGCTAACGAAGTTAAGTGTAACCTTGTGCAACTTTGCAAAGTACTTTCCTTTGAACAATGAGGAAAAGAAGGTGATTTCAATACTAAAAATGGTCGTTTTCAAGGTCCTGCGCCAAATCCTGACCCTGGGGCTTTTTCAGGCTCCCAAAATTGGCCAAAAAACCAGCTGTGCCTTGCTAAAGTGCCAAAAAAGTAGCTCCTAAAACTGGCTTTGGTACCCGGCGCGCCGGGTAACAGAGAGCAAAATGAGGAAAAGGAGGTGATTTCAATACTAAAAAATGGTCGTTTTCAAGGGTCCTGCGCCAAATTCTGACCCTGGGGCTTTTTCAGGCTCCCAAAATTGGCCAAAAAACCAGCTGTGCCTTGCTAAAGTGCCAAAAAAGTAGCTCCTAAAACTGGCTTTGGTGCCCGGCGCGCCGGGTAACGGAGAGCATTTCCTTTGAAAAATGAGGAAAAGAAGGTGATTTCAATACTAAAAATGGTCGTTTTCAAGGGTCCTGCGCCAAATCCTGACCCTGGGACTTTTTCAGGCTCCCAAAATTGCCTAAAAAACCAGCTGTGCCTTGCTAAAGTGCCAAAAAAGTAGCTCCTAAAACTGGCTTTGGTGCCCGGCGCGCCGGGTAACGGAGAGCAAAATGAGAAACAGGAGGTGATTTCAATACTAAAAAATGGTCGTTAGGCCTGGGCTGAGTATAGGTATAAGCGAAGCGAAGCGAAGCTAGTCTGGGGGGTGTGGGGGGGGGAGGCTCTGATCCCACTACGTTTTGGGAAGGTGAGGCCGGAGCCTGCCTGGGGAGAGCTCCAAAAAACGAGGCCCCACTTCCCTCGTTTTTGAAGGTTGAAAGAGAAGCTCCATTTTGGACACTTTTGGTTGTTTTCTGACGTTTTTCTGACGTTTTTCAGGGAAAATATTTAAATATTAAAATATTGAATTATTTTAATATTTAAATGTTTTAAATATTTTTGAATAAGGAAAATATTTAAATATTAAAATATTAAATTATTTTAATATTTAAATGTTTTAAATATTTTAAATATTTTAAATATTATAATATTTCTGGAAATTGGTACCCTGCAAGATTCATTGAATTAAATCTTTAAATATATTTAATATTTTTAAATAGGGAAAATATTTATATTAAAATATTGAATTATTTTAATATTTAAATGTTTTAAATATGTTTGAATAAGGAAAATATTTAAATATTAAAATATTAAATTATTTTAATATTTATATATTTTAAATACTTTTGAATAAGGAAAAAAATGAAATATTAAAATAATTTTATATATTTCTGGTGCTCACTCAAATTGTCCACAAATTGGATAATCACATAGACCCAATTATTCTCTCGTACCCCCCCTCCCCACCCCCACCGGCGTGGGGCAAGACCTATGCCGTATCGAAAGCGATAGCCATCCCCGCTTGGAAAACAGAGTTTGATCAGTGCGAGTGGCAGCCGTCGTTGAAATTTCTCAGACATGTCGTGAAGTCTCTTTGTTTGGATGTTTTGCTGGTGGCAGTATTTAAATATATGTATATATATATATATGTATATATATATATATAATGAGATCGAGTTATAATATATATAAATATAAATATAAATAAATAAATAAATATATATATATATATATATTTGTGCGCGTATGTGAGCGATGGTTTGACGAGTTAACGCTTTGCAAAAAAGCTCCAACTATGCATTTTCGATTCTACATGGAGCAAGAAGCAGAAAATGAAAGAAATGAGCCTCACTACTGAAACAGCTGCAGAGAGTTAACGAGATCTCTCTGAGCTGAGACTGCAATGACTCAAAGAGACCATGCAGAGAGCTAACGCGATCTCTCTGATGGCGTTTCACAAAGATGATCAAAAGTTGTGAAAAGAACAAATGACCGTTGGAATATGTGATACCACATGTCATCTTGGGTTTTGAGAAAGTTGAAACTAGGATGTTTTGTTTCCAAGGGTAGAAGACACTCTAGTTTGGGTATAGAGTTTTGTACCGTGAGGCAACCCGTTTGTACAGGTGAAACCTTCGGTTTGCCAAAGAGTTCTGTCATGCAAGAAGCATGGATGTGAATGACTGCGTACTCCGCAGGCGTTGTGGTTACAAAAGATGTTTTTAACAAAAGATGAAGCAGATCACCACATAGTGGCCGTTGGTCATCGTGAAGTGATCCGCTCAAAGGCAGTGAGAAAGATAGCTGAGCATTGGGATGCAAGCGCTGTGATCAACCTGGAGACTGGACCATGGGATTTGAAGAGAGGTGTGCAAACTATTGTACAACAGTCCAAACCTGCAGAACAACCTCTTCCTCGACTGCGTGTGTCATGTGATGGAGTGGAAGCAGAAACAGATGCTGCTGAACGTGCGGTCCTACAGTATGCACGTGAACATCCTGATGAAGACAAAGATGATGCAGGAGATGCACAAGCAGGTGGGGCACAACTACCTCAAGATTCCCATGCCCCTCAAAAACTTGAAGCTGTGGATGATCATGTCCCAATGATGACTGCAGGTGAAGCGTGATCCTGAGCAAGAAGTACTCCTTCCCATACCAGTCCGGCAACGTGTTGCAGAAGCTGAAGCAACAAAGAGAGCTACTGACAAAGAGGCTTCAACTCAGTCCAAGTTTGTCAAGTTTGACCACACCGCCGTCGAGCAGCAGAAATCCAAACATCCCGGAACAGCGATGTTCAGTCCAACATTTGCAGGAGAGATCTCTGGAAGTCCGTCAACTGGCAGAGGACATGTCAGAGTCATCACAGAGGAGATTGAGTTGTACGAGGAGGACAAACCTGAAGAGACAGTTCCACTTGAATCTTGGGACTGGGATGTGAACGATTAACTGCTTGAAGGTGACTACGCCCAGTTTGAGATCCCCATTGAGGAGAATCGCAGAAGAGGTTTCCACAGTGAGGAGGCTGGACCACCTGAGGTGACTGCATAGGAGTTAAGCTTCAATTTCCCTTTCTTCAATGGAGGCTGAAATTTTGGCAACAACTAGTCTTTTGGTGGAAGGCATCATGGTCAAGCAGTTCCTGCAGTTTCTACTTGGTGATTCTGGCGGACTTGGGGACAACCAGCAAGTTCAGGTGAGACTTCGACTGGACAGCACAAGCGCTCAGAGTTTCTTTAGCAGATTGGGACCAGGACGTGTCAAACACCTTTCTACACGTTTGCTGTGGAGCCAACAGGCTACGAGAAGGAAGTGGTTTTTGGTTGGGCGTGTGAGCACTCGAGAGAACCCAGCAGACCTCAGCACAAAAACCTCTCTCTGGAGAACGACGTGAAAATCTGATGAGGAGGATTGGCTTGATGAGCGAGACACTCAATGAAGAGACATGCATGGACGTGGAAGCAACAGCAAGCTCAAGCATGTTGCGCGTGCAACCAGTGCAATGTTGATGGCTGGACAACTGCAAGGATGTTCTTCAACATCGCTGTCGAGCTCTATGTGGTCAAGTCCTCTGACGTGGACAGCAACTGCATGGTGGATATTGTCTACGTGCTACACCTCGTGGACAAGAATCGAAGGATGAGTGCGCAGATGAAGCACTACAAAGAAGTATGGAAAGCAATCAAAGACACAGTGAACGTCAGTGATCGAGCAGATCCCTTTGTCGAGACTCTTCCAGATGCACGTGGAGATCCCTTCAGCGGAGTCTGGTATGATCAAGAAGATGGCGAAGAAGAGGCAGCAACTTCAGACACACCATTGGTGCATGATGGAGATGTTCATAACAAGGAGTGGAACGCCTTATGGATGCGATGGATAACCTTGACAGAGAAACAACTCCCAGACCGAGAAGGGCTGTGACATGCAATGCAATCCATGGTGCAAGCAATGGAGATGATGGAGGCCCGACAGAAGATGCAATGGCTCTTTGTGTAACAAAGATGAATGCCTTATTTTCACGCTAACAAAAAATTTGTTTAAACATGGAAACAAATTAACAAGACAAAAAAAACCCTTTCTCCCAACGTCGTAATGGAAACATCCTGTGTAAACAACATGTGTCACAATCAATGTGTTTTTATGATGATGTTTTCCGTCTCAAGGGAGGGTGGGTGGGAATTCCACCCTTTTTTAGGGCAGCGTGATTAGTGCAATGGGCAAAGCTGCTGCACGTGGCCAAACGTTGTTGCGATCTCCAGTGGTTTTTCAACCAGTTGTGCAAGTTCCATTTCCGGTTAGACTGTGTCTTCGTGTCTTCTTTCAGCAGTATCTGGTTTTGGTACAGCAGTTGTCCTGTTCATTGCTTGGATCTGGACGCTTTAGGGGACGCACGTTCATGCAACAGGGACCACCGACATTTCGTGCAGTTTTGGCATACAGACCATTGCAGTCTAGTTCCTCGACGTGTTCATTCATACTGGCAGGTGGTGGATTGGCAGTTTTATTGCAACATAATATTCTGTCTTTTCTCTATACACCTGAAGGTACAAACAGTGACTTGCAGGAACTGAGCCGTACTGCACCTGCACTTCGCTTGGTTACAGGTAATTGGACGCAGGTTGACACACCCAGTGTGGCTTCACAGCAGGAAGATGGCTTCTTCCCATAGCGCTGGTCCTGACCTTTTTCATCAGGGGAAATCGGCGGGGTCAGAATTTTTGGATGCTGATATTTTTGGTTCAGATCACTTTGAGGGCTTTGTTGACGAACAGAATGCTCAGGCAGCGGGTTCGGGTTCCAAAAACCACCTGAGCCTTGATAGGACACATGTGGAGTTTGCTGGATCGAATATGGACTGCTTGCATGTTTTTGACACAGACTGTTTCCACAGCTTTTTGGACAGAGCATGGCATTCGTTGGAGCCGAAGTCAGCGATCAAACTGCCGTGGGAATCTGGGTTTTGGGAGCACATTTTTGGACCGGCTAACAGGGCAACAAATGTTTCTGTTCCAAAGTTTGTACGTCCTTCAGTTGTTCCTCAACCAGTCTCTGTGCCGGTACAGCAGCCTCCTTTGAAGAGCAGACGAGTTGCAACTGAGCCCCAGTCTTGGCAGCAGGTTGTCATGGCCTCAGATGTTGCCACATGGCAGGAGAGACATGATGCAAAGATGGACACGGCCTTGAAAAGATGGTTTGATGTCGCAATCATGTTTCCTACAAATTATATATCAGTTGGTGTCTCAGTTAGCAGCTTTGGCAACGGTTGGTGAGCAGATGAAGATGATGAAGGATGTCATTGGCTCACGGTCTCCGTTGACGTTGCTGAAAAGGGTGAATTCGATCACACGTTACATGACCTTTTTGAGAACCAGGAAGCTGACTGCGCCTGGATCTGAATCAGATTTTTACAGTTTTCTGAATGAACCACGTGCTGAGGGAGCCCCGCAATCCAGGCTTGCAGCGGTTGTGGAATCCGTAAGGTTCATGGAGCACGTGCTGGGCTTGGAAGGGGTGACTGGCCTTCTGTCGAAACGGTGCCTGGGTGCTGCCAGGCAACCAACCGCTGGACCTCAGTTGCAAGCTTCCCCACTGAAGGTGGCTGAGCTGAGTGCTCTGCATGAAGTGCTGGGTGATGTGGATGCCAACATTTGGGACCGTAACATGGCAGGTTCTTTTTTGTGTTGTGTCTACACGCGGTCAAGGTGGTCAGATTTTCAGCATTCAAACGTTCTGGAAGCAGACCCAAATCAGTTTTGTCCAGAGTTTGTGGAGCTCTCCATAACTGACTTCAAGACCAAAACAGCCAATGCTTGGCGTGGCGGGCTGCTGGCTGCTGTTGCACCGGCGGTTGGTGTGACGTCTGACAATTGGGCATCGGCTTGGATGGCAGTGCGAGAGGCGCTGCAGGCTCCGCTCGATGAGGGCTTTCCGGTGATGCCAGCGCCTGACATGGCTGGGACACCAACCAAAAGGCCGATCACTACCCGAGAAGTCACGGGATGGATACGGTTGCTGTTGCAAAGAAGTGGGCTCTCACTCGGAGAGAGGCGCATATCGTCGCACAGTGCCAAGTCGACGATGTTGTCGTTCTTAGCCAAATATGTAGGTGCATCATAGGAACTATGAAAGCCTTGTCTTTTCGTGCCCGGCGTAGGAACGAAGCGTACAAGGTTGTTTAGGTTATAGGTAAACAAGACTTCCTCGTAACAACACCAAACGTCAAACCAAAAAAAAAAAATCTTGATCACTCTGTGTCATTTGAATTATTTATTTGTACCGGACTTACCACTCAAGGGTAGCGGTGGGAGGGAGCACAAAATTGTGCAACCATTTTCCTCTGGATTTCGCAATTTCACTGTGGTGCTGAGAGCACGTCTTCATACAGTTATTGCTTGGACTTTTTGGCAGGGTTTTGGTGCTTCAGCTATTCGTACCTGTTTGCACTCATTTCTGGACTCATCGTCTTGGATTTGCTGGTGCCGCTCTTGCGTCAGCTGCTTCTCGAGTAGCATTTCAGTGCGAGAAGTTTCAACTCCCAGAGTAGCCATTCCTTTTGGTCCAATTTCAGATCCAGGTGTATCTCCATCCTCCAGTACCAGTTCAAGCGAGATTAGCTCGATTGAGCTGGATGCGACGGCAACAAACTGACCGCCATACTGCCTACCACGTGCCTGTTTTTCTGGGACATCAGACCAAACAATTTGCATATTGGCCTTCATTTCCCTGCGGGTACATTATGGGCATATCCTCACTTTTCATTTTGATGTTTTGTGGGTGCTTCAAGCTTGACGCTTTTCCAGATTTTCTGTGCTGGTTTTGCGGGGGAGAAGACCCAAGCAGCATGCCCTGGAGATCAAATGTGGGAGAGCCATATGGAAATGGTGAAAACACGGCCGAGGCCTCACCAGGAGGACAGGCTTCGCCAGGTGGGTTTTCGGATGCACGAGGCCCCAACACTGGTTTACATAGATGGGATGACAGTCTGGTAGAGTCAGAACAAATGAGTTTCTTGGAATCTGGACAGTATATATCCCCTCTTTTTGGAACAGGCGATAATTTGGAGCTTGGATCGGAAGCGCCATCTGCAGCCTACTATGACGGTGAAACTGCAGCAACCTTGGGGTTGCCCAAAAAGAGGGCCCTTGGCAATGCGTTGGTACAGCAACATGGGGGTGTCGATAGCCATTTGTTTTTCCACATGGTGAAACTGCAGAAGCCTCAGGAGGCTTTGAAACAACCTTGGGAGAAAGGGGTCATGGCCCAGATTTGTGGTGCTTCACAGCCAAGGCTTCCTATGCCCTGGCTTGCTTTACCAAGTGTGGGTCGTAGAAACAGTTTGATGGGCGCCACTCCCTTGGAAGAGCCACCGGAGAAGAAAGCCCTGCGAACACCTTTTCATTACAGACGCTTGTCAACAACTCGACTGGCTCAAACAGATGACCAGCTCAGAGCGAAAGCCTTGCGACGCTTGAGGGACTTGGTTTTGGTGGCTCCTGATCAGTCTAGGTTGGGAAGAACTTTCCTGGACGTTTCTGGACAGCTCCCTGGAGAAGATCGCATTTCCAGTGTTTTTGCAGATGCTTTCAGGAGCCGTGCAACATCACCACTGGCAAAGCTGTCAATGGACTACTACAAGATGGCAGTCTGGATGGACCAACAGCTGGACCTCAGACTAATGCAGGTGTCTGAGAATGTGGTCTATCAGTACCTCTCATTTTTGAGAGAATCAGGGCCAGCCCCGACCTTAGCGGATGCAACGGTGAAAGCAGTATGGTTCATGCATTCAACGGCAGGTTTCCTTGGTTTCCATGCTGACATGTTTTCATTAAGAATTACAGGAGTCTGCAGAGATATGTTCATGCGGAGAAGGATCTTGAAGCAGGCCCCAGCTTTTCCTGCACGGGTGGTCCGAGCCTTGGAGGAGCATGCACTTCTGACCAAAAACGCCGTGGATACCAGATTTGTCAACTTCATCCTCTTTTGCATTTTCTCTAGTTGCCGTGTTGGAGATGCTTCGAAGATTACAGCGGTGACTTTTTCTCAATTCCAAGAGGTGTGTCTTGTGGGGGCTGCAACAACGGTAGCCAAGAACACTGCAACCATGGAACGTAGGAGAATGTTGTTGCCTTTCATTGCAGTAGGTTGGGGTGTTTACCCAAACCCATGGAGCATCAAGCGGAAGATGCAACTTGAGGCAGAAAGACATGTCACGATCATGCCGGTGGACAACCAATTCAATGTGGACAACCAATTCAATGAGGAACAGAACGCAGATGAGATTGGGGAAGAGAACGAGGTGGACAACCAATTCAATGTGGACAACCAATTCAATGAGGAACAGAACGCAGATGAGATGATCAAAGGGGGGGTCTTTTGGAACCGGCCGATCACTTGGAGTTAGTGCTACAACTCAATCATCCTATGGATACCACTGCAAAATATTGCCAGACCTCCTCAAGAAGGCCATGTTCGAAATGCTCCCAACGGAACCCTCAGACCTTGCAAAAGAGCGACTGGAACTGCTGAAGCTTTACAGGCGGCGGGCGGAGGAGCTACAACACGCCGAACATGAGCTGCATCACTCCCTGCCTGATTATGTCAGGGAGCTAGTCTAGGGGAAGCGCATTTTATTGCTGGAAGAAAGGTTGAAAGCCACCACCTTCCCTGACTTGCGAGTGGTGGAAGATTTCAAGCATGGAGTAGACTTGGTGGGGGAAGAATCCTTCTCCCCACTTTTCGGGGAGAAGTTTCAACCGGCTTCCAGGACAGTGGAACAACTGGAGATGACTGCAGCGATGAACAGGAGCCTGGCAAGGGCGAGGCCATTAACTGAACATGTGCAGCCACATGCAATTAAACTGGTCGAACTATCCCAAACAGATGGCAGTCAGCAAGGGAAGTGGCACCTTTACATCCAGCGATGAACAGGAGCCTGGCAAGGGCGAGGCCATTAACTGAACATGTGCGGCCACATGCAATTAAACTGGTCGAACTATCCCAAACAGATGGCAGTCAGCAAGGGAAGTGGCACCTTTACATCAGCCAATCCCTTCCCTTTGGATCCATTGCGTCAGTGTGTAATTTATACTGATGGTGCCCTTGACTCAGAGCGGGCCATCTGGGGTGCCATCGTGGTGGACACCTTGACTTCAACAAGACTCTGCTTTGCGGGGGCGGTACCCACGCTCCTTTTGGATGCTTGGAAAACCTTGGTGGGAGATCAACTGATATGTCAGATAGAAAGGTTTGCGGTGCTGTGCATCAGATGGAGGATGAGACATTTACTGAAGGGACAACGCTTGATTTTGTTCATTGACAAGGAACCTTGCAGATATGCTTTAATCAAAGGGCGTTCGGCGTCGGACCCCTTGTTTCGGACGTCCCATGCGCGCGCCTACATGGGGGCAGCCATGCCTTGTTTCAGCTGGTACGAAAGGATACCATCCTACTCTAACCCTGCAGACCTCCCTTCGAGACAGAAGGCCCCTGAGGCCTGCCACCTTTGGAATCTCCAAATTGCAGGCGATATTGTTTTGCCACCAGAGCTCCTAGCAACGATAGTCGACGGCGTTTCATTTCCAGAAGTTGCTTGGGTGGAATCGGACCTAACATGGGTCATTTCACAACGGGGGAAGGCAAAGGATGACAACTAGATACACTGAGGTTTCAAACGAAACAATCCAGTGGATAATAACTTCAAAGCTGAGGCCTTTGAAAAGGCGATCCAGCAACCTAAGTCCGATTGCCAGATGATTCATCCCCCGACCGGCAGCAAAAAGAGAGAGACCGTCGCATTCAGTTGTGCATTGCATGTCACTGCAGTCGATGTTTCAAACTGTTTAAGTTTTAATATTGTTTAAAATTTTTTAAGTTTGCGCGTGCGTAGTTTAGGACGTTTGGTGTAACCTGGAAGTTTTACCTTCTAAACAACCTTGAGGGCTCAAAAGACGTAGGTGCATCATAGGAACTATGAAAGCCTTGTCTTTTCGTGCCCGGCGTAGGAACGAAGCGTACAAGGTTGTTTAGGTTATAGGTAAACAAGACTTCCTCGTAACAACACCAAACGTCAAACCAAAAAAAAAAAAATCTTGATCACTCTGTGTCATTTGAATTATTTATTTGTACCGGACTTACCACTCAAGGGTAGCGGTGGGAGGGAGCACAAAATTGTGCAACCATTTTCCTTTTTGCTCCCACCCATTCCTTTCAGTCATCCCCACCCCCAAAAAGGATGACAACTAGATACACTGAGGTTTCAAACGAAACAATCCAGTGGATAATAACTTCAAAGCTGAGGCCTTTGAAAAGGCGATCCAGCAACCTAAGTCCGATTGCCAGATGATTCATCCCCCGACCGGCAGCAAAAAGAGAGAGACCGTCGCATTCAGTTGTGCATTGCATGTCACTGCAGTCGATGTTTCAAACTGTTTAAGTTTTAATATTGTTTAAAAATTTTTAAGTTTGCGCGTGCGTAGTTTAGGACGTTTGGTGTAACCTGGAAGTTTTACCTTCTAAACAACCTTGAGGGCTCAAAAGACGGAGCTGAGTTGCCGGTGTGAGAAATCCTGGGGGCCCACGTATCTCATTTGCAATCAGTGATCAGGTACTCCAGAGATGCTTTAGCTGAGCCGTTGCGTATGATGAGCCGAATGCTGGCTGATGTCCGTAGTGGCACCTTCGTCCCAGACGCTACGCGATCAGGTTACTTCAAAGCGTCTGATGTGGTGGTAACAGTACCACCTGGAGTTCCCGTTGTGGACATCAGTGACGACGAGGAGGTTAAAGTGGAGACCCATGAACCTACTCAAGACGAAACGGAAGAAGAACCTGACACAGGTTCCAGTTCGGATGAAGAAGCTGTTGACTCGGCACGTTGCAGCAGACATGTTGTGGTGCCGAAAGCTCCGGACGGCTACAAGCTTTTCCAACACACCAAGAGCCGGATGTTGCACCTCATGGCTTTGGAGCACAACAGGGTTTTCCAATGCGGTAGAATGGCCGGAGAAAAACATGAGATCTCCGGCGGACAAACTTAGATGGGATACTCCCTGTTGTGGAAGGTGTTGGCGTGCCGCAGCACAGAGCTTGGGACCCAGGTTTGCTTGAAATGGACCAGACAGCACGGGTGCTGGATCCTAAGGGCAACAAGTCCTCTTGGGCTGCATGGTATTGCTGTGACCTAATGTAAAAAGGCGCAAGCAGCATTGGCTTGTGCTCAGTGGAAAGCCATGCAAACCAGTGTCAAGCATGGTGACAAGTCAGTTTGGTGCGGCTCATGTCAACGTTTCAGTTTTCTTTTGCCAATGTAAACACCTCAGCATTTTTGGGTCGTTGGCTCCAGCTTGTTTGAGGAATCTCAAAGTATGCATTGTGCAATAGTACAGTCGTATAGTGTCAATAGCAAGTTGGTTACTAAGAATGCTCTTGTGTCTTAGTTTGCATCAGGGCTCTTGCAGGAATCGAGAAACTCATTTTTCTTTTCGGTTGTCAATCTGTTGTGTCCTGTTTTCAAACCCCGAGTAGGCACCATGGCCTTGGTTGAATCCGAAGTGGCCTTTCAGAAGCGTTGTGAGGAACTGGAGGAAGGCCTGTTTGAAAAGTTCAGGCAGCAGGACATTGCTTCATTTTCTACCCTGGCTTTCTCTTTGGGATCACCCCAGAATCAGGTAGGTGACAGTGACCTGTCTGAATTGGCAGCAAAAATTCAGGGCGGTGAGGCCACTGTCGGGAACACAGCGAACATCAGACGTTTGCATTTTGAGGCATGCACCTTTTTGATGGCTGACATGAAGACTCAGGTTTCAGCTGCTGACCCATCGGAACCAGTTAGGAAACTTCCTTTTGTTGAAAAACAAAACAGACTGGATTCACAGAAAAAGCGCATCACTGGTCTATCTCATCGTCCTGAGCAGCAGCCGTCGCACCAGCTCATCGACCAGGTGTACAACGTGATGGAGTCAGGTGCGGTCACGTACATCCATCCATCGAAATGTCACTCACGTGAACATGAAATTCAGTGTGAGGCAAAACAGAAAACTAAGCAAATTCTTACTTGGGAACAGGGGGCATTGAAGTCCACAGTTGCAAATTCCATGAGTGACATTGACACAAGTACTGAATTGAAACTGTACTTTGCTATGCAACGGCGCCATTTGGCGTTTGAGCTGGTGAATCTTTTGTCTTGGGAACTGTGCCAACTTTGGTTGGACAAGTTGATGACAGTGTTGGTAACAGATGCTCCTGCCAATTACTCAACAGTCAGCGTGACCCAAATCCTCAAGGCAGACCGGGAGATGTTTTCATTGCTTGCAGCAGAACATACGGAGTCACTGAAAGCCATGCCTGGAAAGGAACCACCGTTGGACAAAACTTTTCGAAGGTTGATGCATGACCCACGTATCAATGCCCATTTGATTGCATACCCAAGACAACCGGCGGTGAACCCGAAGCCATCTCCGAAAAGGGGCGCCGATGATTCAGCAGATAAGCCAAACCCGAAGCGCCCGAAGAACAGCCCTACAAAGCCTACACCTCAGATGCCCAGTGAGTTGCAAGGTCTGACATCTAAGACGCCGGACGGAAAACCCATTTGTTGGCATCGCAACCTAAAGAAGGGTTGCAACAATACAGTGAAGAATGGGCGCTGTCGATTTGGCATGCATGTTTGTATGAAGTGTGGTAAGTCTGGACATGGAGCAGCTGACTGTCCAACTTGACTACACCAAGAGAGAACGAGACCTGAAGCTGCAGAAGTGAGGCCTGGTACAGTAGTCCTTCCATCTGCACAACAGGTGAGTATCAATTTTTCTTGCATTGACAGCAATCAAACCGTTCCCAATCATCAGACGCAAACCTCCAGTCATCAGTTGAGTGGGGATGACTTGTGCAATAAGGGAACAGGTTTGGTTCTGGAGATTTTCGCTGGCACCTGCCGGCTGAGCAAAGCATGTCGTGGCCTCGGATTGCAGGCACTTTCAGTTGACAAAGATGTCAAACGGGCAGAGAATGCAGTTGTTGCAAGATATGACTTGTGTGACACAGAACAGTTTGCTACATTGGAAAAGCTTGTGCGATCAGAAAGGCACAGGTTGGTGCATGCGCATTTTGCGCCAAGCTGCGGAACTGCATCACGGGCCAGAGAGCGGCCAGTACCTGGCCTTCCAAAGGACAGGCAACCCAGACCATTACGTTCAGAGGACATGCCTGATGGTTTATCTGGCTTGAGCGTTGCAGAAGAGGCCAGAGTACAAGCGGCGAACGCGTCATACAATGCTGCAGTTGACCTCATTTTAATTCTTCTGGAATTGGGGGTTTCCATTTCCATCGAAAACCCCCAAAATTCTCTGTTTTGGCTTACGTCAATGATGAAACGGTTGTACAACAAGGTCCCTCAGGGCCACTTTACAGTGTTCCACAGTTGTATGCACGGTGGCGAACGTGACAAAGCCACCAAATTATGGTCTTTTAATCCAAGGGACCCAAATACAAACATGTTTGCAACGCTGGCGCTGGAATGTGACAAGAAACATGTACACCAGTCGTGGCGTCCAAGGTTTTTGGACGGAAAGTGGATATATCCAACAGAGGAGGAAGCCGCATACCCCTTGCTTTTGTGTGTCAGGATGGCAAGCCTTTTTCTGCAGGAGGCCTATGTAAGGGGCCTTGGACCTGATGAAGATTTGGTACAACAATTGCAACATGATGGATCAGTGGGCAAGCGGCAAATTTTTACAACACAGCCGCGACAACAGAAACTGCGGCCAGCCATTTCTGAATTTGGATATGTTTTGCACGTGGCCGTGAACTTGGAAGAGGCGCCCATGTTTGCTATAGGGAATCTCTGTCCCAAGGGATCCAAAATACTTGCACATCAGGTGGAGCAGGGGTTCAAGCGGGACGTGTTCATGGCAATGGTGAACCCAAAAATGGCATCAAACATACAAGAGGGTGAAACCTTTGAGTTACTGAAAATTGGAGTACCAAGGGAGCCACAACAGTTCATTGAAGCGGCAGTCGCTTTGGGTCATCCACGTTTTTTGATGGCTCGTGTGAATAACGAAGCATCTGAGGCAATTGACTACTTGCTTGGTGACGCAGCAAACTTATCACTAATAAGAATGGCCTTCCTGAGGAAATGGTTGAACCGAGCGAAAGAACTGCAGCGGGATGAGGCTGTTTTGCACAGCCAGTTGCCTGATCACTTGCGTAGTGTCCTTGGTGGGAAGAGAATTTTGCTTTGGAAAGAAATACTGACGGACCTTGGATATGCAGATGCAAAAATCATGGACGAGGTGATCCAGGGCTTCCCAATGACTGGTTGGGCCAAAGAATCTGGTGTTTTTCAGCTGGATGTACGACCACCTGAACTTACAGTGAAACAGCTGAAGGGCATCGCGTTGGGCCTGAACCACGCTGTAGTGGATTCACTCATGCAAGCTGAGGTGTCCGAACTTGATGCACCGGCATGGGAGGAAACTCAAACTGAAATTGACAATGGCTGGTTGGTGCCTTGTGAAGTTGCAGACCTACGGACAGTGCATGTGGCAAAACGTTTTCCTTTGCAACAAGGCGGCAAGTTACGTTTGATTGATGACTTCACCGCAGCAGGGGTGAACCAAACAGTTGGGCTAGCAGAGAAACTGAGAGTTGAATCGGTGGATGAGTTAGCTGCCAACATTCTGGTTGCTATGAAGAGGGGTACTGGCCAAGCAATCTCCCGTTTGGTTGGAAGAACATTTGATTTGAAAAGTGCGTACAAGCAATTTGGAGTGGACCTGGAACACCAACAGTCTTTGAGAATCGCACAAAAACATCCCGATGGGGGCGTTAAATTCTTTGCCGTGCAGTCGCTCCCCTTTGGGGCAACAGCTTCTGTTTCGTCATTTTTACGCCTAGCTGCTTCAATCAAATACATTGGAACCGTGGGCCTTCACCTTGTTTGGACCAACTTTTTTGACGATTATACTGCTATATGCACGGCTCAGTCAGCACCAGAAGTAACCTTTTGTGTTGAGTCCTTGTTGAAACTGTTGGGTGTGAGGTTTGCAGAAACGGGACCGAAAGCGCCGGACTTTGACGAGAAGTTCAAAACGCTGGGCCTTGTGGTGGACCTAACAGGTTCAACTGAAGGTGAGTTCAAGTTGGGTCACACAGAGAAAAGAACAACAGAATTGCTTGCGTCACTGAATGATTTGATCAAAGCCGACAGGGTGGAGGTCAAAGAGCTTGAACGACTGCATGGCAGGTTGGTCTGGTTCAATTCATATATTTTTGGCAGGGAGCTGAACTCGGCGGTACGCGTAGTATCCCGGCATGCGAGAATGAAATCGAAGACAGTTGTCAAGACAGAGGAGTTAACCAAGGCGTTGCAATGCCTGGTTGATGAGCTGACGCGTGCTAGACCGGTACAGGTCTCGACATCCCACTGCGACACTTACTATGTCTTCACGGATGGCGCCTATGAGCCTACATCAGAAACACCAGGTACCATTGGAGGTTTGCTGGTGGACCAGTGGGGAAGATCTCTAGAGTTTTTTGGTTTGGCGCTTCCCCAATCTTTGCTTAGTCAATTCCTAGAACTTTCTGATCATCCTATATATGAATTGGAGCTTCTACCAACTCTCGTAGCCCTACGTGTCTGGACCGAACAACTGCGCGGTTGTCATGTGGTCTTCTATTTGGATAACACTGCAGCACACAGCGCGCTTGTGAGAGCTGATGGTGCAACGGGAATTGCAATGGGTATTACAAAAGAGCCTGTCAAGTACGAGAAGATTCTTGGGCTGCTTCCTTGGTTTGGACGAGTACCGTCCATAAGCAACCCTGCTGATGATGCCTCACGACTTAACTTCCAAGTTCCGTGGCTAGCAAACGCCAAGCACCGTCATGTCGTCCTTCCTGAGCACTTGAGTCAGTGGGGTATTCAAACGGGTGCTCCGGAAACAAAGGACCGGAAAACTTGACCCAGAGCAGAAACCAAGTCTGCAATTTCCGGTGACGCAAAAACATGTTTTGTCGATGCCCGGGTTGAAACATTCAACTTCGCAGACCTTGCCCCGACTGTGCAATCAAGAAGAGACCGCGACAAAAAGAGTGCAACGGATTTCACCGTGATCATTTGTTTTTCGATGATTCAGCATTTGCAGACGGTGTTTTGCGAGTTGTTTGTCGTTTGGCGTATCGGCGATATAGTGCGAGGGTTGCTTTTATATGGGTATATAGGTTTACTTATATGTTTACATATATGGTCATATTCATGTTATATGTGATTTCTATTCTACGGTGATTTCAGTTTGAAATCGTTCGGATGAACGTTGATGGGTTTGCGGTTTGTCTAGTATAGACAAATCTTCCGTAGCTCGTTGTTGATCCTTTCCCACCGTCTTGTGGTTTGTTAGTGAAAGTAAGCAATGGCTCTTTGTGTAACAAAGATGAATGCCTTATTTTCACGCTAACAAAAATTTGTTTAAACATGGAAACAAATTAACAAGACAAAAAAAACCCTTTCTCCCAACGTCGTAATGGAAACATCCTGTGTGAACAACATGTGTCACAATCAATGTGTTTTTATGATGATGTTTTCCGTCTCAAGGGAGGGTGGGTGGGAATTCCACCCTTTTTTAGGGCAGCGTTACCCACCCTAAATCACTGCGTTCACCCACCCAAACGCTGGGGTATTCAAACGGGTGCTCCGGAAACAAAGGACCGGAAAACTTGACCCAGAGCAGAAACCAAGTCTGCAATTTCCGGTGACGCAAAAACATGTTTTGTTGAATGGAATTTCACTCCAGGACATATCCATTTGTTTGCAGTACATGTGCAGTTCAATTTGGATTTTGTGCAGACATGTCGAACCTTACATGTCAGTTTAGCTACAGTTGCATGTGCGATACATGGATGTCACCGTAGGCGTTTTTGTGCGAGGATCAAAAGGGCGCTATCAATCATGGTAGCGGAGCCCTAAAGGTCAAAAGGACCTGGGGCATCCACGTGACCGTTCAGACTTGGCTCGTTAGCCAGTCTTTGCTTGGCTCTTTGGCCACCTGTTGCCATGGCTGGCACTACGGTTTCTGCAGACGATTTGGGAGCCTTGATTCAGGCAGCCACTGAAGCTGCAAATGCTGCAGCTGAAGCCACAAAGGCCTTGAAGGCCCAACAATCTTCGAGATCAAGCTTCCAGGAGGCATCAAAAGTTGTTCGTCTTCCTGAACCTTGTGGTAGTGAAAACCATGAGGACGACTTGGCACGATGGCAGGACTTTCAAGTGAATTTTCGAGCTTGGTTGTACTATGGGAACCCTTTGTTTGAACAAGATCTTCATAGAACTGAGCTGCATGGTGCAAATCCTATTCCTGCTGTTTCTGGTGAACCTGATGAGGTGCAACAGCGATGCAAACAATTGTACAGTATCTTGACAGGTCTTCTTCGAGGAAAACCTCTTCGACTGCTTCGACAGGTGACAGAGCGAAATGGCTTTGAAGTTTGGAGACAGTTGATTCAGTTGTACCTGCCCAAGACGAAATCTAGGTCCATATCACAGTTGTCAGCCCTCATGAACATCCCCAACTTCACCACCAAGGACAGGACACTTTTGGATCAGATTCTTGGTCTTGAGCGTTTACGCTCTGAGTATGTGCGTGCCTCTGGAACTGACTTGGATGACAACATAATGTTGAGTGTGCTGGTTCGAGCTCTTCCCAAAGGGATACAACAGCACATCCAGCTGCAGATGAGTGAGAATTCAACTTACAGCCAAATCAGAGACCTGGTGCTTAGCTATGAGACCGTTACAACAACATGGAGCCCTGGAAAGATCCACAATGAGCTTGGCATTTTGCCACAACAACATCCTGTTCAGCCTTCTTACACTGGCGTTGCTCCAATGGAGATAGATCGCTTTGAGAAAGGAGGCAAGAAGGGAAAGTCAAAAGGTAAGTCCAAAGGAAAAGATACCTCCAAAGGGAAGTCCAAAGGTAAGAACGATAAGGGTAAAGGAAAAGGTGTTGGCAAAGATACCTCAAAACGTGTTGCAACCCAGAATGATCAATGTTTGCATTGCGGCAAGTATGGTCACTTTAAAAGGGACTGTTGGAAGTTGAATGGAAAACCTGGTGCTTCTAGAGTGAACCAAGTCTCAGACGAGACCCAGAGCGTTGCTGGCAGTGCTGCGCCTTCGACAGCTTCGACCTCTTTGCCTTCAAGTGCTAGCGCTGTGCGTCTCTTTAGCGCTATGGCCTCACCTGTGATCGAAGAGCTTTGCAGTGAAGATTCTGACTTCGAATTGCGCGACCTCACTGCTTATGACACTGGTGGCAACATCAACATGGTTTCGCATGCTGAAGTTTCATTTGATGACAACCTTTGCATGGCCGACACAGCATACATGGAGCGTTTTGTGCACTTTGATATTTCATATAGTGACGATGATGATTCATGGACTGTTTGCAATTCACCCAGCTTTGACTTGCTTTCCAGTGATGTTTGCATTTCTGACGAAGTGGACTGTATTCGAGCAATTGGGTCTACCAGCCCTACGCCTGTGGAGGTGGTGCTGGACTCTGGTGCTGATGGCTCGGTTTTACCACTTGAATATGCCCACATTGGTTTGCACGATGAAAGTTTTCACAAGGACTGCATATGTTGATGCCCAAGGTAAGCCAATAAATGTGCGGGGAGCTAGGATTGCTGAAGTCCAACTAGGATCAGTGCGTTTCAAAGAGCGTTTCATTATTGCTGCTGTCACTTCACCACTTATTTCAATGGGTAGACTGTTGAAGGATGGATGGTGTTTGGAAAACAACGGTGGTACTATGAAACTCGTGAGAGCTGGCAGGAGCATACCAGTTCATTTCAAACGAAACTCACTTTGTGCACACGGTAGCATTAGGATGCTGAATGTTGTGGACGATTCTTCAACGCCCACTGCCCAAGAGTGCAAGGAACACGTCAGAGCCCTTGCGTTGAGTGAACCACTTTCAAGTCTTGGTCGAGGTTGGATTCAACTATCTGAAAATGTTTATGCACTGCGTAGTATCTCACCTCAACATGTTGATACAACTTTTTGCGTGAGTGATGCACTATTGTGGTTGCGTACAACATTGGTTAAGCATGATGATGATACATGGCACTTGGACGAGTTTTGTGAACATATTTCAGAGATGGACTCACGAGTTAGTCCAATTGAGTCTTCAAAGAAAGTTGTGGAGGTGATCACGATTGCCCACACGGAGTTTGTTCCACCTGAGGCCCTTGGTTTTTCAGTTTATGATGATGCGGTTGTACCTGCACTCTCAAGATCTTTTCGTGCTTCAGCTTCATCCAGTTCAGCTCCATCTTCATCTGGGCCCAGGCCTGCAGCTGATGCCAGTGCAGCGCCTGACCCTGTTCCTGCTGCCGCTGATGAACAAGAACTGCCAGTGGCTGATAGAGAAGTTGGTGTAGAAGTTAGAGAAGTTTTGATAGATGGAGTGAAGCTGGACAGCAATTCATCGTTGAACACTTTGAGAGGTGCATGCAACGCGCTTGGACTTTCGAAGGGAGGAGGCAAGGTCAAACTATTGCAAAGACTTTGGGAACACTTGCAAGCTCAAGAACTGATTGCAGCCCACTCTGCAGAACGCAACTTGCAAGGTGAACAGATGAGACCAGCTATAGGCCAACCAGTTCCTGCTGAACCAACGGAAGCGCAACGTGCCCAGCACAATTTGGTGCACTACCCATATGCTGCATGGTGTGAACTTTGTGTTGCAAATCATGCCAGGCAAGATGGACATGAACCTCAACCACATGTCGACTCAGGCCACAGTTGTATTTCTTTCGACTTTGGCTATGCTGCACGAAATGATGATGATGATGACAAAAATTGTGCACTTTTCTTGCATGACAGGCACACTGGTGCCATGCATACGGTGCCTACACCCCAGAAAGGTGGACGTTGGCTCAACCACCTATGCATGGAGTTTTGCAGATTCATACTTTGGCTTGGTCATAACAATTTCATTGAAATGCGATCAGGAACCTTCGACGTTGTCTTTGCTGGAGGCCGTGAGGAAAACATGTAGGTGCTTGGGAGTCAAAACAATTGTTGAGACCGTTGCCCCTGGCAGCCATGCTTCAAACGGAGCGGCCGAAGTCACAGTGAAGCTGCTTCGACGTCAGGCCAATCTGCTGATACAGCAACTGGAACGTGGCTGTGGAATCCCAGAAGGTACAATTGGATGTCAACACCCTTTGTATTCATGGTCACTTCTTCATGCGGCATGGTTGCATAACAGGTACGTTGTGAAACAGGGACACACTGCTTATGAGCTTTGTGCAGATAGAACCTACAGTGGTCGAGTAGCCATGTTTGGTGAATGTGTCTTAGGATACCTACGACAGTCAGCCAAAGGAGCCCCGCAATGGACGAAAGGCATTTGGCTTGGGAAAACAATCAACAATGATGTCAACATCGTTGCAGTTCCTGGCAACAACCAACTGTTTGTGACACGTAGTATCAGAAGGTTTCCAAACGCGTGGAATGGTGAGATGATGAGTCAAGTGGAGACCTGCCCTTGGCAATTTTCATATGCCTCTTTAGGTTCTCAGTTGATTTTGGCCAAGAGGATTGCTCCACCAACACCAGCCCCTTTTGTTTGAGCTCCTCTCAGGGATGAAGATGCAGAAGCAGTTCGACATGTGCCGCCCACTCCAGTTGAGGCGCCACACAAACCTGTTGTTTTGCCTGCTCCAGTTTCTGGCGTGCCAGCTTTGGAAGGTGATGCGTTGGATGAAACTATGGGACAAGCTGCTGAGGCGGGGTCCCTTCCAAGTGCAGTTGGACTGCAAGTTCCTTCGACTCCATTGGATGGAGCAACACATGCTGCAGGCAGTGCTTTGGAAGCACCTTCGAGAGGCATGGACACTTCTTCAGGTGTCGTGCACCCACTTGAGACTGCATCGGAAGAGTCTGAGAGACCTTCGAAACAAGCTAGGATACTAGCTATCTTTGAGCATGAGGATGCTGAGCACCCCACAACATTTGATGATTGTGAGGTTGATGAGTTGGAAGCCTATGACTTTTCGTTGGACGAAGAGCTGAAAAACAAAAGTGATGATGTCAGTGATGCTGCTTTGTTGAAACAACTTTGTTTTCCTTACTCCACTGCTGAACCTCAGCTTAGTGAAAGTGAGCTACTTCGAATTGACACCATGGCCGATCACCTTGAAATCTCCAGGTTGAAATCAATGGGAGTCTTACTTCCTGCCGACGGCTATGACTACAAAGGTCAAGCGCCCAAAAGACTGACAACAAGGATGGTGAGAGCTTGGAGAGACAAACATATAGATGGACAAAGAGTTTGGCTACGTCGATCGAGATACGTAGCACGTGAGTTTGCTTGGTTGAGTCCAGATAGACAAGATTTGTTTTCACCAGCATCTTCAGTGATCACAACAAGGTTACTGCCTACGCTCTTCATGAAGTGGAAGACTGATGGCTATGTGCTATGCTCAATAGATGTTGGTGATGCTTTTCTAATGGTTCCTCAAGAGGAACTCACACAGGTTACATGCGTTGATGCTTCAGGTGCCACCATGGAGTTTGTCCTTGGCCGTGTGCTTCCAGGCCAGAGGAATGGGTCACAGATGTGGCACGATGCTTTTAGCAGTTTCTTGCGTGATGAGCTGAAGATCACCCCTTGTGATGCATACCCCTGCCTACTTCGAGCTGAAAACTCAGAATGCGTCTTGCTGCTACATGTCGATGATGTTCTTTGCTTGGTGAAAGAGAACTACCTGAACAATACGTTGGTACCAGCCTTGCGTGCCAAGTACAAGATATCGTTGGATGTAGTTTGCAACGAGGGTGATGAACTTACGTTCTTGAAGAGAAAACATGTGATGGTCAGCCCAAACCAGCTAGCCATACAAAGCCACCCGAAACACCTTGAAAAACTGTTTGAGCTTTTGAAGATCAAACGCAGCCTGATGCCAAAGAAGACACCTGGCCACCCACTGTTGGATGAACCCGACAACTCCAAAGAGTTGGATGCCCAATATGCAAAGATATATAGATCATGTATTGGTATTCTTTTGTATATCTCCAGTGACTACATCGAATGTCAATACAGCATACGTGCGTTGTCGCAGTCGATGTCAAAGCCCACAGTGAACTCGTTTGCATGCTTGCGACACTTGTGTATGTACTTGTTGGGATGCATAGAAAACTGTCTTATTTTGACTTACAAAGGTCACCATGGACTTTTGCACTACACCCCTGAGGACTACACGTTGGAAGTCTTTTCAGACAGTGACTGGGCGAAACACCGCTCAACCAGGAAATCAGTTTCTTCTGGATTCATATTCCTATTTGGGAACTTACTGTATTCAAGTTCACGATCACAGAAAGCGATAGCACTCTCTTCAGCAGAAGCTGAAATTTATGCAGCAACTAGCGCATGCTGCGATGGTGCACTGTTGGAATACTGCCTGTGTTTCATTGTTGGAGGAGAGAACAAAGTGGTCACCTTCATCAAGATGGACAACTCAGCAGGCAGATCCTTCCTTTTACGTTCTGGAGTAGGACGTATTCGTCATATCAGTGTTCGTGTTTTGTGGATGCAGCAAAGAGTGAAAGAGAAAGGTTTAGTTCCTTCAAAAGTTCCCAGCCGTGAGAACCCTGCAGACTTGGGGACCAAACGGTTAGCAAAGGATAGGATGGAATACCTCATGTGTTTATGCAAAGTATACAACATGGACACCTCTGAGTTTGTTGGCATGAATGCCTATGACAAGATACAAGAACAGGACAACATGAAGGCCCGTATTCGACTTCTTAAAGAACAAGGATATAGCGCCCCCAAACAACTTCTGAGAATCTTCCTTCTCGCCTTGAGTCCTTCGGAAATGGCTATGGCAATCTCTATCGATGCAATTTCAGCTGACCTCAGCCCGAGCTCAAGCTTCATGGACTACGAGAATGTGATGATAGCAACCCTGCTTACGCTGCTCTGTGGTGCATTGGCTGTTTGCTTCTACTTGCGCTTTGCACTGGGAGTTGCGAGAGGCGAGACCTTCGCCAAAGGCATGGACCAAAAGTTACATGAAGTTTTGGACATACTTGAGTCTAAAATGGGTTGGGGAATATATGAAGGAAAAGCTGAAACCCTGCAAGAGAAACGTCGCCGTTACCTGAATAGTGAGATGTGTGAAGTTTCAGACGACGAGTATTGGCGCCACATGCGCTATATGGACCACCATGGACTGATGAGCACGACGAAGCAGAAGAAGGATCCGAGTCTTCTCTGACTGCTGACCCTGAGGTATCTACCTCACATCTGTCGCCTGAGCTTAGGCAATCAATGCTGGAGACCAACGCTGTGCTTCGATCCCGAGTGGAACGCTTGGAAGCTGACTGGGAACGTGCACAGTGGCACAACGACGCTCTAGCGATGGCACAGATCGAAGGTCAAATCAGAGAAGCCCATGGAATGATGTACACCGACGTAGATGAGACTTGAAAGGAGTCTTGAAGGATGTACAGATTTTTTTTTACATGCAACGATGAAACAAGAATCTACTGCCCTTTGCCGTGAAGGCTTTGATGACAGCCTTGGTAGATTTTTTTTAACAAAGGTTTCAGCTGCTGACTTAAAAGAAGTCGCATCTGAGGCGGGGTGAATGGAATTTCACTCCAGGACATATCCATTTGTTTGCAGTACATGTGCAGTTCAATTTGGATTTTGTGCAGACATGTCGAACCTTACATGTCAGTTTAGCTACAGTTGCATGTGCAATACATGGATGTCACCGTAGGCGTTTTTGTGCGAGGATCAAAAGGGCGCTATCAATCATTTGTCGATGCCCGGGTTGAAACATTCAACTTCGCAGACCTTGCCCCGACTGTGCAATCAAGAAGAGACCGTGACAAAAAGAGTGCAACGGATTTCACCGTGATCATTTGTTTTTCGATGATTCAGCATTTGCAGACGGTGTTTTGCGAGTTGTTTGTCGTTTGGCGTATCGGCGATATAGTGCGAGGGTTGCTTTTATATGGGTATATAGGTTTACTTATATGTTTACATATATGGTCATATTCATGTTATATGTGATTTCTATTCTACGGTGATTTCAGTTTGAAATCGTTCGGATGAACGTTGATGGGTTTGCGGTTTGTCTAGTATAGACAAATCTTCCGTAGCTCGTTGTTGATCCTTTCCCACCGTCTTGTGGTTTGTTAGTGAAAGTAAGCAGCTGAACCTGAACCCGAAGTCCAGATCGAGTTCCAACACTGAAGAAGGTGCAGCTATTCTACTTGCAGCTCAACCTGTTCCTGGAAATGGAGTTCATGGAGAAGAACAGATAATGATGCATGGATTGATGAGCTTGGTGAAACACCGTCAGTGACATACAGACGGTATGTCCAAAGTGGTCACGAAGAAGTTTCAGACCCAGACGAGTGGGCTGACATCCATTATGCTGCAAATTCCTCAAGAGCAAGATCCCGTTCCAGAAGCAATGAGGAGATGGCAACACCTTTTTTCCCAAAGAATGCCCTCTGTCCTTTCTGCTCAGCGCGATCGTCGACTTGCAGAAGAGCGTGCAGAGGCAATAGTTGCTCATGCAGAAAGATCGAGAATGCCGTGGTGTTCGACAAGTGATTCGTGCATCAGGCTCACGACCTTCCAGAGCAGTTCCATCAGGCGATAGTGTGAACTACTACCAGGACTCAGTTGGTGTGGCTTCATTTTTCCACATTGGATTGGTTCCTCGTGAGCTATCTGCATTTGAAGACTACAGGAGGGACCTCATTGGACAAGGACAAGGACCAGAAACAATCGTGGTTCACAATTCAAGAGGCCTTTCAAACTTTGTGGCGAGTTGCATGGACCCAATAGAACGATTTCGAGCTCAACGACTTCTACGACGTTTGCATGGATTGTTGGTGATATTTCAAACTCGTGAGCCAGAGCAATGGATTTCTGCAGCGGAGTCAATCATGGAGTGGCTGAATACAAATCGCGATTGGAGTTTTTTCGACATTGGTGAGAGAGAACAAGGATCAGTTCGTGATGAAGGAGAAGAAGAAGATCGCCGAAGCGATGAGTCGGTTGATCCGCAAGACCGATATGACTATGAATGAATGTAACCCAATGAGGTGACGACACCAATAGAAACTATAGGAAGGACTATGAAGAGTCCTGCGGTGTCATATAGATGCAAGATGGTGAAACACCTTTAAAACAAGGAGTTTCAAGGCGGGGCGTGAAGCTTTAGCTGATCCCGCAAACCATGTGTAGTATCTGTTCGTATCAGTGTGCCAACAACTGTTTGCCACCAACTACAGAAAAGATAGCACGCTGCTTCAGACTATCATAAAAGTTGATCATAAATCACATTTTTTGGGTATGTTATGATGTGTTTTGTTGATGGTGTTTGATATGCGTTTTGTCCTGACGATGATTCGCGAAACTTGACATTTCTTATGTACTTGGTCGTCACTTAGTCAATTAATAGTTATCTCATGTTATCTCCTTTTGTATGTCAATTAGAACCGTAAACAAGTAATTTTTCAACTTCAGTTTTGACTATGAACTTGTTTGATCTCGATTCAAATCAAAATATAGTCACAGCTTCCTAGTGTAAGTCCATAATCATAGTCTAGTCATGATTTAATGATTCCAATGATCTCAAGGCCAGTCACAATTTTTCAGCACAGTATGTATGTGGTGTTCTTTGAAGGTTTACTTGAACGAATTTTAGTTTGTCGTATAGGTACGTTGCTAAGTTCCCGTGCGTGTATTTTGAAGACATACCTGCGTGCGTTTGTAATGGATTTTTTTTTCTATGCAACTGTAATGCAATACCAGATTGTTTGCACCATATGCATGGCTGCATGATTTGATACTCTATGTCTCTATGTTCTCATTTTTGTGACCGAGTTCATGAATTGACACATACTTTATGTTTACATTGGTAGTGTTTGTGTATGGCTAGGTATTCGTGGTCAACCTTGTGGTTTATTCAGGCCATGATACAATTTGACCATTCTTGGGAATATGTTTTCCAGTTCAACAATATTTTTAGGAACAACTCTACAGATTGGGCCATGGTTTTGGGAATAACTCTACATATTTGGCCATAGTTTTAGGAATAGCTCTGCAGATTTGGCCATAATTTTGGGAATAGTTCCACACAATTTATGCATAGTTTTAGTAATTGCTCTGGGGATTTGACTGTCCTATGATGAATAACTCTAGAGGTCTTTATGGATAGCTCTACAGCCTCACAGACAAAGAGGCCAAACCACGTCCTAATTCCTTATCCTCACACACGCACACTGTTGGGAGTCTCTTGCCGGTGTAATTTTAAAATGTCGCCAAGACACACATGCAAGCAAACACACCGTTATATGCGTCTACATGGGCACAACGTTTGGGGCAGGAAGTAAATTTGCAACAAATTGTGTTGCATATTCTAGCTGCTGCAAATAAAAAACAACTTGACAACATGAATCACGACGGTGTGTTGATGTTTAAAATCGTTAGTGGCGATGATCACATGCTCCAATTATTTTGCACGGGCTGAGTCGAACAACCAACCGTTTTGCAGTTGCGGTTTCTTTGTTTAAAAACAACCGCAACCCGCCCGAGAACCTGTTGCTAGGGAATAAAGACTGCCATGTTTGTTTTGTATATGAACGCATCACCTGCAACAGGTCTGTGCGTATTTGCGCACACTTGTTCAGAACCACAAACATAGTGCAACGCCTGGACATTTGTAGCCAATTCTCCCATTTTTTTTCAACACCATTGGACATATGGAGGAAAAATCACATGATTTGTTTGTTTATATCAAGTGGGTGAAAAAACGTATGAATTCAATGCATGGGCCGGGGCCTTGCTGACATGTGACCTCAATGTCGGAGTCCATTCGTGACTTAAACACCATGGTCGACCATCAAGGGAACAACCTCTGTGTAATGCAAATTTCTACTTGTTCGATTTTGATTTAGTCACAACCTGATTTAAACAATTCCCGTGGGTTTCCCAAATCTGAACGCGTAAAAATCACCCAACATTGCATAAAATCATAAAATTTGATGCATGTCTTTACACGCACGTTTCCGAAAACGATGCATGTAATTATACTACTGGCAACTCAGACACGCAAAAAAAAAATGTGGGCAGACCGGGGTGACAAAAAATTATTTCCCGAGTGGAATCAGTTCGTAGATGCAATTTTTTTTTGAGAAGCAACGAATTTTTGATTGCGCATTTGGATTATTTGCATGTGTTTCAGTCCATTCAAATGACCTGCAGCCTTTGCTGTTCCAGTGTGCAAGTCACAGGTGTGCAACGCCAGTTGTGAACGGTTCATGGCTGATCCTCGATGGGATCACGGCGGTGCTGATGGGATTGCTGCGTGGCCTGGTGGAAAATTTGTTCAAAGGGTTTTGGGAATCCAAGTACGACGCATGGATGTAGTGGATTTTTGGATTCATGCATAAATTCGCAAGAGGATGCTACTTGTTGAACATTTTGTGTTTTTGCATACAAGAAAAACATAAAAAACCATCATTGTTGGTTGTATTTGGTTCCCTATTTTTTCTGAACTCTGGGTAATAAGGTCTCGGTAATATAGTCTTCCGGCATGTAGATGGAGTGAAACATAATTCCCAGTCCTTATTCAATAAAGATCATGACAAATTTCCATTCAGGGTTGGGTCACACGATATTTGGAGCGACCAACAACATTCTGTCCACAATTTAGGGTTCATTAGAAGATATCAGCTGGAGGTCATACATATGCCACCACGACAAGGGTGCCACAAGGCATGTCATTTTCCATTGGTATCTCTTTTGTGTTAATGGCCCATCGTTTCTCCTTGCTGTGCAGTAGTTCCCCATTATTCGTAGCAGATATAATTCACACAATCAGCGACGGAACTTCCTCATCACGGTGGTTGTATCCAACGGCATTCACCCGGTGAGCACCCGTGGTGCTGTGGACGCCTTAGGTCATGCGAGACGGGAAACGTGGAGAGTTTGTATCTTGTCATGTGAAGGGTTCAGAAACATCACATTTTTTTGGGCCTGAACGAGTCCGTTTTTCAGTCCCATTTTATTATTTTAATTGCAGGTTTTGAGAGGAGGTTCAAACCACTAAAAACCTGCATGGAACATCCAGTTTTCAGATTCTGCAATGAATCTATTTGGATGCAGAAAACAGAACAGAAAACAATGCCTTAGAGAATGCCAACATAGTGTGATGTTGGTTGAATTCGCAAGTTCGTCCAGATGGATCTGGGACACAGATTTCCTTCAGTATCCACTGCAGAGTTCAAGAGATAAAAAGTCACGAAGATGTATATGCCACCCAGCATTGCTCATTTGCTGCCAAATTCCTTGTGTACCCTCTGGTTATTTAACACTGTGGAATCTGGCCCATTTGTAGACTATTCTTATGTATATATATATATAAAGTTGCCCTGTGCATGTGACATGCACTCAAAACTGAACACTTTCCGAACACTTTCCATGGCCATGGATATTCACAAAAGAAAGCGGTGGCAATTGCTTCTGATTAAAGTTTGCACTGGCCACCCTTTGGGAGGCGGGATAGGGCCAAAATTCTTGACCACATAGCTCAAACTGACTGATCGTGATAGGGAGGACATCACGGCACAGCTGATTTTCTCGCTACCTCCAAGTTGCCCTGTGCATGTGACATGCACTCAAAACTGAACACTTTCCATGGCCATGGATATTCACAAAAGAAAGCGGTGGCAATTGCATCTGATTAAAGTTTGCACTGGCCACCCTTTCCATCCTTTACTTCCTGCAAAGCAAAAAAATTCGAAAAAAGTCTGGAAAATGAAACTGCAGCACGGTCCAGACATGCTGCTCCAGCAAAATGATCCGATGTTTTGCAGCTGGCGGCAGTTGATGTAAGAACAACTGCGCAGCCACTTCTTGCACATAGTGTTCCACAGTGCGCATACGCGCCCACCTGCCCCTCCAAGCAACTTTGGGAAGGTCTTCTGAATCCAAATACATTTGGGTCGCTCCAGAACCTCGAAGCACGCCAGGAGTCGCCCCTCGGACGCTCTGACGCCGAGGGATCTCAAGGTGATCCAGCAAGGCGTTCCATTGGCGCCTGAAAACTGCAATCGAGGCATTGAAGAGGCGAGCTCCCAAAGGTAAATGCTCAAAGAACAGCTGGGCCATCAGGATGACTGAAGTGTCATCAATGCGCACATGTTGACGACGTGCGAACCGAGCAGTTTTGGGGTTCTTGATGTGTATGTATAAAACACTACGGTTTTCCAGGGAATCCGAAGGAAAAATTAAATCTCCCCTCTCAAGATGAAGGAACTCGTTTGGGTGAAGCATGCCTGAGCACCCTAAAGCAACCATGGCACCAAAACGATACCATTTCCATAAAAAGGCCAGGGCGCAAATGCTGCGAACAACTGGTGCAGACAACACTGCTCTGCACTGTCCAGGTTCTTTCAGCTGCCACTGTTTGTCTACCTGCCAGGCTCCTGCAAGGAAAGGCCGAAACTCAGGCCTCAAATGCTGCACACCGGTGATAGCATAGACCAGTTGGTACCTTGGTTTCCCAGCAGAAAAGGTGGCGCGCCCATACGCCCTCAAAGAAAGGTTTGCGTTCTCCGCACTGCTCAAGGCCATGTTCAGATCCCATTTCAGCTCCTTCTGAAGCCACTCTTCAAAAAAGGTCAAACAAGCATCCATCCGCGCGACGGTCGTCCGCGAGAGCCCGACAACCATACTGAGCTGCCCGCGGGGCTTGTAGGCTTTGTTCTCAGAGGGGCCCGGATTCCTTTCCACAACAGTAAACGCACCCACCGCCCTAACGGACGGCTCCACTTTGCACTTTCCAGCATGATTTCAAACAAACTGTCGTCGCCCTGCTCCAGACATGCAAGCCAGGTGGGTCGTTCACAGGTGGGAGGAGCAACTTTGCCATCTCGCGAAGGCCCATCCGCACGGTTCCATGCTGACCGCACATGCAGCCCACCTGGATATAATCCGCACCCCAGCACATAGCCCAGAGACGTCTTCAAAATATGACTCAAAGCTTTTGAACTGCTGCGACCTTTGGCTGCCGCTCCAAGAGTCACACGGCTATCTAAAAGTCCCAGAACTCTGCAGCCCGGCCACCGCTTGGCGCAATGCTTCAGCCAGCTTTTGTAAACTCGGCATTCCAGACAGTTGATATGCCCACCTTTTTTGAAACGATAGCGAAACAGTTCCCTGTATCGCAACCCCTCACACAAATCATGCACCCAATCAGGGTCCTCATGCCATGGTCGCAAGTTGCCATTCTCTTCTAAGGGCCCTGCTTTGCGACCCAACTCCAGGAAAAAATCTGCAGAACCCCGTGCCATGGCTCGGCAGAGCTCACGGGGATAGGAAGCCGAGAAAGCGCTCACCGCCTCTCCAGGAACCGGCAACCGACCATAGACCTCAGTGCAATTGGGGCGGCATCGTTTGTCAAACTCACGTATGTTTTTTCGAGTGAAAGTGCCCTGTACCACAAAATGTCTGTTTTTGTATGAGCAGCTGCAAACACCTGCCAGTCTCAACAGCCACGGCTTATTATGAAGCCACTTCGAAGGTTTGTTGAAAGCACTGCCAAAACTGCAGAAACAAAATTTTGTAAGCCAGCACCCCCTCGCAAGTAGTCGCTTGAAAATATCCAAATCAAACATGACTGAACTGCCCGGCTGTTCACACGAAATAAAACACCCATGCACCAAAGCTACCAAAAGAAGGAAGGCTGTCCGCACCGCCAAACGCGTCTGTTCAGCGGTCAGAGGGTCAGCAGGGTCAAAACCGAAGGGCTGAGCTTTTGACCTCAAACGAGGTCTCCTGAGGGTTCCAAAAGACCAGCAAGGGGGAGCTGCATGCCACTCCTCGACAGTGCCGCTGTCGGCTAGTCGCAAAAGCCCTAGGAAAGTGCTGTCATCACTCAGGTCGCCAAAGCGGACACCCCGCTCATTTCTTTCGACTCCAGGATGGACCCTAAGGCCCACCTCTTCATGAGCAACGCTCCAGTTTCCCTGGCCTCTAAACAACTCAAGGCAGTGGAACGTTTCCCGCTCCTCAGAGGTCATTGGCAAACAGGGCATCGGTCCTTCAGGTAAACTCAAGGGACCAGCTTCCGAACCAAACAGCTCAGCATGATCTAAACCTTTTTCACGCAGCACTACTCCAGGCCCTTGCTCCAGACGGGTATAATACCCTCGCTGCTCAGACAAAAGCCACAGCCGGTCGACGGCATCTTCAGCCACTGAGGAGGAACAAACTGCTCCAGCATATGGACTTGCGTCCATCATGAACACCTCCGGGCATATAGCTGCCCGCATGTCGCATTGTGCCAGGACACCCAGAAGCATCAGCATGGTCAGCTCACTCAGGCTTTTGGGAGAAAGGGGAAAAACTGTATCAGGAGGTTGATGGTTTCCTTCATTGTAAATTGCATCCAACACTGAAAAAATACATCTGCGAAATAACAATGCATGAACCCATGACCCAATCAAACTCTGCAGAATCTTCTTGGTGCATGACTTCTTTTGAGCCACAACCGCAGTGCAAAACATGAGGACTGCAAGACGAGAACGCGGTGCAGACACCCTACCAACAACTCCATCAACTTCGGCCCCCAAAACGGTGGCCGCTGAAACTTGCCTTTGTCTTTTTCCTGGGTGAGGGGTAAGTCCCACTGCTGCATACGCTCGTTCAGACTGCTTGAAAACTGCTTTGTCCCGGGTTGGCTGTTGACCCAAAGGAAAACCCTTTTTTACCCGTTGCAACCCAATATGATCATCAATGGTCAAAAGTTCATAGAAAGGCCCTTTGGGGATTGCGCGACGATAGGCTAAAACTTCTTTGGGGTCCATGCATCCACCCAACTGTCGAAGTAAGTTGTAATGACTTTGTTGTGCAATTTCAACTGCCAACCCGTCGCCCATTGCCAATGTAGCCAAACAGATATAAACTGACTCCTGATGTAACTGTGGGTTGTAACACTGAAGGTGGGAGAGCTCACTGCCAACAAATGAAACCCCAATTGCATTCCTTGCAGCCCTACTACGAGACACCTTGAAGGTGTAGTAAAACTCGCAAAGGTCATCCGAACTAATACGAAGATCTTCATCAGGTCTCAGCCGTATCATACCAACCAAATGACCAGGCGCAATTGTTTTGGTGAAGGTGTTTGCATTATACATCCGTGAGTTGATAACTGTGGGATTGATAATAAGTCGATCGTGATCTTGATCTTTAGGAACAGCAAACAGACCAACGGCTTCGTCAGCTCTGATCTCATTCGTGGGGATCAGCATGCAAGCGCCGAGCTTGTCCCACTTTTCCGCCAGACGCAAAACCTCTTCGCGAGAGCAGTGAACACGAGCCCGCGGCCGCTGAGGCCAGTCGCCAACAGGTTTACGAAGGACTTCAGGATCTTGGAAAGCAGCATGAACAATAGGATCGCTCAAGTAAGGTTTGGGGTCAAAAGACGGACCTAACTTCCACTTAATCCTGTCTGAAAAAACCTGTTTGGCAGGTGATGTAGCCAACTTCACCTTATATGCTGTAGCCGGCTCGGCTCCACTGCAAACATTAGATGCATGCTGGGCAGAAGCTGCTGCATTGTTTGTTGGCTCTTTGCTGTAAGGGTCAAGATCTTTTTGGATCACATCTAAAAAACTTACCACATCGTTGAAACTCAGTGAATTAAAATCATGCAAAGAAAAAGATGCTTTCAATAAATTCTCCAGCTTTTCTCCAGCCCGGCCTAGGTCAGTGGGAGATGCAACGGGGGCTCTCAAAAAATAGTCCACCATCTCCTCCAACCTCTCCAAAGCGGCATGCTGCGCCGCAGAGATTGGTGCTCCCAAACGGCAGTGCTCTGGAGGAGACTGAGCATGTCCCAAGGTCAGCCAGTTGAGCGCGATTACAATCCTTTGCAAAAGCTTTGCCCGAACCATGAGAAACTTTCGACGATGACGTCGTCGAGGAGAAAGGTGCTGGCTGGCCGTCCAACGCCACCGGGGTGGGGGACATGGCCACACATCGGATCTTGGAGCAGTTCCGACAGCAGCGCGAGATTCACAGAGGCTCTTTCTCAGGAAACCTCCAAAACAACTTGCAGGATTGCTAGCCACCTGCAAAACAGCTAGCATGATCTCATTGCATCTAATTGCAGAAGGCAGAGCTTGGCCAGGCTGACCAAAAACTAGGCCTCCAGGAACTTTGGCCTCTTCTGCACCACCGTTCTCACACGCATCCAACTCAAGGGCTGAGCGCAGGTCCCGTTCCGCCCCCCCGACCAAAAGTCGCAGTAGAGGCAGGGCCTCCCCGCGCTGACATAGAAGAGCCTGGCAAAGGTTTGGAACGGTCCCTGAATGGAAGCTCAGCGTGGTTGGTGCGATCTAAGCATTTGGTGATGTCTTTTCGGCACCTTGTTTCGGGCCGCTTCCCTCTGTTTCCGGTTTCTGCTTTTTGCCCTTGTACTTGGGTCTTGGGTTGTGCTCGGGCGCCGGCTTGTCGGCGTTGGCCTTGTCGCTTTTGTCGTTGTTTCGGATCTTGGATTCCAGAAAGTCCAGATCGCGAAGATAGGAGACATTTGCCGCGACCCAGCTTGCAGACGCCAGCCGAGTGAACGGTTTCAGCCCGCTCTTCTGAGTGTTTTGCTGCGTCAGGGTAAAGTTGGGATCTGCTAGTCCCGTCATCAGCCAACTCAGATTTGTGCGGCCTGAGTCCAGTGCAGTCTGTTCCACAAACATCAGCAGCTTGGCGCAAAACCCCTGGAGCTCTTTGTTGTTGGTTCGAGCACCAATCTCCCATCCGGAAGCGGCCAGATACCCGAACTGGGTCAACTGCCGAAAGTTGCCCAGAGGCACCCTCCGCTCCAAGTAGTCTCGCATGATGCCCGGAGTCACCTGGTAAGCGCTCAACCCGAGCTCGGCGGTGGCGTTGCTTTCGGCCACCGAAGCCAGCTTGTGAAGGTCCTCCGTGATCTTCACGTAAGCTTCCCTGGCCAGGCAACCCTTGATGCCGCTGGTGCTGCCCCCTTGATTGTCGCCCCCGCCTGACCCGAGCAAGGCCTGGATGGGATCTGAGGGCTGCCGGTGGTTGAAACTCTTGTTCATCAGAGCCATCTGCTTCATCTGGAGTAGCATCAGCTTTTGCATCGGGTCCGATGCGTCGGCCAGGGTTGCCTCCAGAGCCTGATCTAGCTCCTCCGCCTCCACTGCTTCGGCTGCATGTTCTGCCAAAGCTTGAGACTCGGGACCAGCTGCCTGAGACTGCCGTTCGTGAGCGCCAAGACGGGTGGGGCCCACCCCTGCCAGCATCTTCAACCGCTCCATCGCCGCATCTGCCGCGGCCGCATTGCCGAAGCCCCCCAGCAGACCGCCGGGACCAGCTAGCTGTCCCCTTGAAGCATTCACTGTGGGAGGCGGCGGAGGTGCTTGCCCTAAACGGATACCCTCAACTACTTAAGGTCTAGAAGGCCCCCCCGTGGAGGGGCTAGGGTCTAGAGGTCTAGACTGATAATTAGAGCATTGTAGACCCTTCCCAGTGGTACCACTCTAGACCCTTGGAATTTGGAGGTTTTGAAGCTAGCAAAAAATGAAATATAAAATCATAGCATTCTGGGGCCCTACTGTCAGGAAGCCATATTTTTTTGGTTCACCCCAAATCCCTAGCAACACAGATTGGAAGCAAAAATAAAGGGATTCTGAAAGAGAGTTTCTGGATGGTTCTGGAATATGATACGAAATATGTTTAGTTTTCGAACAGGTCTTTTCAAAACTATCATCATCCATGGCATCCATGGCATCCATGGCATCCTTTAGTTTTCAAAATCGTTTGGTCCCGCGCTTCTCCTCCTTCGGGGGCATCTCTTTCTTCAACCACACCATGGCACGTTGTGACTCCTGCCAAATTCAAGGAAATCAGGGCCAACAAGAATTAGATCGACTGCTTGAGGGGTCTGGACTTGAATCATACCAGGGGCACAGCTTTATCACATAAAAGAGCGCCACGGCAAAGCATTCAAGACCCCACAGGTTGGTAAATACATCTGGACATTACCTCACCACACACATGGCTGCGCACACCAAACTGATAGTCAACAACATATTCTGTGTGTATCCAAGGTCTAACTTCAAATCCAATCAGGGCCCCACAGGCATCTGAACACCACATCCCAAAGTAAACCAAAGGAGACCCCGGTTTCAAAAAAATCGACTTCAAAAAAAACACTAATTTAGGTGAACACCGTCAACAAATGTGAACAACATGGAATGTCTCATGTTGATACTTTTAAGATCTTTTAAGCATCACCTTGAGTAACCAATGCTTTCTGCAAATGATTTCACAACCTTCAACCACATAAAGCCAAGCAGACAACGAAGCATAGGGTCTAAAATGTTTTTCACCCAGCCTATCTTGACCTCTGTGTCCTTGTAAAAACACACAAACCTTTTCAGACCCTTTACAGCACCTAACTCCTTAACAGGAACTATGGAAATAGTATAAATCGAAGGGTCTGGACTTGAATCATACCAGGGGCACAGCTTTATCACATAAAAGAGCGCCAAGGCAAAGCATTCAAGACCCCACAGGTTGGTAAATACATCTGGACATTACCTCACCACACACATGGCTGGGCACACCAAACTGATAGTCAACAACATATTCTGTGTGCATCCAAGGTCTAACTTCAAATCCAATCAGGGCCCCACAGGCATCTGAACACCACATCCCAAAGTAAACCAAAGGAGACCCCGGTTAGCAAAATGACTTTAAAAAAAATCGACTTCAAAAAGAACACACTAATTTAGGTGAACACCGTCAACAAATGTGAACAGCATGGAATGCCTCATGTTGATACTTTTAAGATCTTTTAAGCATCACCTTGAGTAACCAATGCTTTCTGCAAATGAATTCACAACCTTCAACCACATCAAAGCCAAGCAGACAACGAAGCATAGGGTCTAAAATGTTTTTCACCCAGCGTATCTTGACCTCTGTGTCCTTGTAAAAACACACAAACCTTTTCAAACCCTTTACAGCACCTAACTCCTTAACAGGAACTATGGAAAAAATAAATCGAAGGGTCTGGACTTGAATCATACCAGGGGCACAGCTTTATCACATAAAAGAGCGCCAAGGCAAAGCATTCAAGACCCCACAGGTTGGTAAATACATCTGGACATTACCTCACCACACACATGGCTGGGCCACCAAAATGATAGTCAACAACATATTCTGTGTGTATCCAAGGTCTAACTTCAAATCCAATCAGGGCCCCACAGGCATCTGAACACCACATCCCAAAGTAAACCAAAGGAGACCCCGGTTAGCAAAATGACTTCAAAAAAATCGACTTCAAAAAAAAACACTAATTTAGGTGAACACTGTCAACAAATGTGAACCACATGGAATGTCTCATGTTGATACTTTTGAGATCTTTTAAGCATCACCTTGAGTAACCAATGCTTTCTGCAAATGATTTCACAACCTTCAACCACATCAAAGCCTAGCAAACAACGAAGCATAGGGTCTAAAATGTTTTTCACCCAGCGTATCTTGACCTCTGTGTCCTTGAAAAAACACACAAACCTTTTCAGACCCTTGACAACACCTAACTCCTTAACAGGAACTATGGAAATAATATAAATTGAAGGGCCTGGACTTGAATCATACCAGGGACTGTCAGGAAGATGATCAGGCTGAGGAGTCTGATAATTCAGGGTCGGACTGATCTACTTGAAAGCCATTTTTTTGAAAACCATTTGGAACAGTTTTGAGCTACCTCCATTTTTTGAAAGCAATTTGGAACAGTTTTGAGCCACCTGTTTTTTGTTGTGTCCCTGACCCGGTAGGATGACATAGAATGGGGATCAGACTGCGGTGTCTTTTCACTTGGGATTGCAAAATGCTCACCAGCGGCGCATGCAAAAATATGCAGACATGTCATGCATTTGGCGCAGATGAAAAGCTGGACTTTTTGGAGCATATGTAGAGGCAGTGGGAAAACCATAGTAGACCTTAAATACTGGACCAGCCCAAAGGTCTAGATGAACGAAATTATTTTTACATTCCCCCTGGTCAAACAACCCTTTAGACCCCACATTTAGGGTCTACACAGAAGTAACCCACCCCCCCCCAAGTAGCTGAGAGTATCTAAACGGCGTTCCAGCTGCTCCAAACGCTGCAGCAATTGCGACGCCACTCCGGAGTCCAAAGGCTCCCCATCTAAATCTGGCACGCCTTCTTCCCCGCCAATGCCGGTCATGTATTCGGCGGCAGTGTCCTCGTCCATTGCTTCTGTGACCCACTGGTCGGTGCTGGCTTCGAGGGCGGTCTTGATAGGTCTGCCCACTGTGTCGCCAACCTTGAAGCGGATCAGGGCACCGGTACTGCTTCGACCAGGGCGTCTGAAGAAACCTAGGCCTCCCCATCCGCAATCCACAAGCAAAATTGCAGCCTCCCCAAGAGAGCGACCCCGAGGAGTTTCGAGCTGGCACTCGCACTGGTAGGTCACAAACATCTCCTCTGGTGCGCCTCCACCAGCCTCGAAAAACAGCACCACTTCCTCTTCTGCAGGCAGACAAAACATCAACCCTCCAGCACGTATACGTGCCACGTAGGTGGCAGCCTGCCATAGCTGAGTGCCGTCAGGAGTAGTTGCAGCAAAGTAAAAGAACGTGCCCACAGGTCCGGCTGCACGGAACTGGGCCTCGATCTCCTCTTGCTCTACAGCTCGAGCTGCGGCCCGGGAGGCCATCTAACTCCAGCTCCAATGCAGTAGGCCTCAGCTTCCACTTCTGATGGAAAGGCGTGGGACACGCTGCTGATGTCAAAGGGTACACCAGGCCCACCAACGGCCCGGAAATAGATCTCAGGACTTTTGGTCCACCCAGCACGTCCTTGAGGTCCACCACGAAGCACCACGAAAACCAGATTTTTAAATTCCAGACTCGGAGAGCGCACCACTGCAGTAGGGTGTGGATTCCGCAGGCAATCTCTAGCAGAAAGACCAGCTCGCAGGGCCCGGCCCAACCTCCGCAATGGAGTCCACCCAGAGCGCGCCTGACTTCGCAGGCGACAGGCTAAGTGACTCATGGGAGCTAGGTTGATCCCCTCGTAATCCTCAGGCCCCTTGGCACCAAGCACTGCTCGAACCCACTCGGCCGACCACACAGCAGGAACCGCACCAAGGAGGAGGCCGAAGAAGGAGAAGCTTCCTGGGCCCGAGGGCCAGCAAGGGATACAGGTACCTCAGTTGAAACTGGCTGCTGACTCAAACTGCGGCGGTCAGGTGAGCTGATAGTAATCCTCAGTTCCCCGATCTGCAAAGTCAGGTCAGTCACAGGGTCAGTTCCAACCATAAATCACTGCCGGTAACCCGCCAGTCGAGATCGCACAGCTAGAGCTCGATCCTGAACCAAACCACCTGGAGAGAGTAATGAAATCAGGGTCTGCAGAGCAACCACCAGCAGCTTGCGGCACCCAGGGCTAAAGATCACAGCACTGAGAAAAAAACCGCAGATGATTCCCAACCAAAAGGCAAAGCAAAGTAGTAGGAGAACTGTGGCCCAACTGAAACCAGTGCAATCAGCAGCGCTCCACCACAAGCGGCCCTCGCGAAGCAGCTCCAGGAAACTCATGCAAGGTGTTTGGGCCAAAATTCTTGACCACATAGCTCAAACTGACTGATCGTGATAGGGAGGTAGCGAGAAAATCAGCTGTGCCGTGATATATATATATATATATCAAAAATGGTGGTTTTCCGGGCTACGTTAAACAACCAGAGGGTATTTCGCCAAAAAGAACCTCAGGCTTGCCTTGGCAAACACCACAGTCCTGCGATGCGTACGGATCCCTGGTTGTGACCATGTTCATTGTTGGGTCTCCAGTCAGGGACCTGAAAGCATCTAAGGAACTGTTAAGGGTGTTAAGGTATACTCAGAACCCATGCGTAAGGTATACCGGTCAAAATCGAGCATAGTAACTCGCAAAACGATCGAGACAGTAACATCCTACTTACAGCAATAGTAACTTCAGCCATTTTGATCTTTTTTCGGGCAGTCAACTGTGAGACATTTTGACTCAACGGATCAAGGTGTTTCTTTGATGGGAAACTCCTCAGAATGGGTGTTCGTTTCGGGTGTCAAGAGATCATGCCATCTGCAGCCCACCTGGAACGCTCAGACCATGCCCTCCGTGGGAAGCCAAGTGGACAGACGTTGGAAGGGGCAGCACATCTCAAGGCGTCAGAAAAGGGAACTGTGTTTGTTTGCTGCTGTTTGGAAAGGTTAAACATCAGAAGACCAACAACAACAATGGCCTTTTGAAACCCACGCATCATGGTGTCCAACCCCCTGTTTTTTGATGTGGTTGCAGAAGAATATATTTCCTTGCAAAAGGATGCCGAAGGGCCAGTTGATCGGTCTCCAAACTCGAGAGCAAAAAAAATCGGGGATTCCCAGGTCATTTTCTACTTGGGAATGTCGAAAAGATTGGTGGTGCCACAATGTTTGGTCCGCAAACATTGTTGTGTGGGGTACCTTAAGCACATCAAAATGTCGAAACCAAAGAGAAATCCATTTTGCTCAGGTTGGTTCAAATTTTCTTCAAAATTCATATCATATCTTACTCCAGGATGCTTGTACCAGCGTTTTTTTTTGACCCGCTGCCCAGCCAGGATGCGCTCGGGCCGTTGGAGAACTGCAGCCAAATGCCATGGAGTCTCTGCAGACATTCAGGTTGTGAGCATGGATATTTCAAAAACATTGGAGAATTCAAACAGCAAATCTGGAGCAAGTCTGTGTCTCTGAACTGGTACTCCATTTGGTGGAGAACATAATTTTTCATCAAAGATTCTTAACATTCGCATGAAAGTTGGGGGGTTGAACAAAACCTTTTAGTTGCTCATGTGCGAAATCACTCCGCTTGACACCCTGGAAATGTGATCTTTGACAACTTGGACGGGACGTTTGCACTGGTCTCTTTGTTCCGGCTAGTAGAATGGGGTCAGGAAAACATGTTGAAGTCAGGCCTAGTCTTGCATGAACCATTCTTAGGCGATGTTCAGCCTTGTTTCACCCATTCTGGGCTCGTTGTGCCAACGTTCCACAGGGACACCTCTGCGCTATTTGTCCTGGTTGCCACTCCAAGTTTGAGACACCTTAAACTGTATGGCTCATGCGTGGCCGTGCCAGGAGAAAGCCGAAGAACGTGTGCCAGAACGACATTCGTTGCGTGAGGCGGAATTCGCTGGCATTTTGCCAGGGGTGCCTCATTGAGCTGCGAAGGTTAAAGGAATTGTTTCACTGTTTCATCTTCGAATGAACTCAACACTCCGGCGGTAGACTTTCTTTTATTTCTACCAAAGCACTTGTTTTACATGCATTGCACGTTTGGTCCAGAACGACCTTAATTAATTTTGTCAGGGAGAAACAATCCCAGCCCCCGAAACTTGGGATCCAACACTCGATGTAAAGGGTTGCAGTGAGGGTGTTGGGAAACACAACATGTGTTGATGCCAGCAAAAACAGTGATAAACAGTGATATAAAGTAGTCACAAGCTTCCTTTTAAGCCATGCAGTCATGCAGTCTAATAGATGAAGAATTTCGGACTGGCTGAATGACAATCCCAGAGGCTTCAGCCACAGGGTTGGTGCCGTCCAAAGTTGGCTCACAGATTTTGCCAGCTCGCCTAGCTCGATCAAATGTGGCCGGTGATGTCTGAGACAAACTTGGCCAGAATTCTCCAGCCTGAAAGCCCGGCCTCAGGATCTGATGATCTCGGCCAGAATTCCTTGGGATAAACTGATTCTGTGGGTTGGGAGGTGCAAAGCCCTCGAGGGAACGTGGTCATGGTTCCTTGGTTGCCGCCAATTTGGATTTGGTGATAGGTAGTCCAGGCCTTAGAAAGTGACTCGAAGATGTCGCATCTCAGGCTTTCCAATTCTACTTGCCACCCAAGATGCATTTTGACTTTGAGTTCGCTCTAGGCACGCAAAAAAAGTGTGGCCTTCAGGGCCTCAACTCCTCAACCCAGCAAGGAACCATGCCACGACTGCAACATGTTTGCTTCCGCTGCGAGGCCACAGGGATGGCCACATGACGTTGACTGGGCCAGATATTTTGCGGATCATTTTAGGCGTTTCAGTCAGAGGCAAATCGAGACTGGACCATGAAAACGGATGTGTTAAGAGGATCAATTTGATCAATGTTTTAAGACATTTCTAAGACATTTCGACTAGTCAACTTCTCACCGAACCATGGACGAGAATGCGAATCGACGTGCAGCTGAGCTTTTTGCAGAGCCGTGGTCAAGCCTCGGAGCCGCGCGAAGGGCGGGCCCGTTTTTCCATGGCGCAAGCAATGCCGGTTCAGCAGGATGTTTAGGACTTCTCTGAACCAAAGCCGCCATCAACGCAAAACTTCATGGTCAGCATTGAGAATCATTGCACTCAAGATCCAGTAAGACTTTATAAAGCTGAGTTTGTTTTTCCCTCTGAGAATACCACTTGTTGATCAAGGCTGTAAGACCTGTAAGACTGCTAGTGACCCGCTTCACCACAGCATTTCAGGCCATAGCAAGCCGTTGGGGCCATGTGCCCTGCGTCATTTTTCATTGGCCAATGCCTCGGATAGGGTGTGAGTGGAACAAGTGCAGGGTATGGTATCACGATGTGGGCATCGACAAGGAGAACACCCTGCATCCCTATGAACTAGAGATGTCCTAAAGACAATCTAAAGACCTTGGTATTTTGCGGACTATGTAGCAGCATGGATTGTGTAGCAGCAGTATATTCGGGCAAGAGATTTTGAGGATGTATTTAGAATGATAATAAATGATGCACCTGTGTGCTTGTGACCCTGCTGCTCACCTTTCATTGAGTACACTAAGATTAGGAGGAGATGACGCGAGAAGCCCGCATTCATAGTGACCCAACATGAGTATGGCTAAAAACGATTGAAGCTTGTATAAAAGGAGCAAGGGACCACATTCTGAGCCTGTTTGGAAATATGGTGAGGGCTGGTCGAGTTGGTCAATAATGCCATCCTTTCTTGGTGTTGTTCCCAATGCGCAGCAAAGGAATCCTGCTACACCGTAGGGATGTTGCACTTGGAAGGGTTTGCCCATGAAATTTGCCACAAGCGTGCAAGAGCCATGCCTATGGGCTGTCCAAAGCATCTAATTAGCCGTCAGCTGCGTTTGTCGTGATGGTTCTATCAGCTGCACCACCCACACCCTGAGCTTTGTTGCACACAGCATTGCTACATCCGTTGGCCACGGCAGCACTCCGTGGGCACAACCTGCATGGGTCATAATGAGTCAGGCCTTGTCAAGCCATTAGTAAATAGACGATGCTGCGTTTGCTCCATGTTTGCACGTTGAACAAATTGACCGAGCCACAAACACATCTCCAGTCTATCATACAGGCGGGAAATTGGTGGATGATTTTTGGAGTTCATTGAGCCCCCAAAGGTCAATGCCAAAAATACTTTGGAAGCCAGGACATGATGGAGATGAACACATCGTCGAACTAGCATCCTCAAAAGACTTTTTCCATCTTGGGGCTTACTACAATGAAATTGATTCTTGAATTTGACGTCACATGGAAGCCGCCGCCGCAGTGCTCCACGAAAGTCCAAGCAGATTTGCAGATTGCCTTCAGTTTGCCAAGACCTTTCCCAAGAAAACTCCATCAACCAGATGTCCTCAGATGTCCTCAGATGTCCTCAGATGTCCTTAGTGCAGATGCGTTTTTCTGCCATGGCTTTCGCGGCGTTGTTTCTCGCAGCCTTCGCAGCCTCATGCTGCGCTGCTGCAGCTGCTGAGCAGGCACTCCACCAATGGACTGTCCTCCGTGGTGGGTCAAGCGGTGACGCAGCTTACAGCCTTGAGGCCGGGAGGGCGAGCACAGAGGTCTTACGGCAGATGTGTGCTAATGACATTACAATGATATGTGATGATGTGTGTATTTTTGTTATGTTTTTTTCCATATTGATATACTTTGCTGATTGGATCCGCAAAGTGTTTTTTCCCGAGAGCGTCTGAGCGAAGGGTTCTTCTAATAGTGGGGGTCTGTCAAACATTTTCACATCTTCACATCTTCTCATCTTCACATCTTCTCATCTTCACATCTTCTCATCTTCACATCTTCACATCTTCTCATCTTCACATCTTCACATCTTCTCATCTTCACATCTTCACATCTTCTCATCTTCATCTTCTCATCTTCACATCTTCTCATCTTCACATCTTCTCATCTTCACATCTTCTCATCTTCACATCTTCTCATCTTCACATCTTCTCATCTTCACATCTTCTCATCGTCACATCTTCACATCCTCACATCTTCACATCCTCACATTTTCACATCTTCACATCTTCACATTCTCTCTTGCCCTCTTGCTCTCTTGCCCTCTTACTCTCTTGCCCTCTTGCCCTCTCCTTCTTTTCTATTTCTCTCTTAAGGCGCGGGGCAGTGCCAACGAGACGGCACGAAACGCAACCCTTTCGCACGAAACGAGGTTCGATCGCCAAAAGCTGCGGTAAAATTGCGATTTTGAATCGTCCGGCGCAACCCTTTCGCACGAAATGAGGTTCGATCGCCAAAAACTGCGGTAAAATTGCGATTTTGAAATGTCCGCGACAAACCTTTCGCACGAAATGAGGTTCGATCGCCAAAAACTGCGGTAAAATTGCGATTTTCACGCGTCCAGCGCAACTCTTTCGCACGAAATGGGGTTCGATCGCCAAAAGCTGAGGTAACATTGCGATTTTCACGTGTCCGGCGCAACCCTTTCGCACGAAATGAGGTTCGATCGCCAAAAACCGCGGTAAAATTAGGATTTTGAAGCGTCCGGCGCAACCCTTTCGCACGAAATGAGACTTCTGTGTGTAAAAAGTTTCTGTGTGTAAAAGCATCTGTGTGTAAAAACTTCTGTGTGTAAAAGCGTCTGTGTGTAAAAGCTCCTGTGTGTAAAAGCTTCTGTGGGTAAAAGCTCTGTGTGTAAAAGCTCCTGTGTGTAAAAGCTTCTGTGTGTAAAAGCTAGGCCTCTGTGTGTAAAAAGCTTCTGTGTGTAAAAGCTTCTGTGTGAAAAAGCTTCTGTGCGTAAAAGCTTCTGTGTGTAAAAGCTTCTGTGTGTAGAATCTTCTGTAGGTAAAAGTGTCTGTGTGTAAAGGTCTGTGTGTAAAATCTTCTTTGTGTAAAAAGCTTCTGTGAAAAAAAAGGTTCTGTGTGTACAAGCTTCTGTGTGTAAAAGCTTCTGTGTGTGGGGAGGCTCTGTGTGTGGAAGTGTCTGTGTGTGAAAGCTTCTGTGTGTAAAAGCTTCTGTGTGTAAAAGTGTCTGTGTGTAGAATCTTCTGTGGGTAAAAGTGTCTGCGTGTAAAAGTGCCTGTGTGTAAAAAGCTTCTGTGTGTAAAAGCTTCTGTGTGTAAAAAGGTTCTGTGTGTAAAAGCTTCCGTGTGTAAAAACTTCTGTGTGTAAAAGCTTCTGTGTGTAAAAGCTAGGTCTCTGTGTGTAAAAGCTTCTGTGTGTAAAAGCTAGGCCTCTGTGTGTAAAAGTTTATCTGTGTGAAAAAGCATCTGTGTGTAAAAGCTTCTGTGTGTAAAAGCGTCTGTGTGTAAAGCGTCTGTATGTAAATGCTTCTGTGTGTAAAAGCTTCTGTGTGTAATAGCTTCTGTGTAAAAGCTTCTGTGTGTAAAAGCTTCTGTGTGTAAAAGCTAGGCCTCTGTGTGTAAAAAGCTTCTGTGTGTAAAAGCGTGCTGTGTGTCAACTTCCTGTGCGTAAAAGTTTTTGTGTGTAAAAGCTTCTATATGTAAAAGCTTCTGTGTGTAAAAACTTCTGCGTGTAAAAACCTTCTGTGTGTACAAGCGTGCTGTGTGTCAAATTTATGTGTGTAAAAGCTTCTGCGTGTAAAAGCGTCTGTGTGTAAAAGCTTCTGTGTGTAAAAGCTTCTGCTGTGTGTAAAAAGCTTCTGTGTGTAAAAGCTTCTTTGTGTAGAATCTTATGTAGGTAAAAATGTCTGTGTGTAAAAGTGTCTGTGTGTAAAAAGCTTCTGTGTGTAAAAGCTTCTTTGTGTAAAAAGCTTCTGTGTGTAAAAGCGTGCTGTGTGTCAAATTTCTGTGCGTAAAAGTTTTTCTGTGTCAAAGCGTCTGTGTAAAAGCAACTGTGTGTAAAAGCTTCTGTGTGTAAAAGTGTCTGTGTGTAAAAGCGTCTGTGTGCAAAAGGGTCCGTGTGTAAAAGCGTCTGTGTGTAAAAATCTTCTGTGTGTAAAAGCTTCTGTGTGCAAAAAGCTTCTGTGTGTAAAAGCGTGCTGTGTGTCAAATTTCTGTGCGTAAAAGTTTTTGTGCAAAAGCTTCTATATGTAAAATTTCTTCTGTGTGTAACAGCGTCTGTGTGTAGAATCTTCTGTGGGTAAAAGTGTCTGTGTGTAAAAGTGTATGTGTGTAAAAAGCTTCTGTGTGTAAAAGCATCTGTGTGTAAAAGCTTCTGTGTGTAGCAGCGTCTGTGTGTAAAGCGTCTGTGTGTAAATGCTTCTGTGTGTAAAAGCGTCTGTGTGTAAAAGCTTCTGTGTGTAAAAGCGTTTGTGTGTAAAAGCTTCTGTGTGTAAAAAGCTTCTGTGTGTAGAATCTTCTGTAGGTAAAAGTGTCTGTGTGTAAGAGTGTCTGTGTGTAAAAAGCTTCTGTGTGTAAAAGCTTCTTTGTGTAAAAGCTTCTGTGTGTAAAAGCCTTTGAGTGTAGAATCTTCTGTAGGTAAAAGTTTTTGTGTGTCAAAGCGTCTGTGTAAAAGCATCTGTGTGTAAAAAGCTTCTGTGTGTAAAAGCGTGCTGTGTGTCAAATTTCTGTGCGTAAAAGTTTTTGTGTGTAAAAGCTTCTATATGTAAAAGCTTCTGTGTGTAAAAGCTTCTGTGTGCAAAAGCTTTTGTGTGTAAAAGTGTTTGTGTGTAAAAGCTTCTGTGTGTAAAAGTTTTTGTGTGTACAGGCTTCTGTGTGTAAAAGCTTCTGTGTGTAAAAGCTGCTGTGTGTGTGTGTGTGGGTTTGTGTGTGTGTGTGTCTCTGTGTAAATTTGTGTAAACATATTTCTCTGCGTGTGTCTGTGTTTGAGAGCCTATCAGCCTTTCTGTATGTTTGTATTTTTCACATCTTCAATAACGTTCTTTACAGCATACCTTGTGTGTCTCTTGCAACTAAAACCCTGACATCTTCACATCTTCTTTTCTTGACATCTACACATAATGAACATATTCACATGATCTCAGGTAACATTCTCATGAACATATTCATGCAAGTCTTTGGCGCCTGCCAATCATACAGCTACATAACACATCTGAGTACGTATACGCCTACTCGCTCTCGGGCCAACCATCGTCTAGTTCTGCATATCGATGTCCTGCTGAGACCTTCATTGAATGCAAGCTTCTGTGAGCCCACAATTTGGCACCAAGTCTTTCTTGCATCCATGCTCACCTGCCGTGCTGGCGGGCTTTTACTCTTCCCCACATCACTATGTGGGGTTGTTGTTTTTCGCTTGGATCCCGCCGAGACACCGCCTCCTCCTCCGCCGCCTCCTCCCTCACTCACTCACTCACTCCCTCACTCACTCACTCACTCACTCACTCACTCACTCACTCACTCACTCACACACACACACTCACTCACTCACTCACTCACTCACTCACTCACTCACTCACCCACTCACTCACTCACTCACTCACTCACTCAGTCACTCACTCACT
>CAMXCT020002003.1:0-119895 GCA_947184155.2 Cladocopium goreaui
CTTCACTGCCATGGTGTTTTCCCATCCGGGAGCTGTCTTTTGAACAGAAGGAGCAGCAAGAGCAGGAGCAGCAGCAGGAGAAGGAAAAAGTAACTAAAAAATCATCCTTTTCTATGGGTTTCAGAAGTTACATTAGGCAGTTTTTGGTCGCAATTTTGATGCTTTTCCGTCCTTCAGGGCCCTGCTGTTTGAGCCTCCGCCAGTTCTGAGCTTGGAAATTCCCATCCGGGAGCTGTCTTTGGAACAGAAGGAGTAGGAAGAGCAGCAGCAGCAGCAGCAGGAGGAAAAAGTAGCTAAAAAATCATCCTTTTCTATGGGTTTCAGAAGTTACATTAGGGAGTTTTTGGTCGCAATTTTGATGCTTTTCCGTCCTTCAGGGCCCTGCTGTTTGAGCGTGGCGGAGGCGCCGTTTCTGAGCTTGGAAAGCTCGGAAAGCTCAAAGACGGCTACTTTTCTTGTCTTTTGAACAGAAGGAGTAGCAAGAGCAGGAGCAGCAGCAGCAGGAGGAAAAAGTAGCTAAAATCATCCTTTTCTATGGGTTTCAGAAGTTACATTAGGGAAAGCAATGTGGGGCATTGCCGTGCTGTGTGGCAACCTTAAGCTGGAAACTTCATCAGGTCTGCACGCGCCACTGGTTGGTGCGACACTGCCGGCCGCTGGGATTGCGATGCGTTACCCGAATTTGGCCGGAAGCCAGTGTTGAGTGCACCACCGTGCCGCATGTTGGACATGCATGCGAATATGTGTGGCCTGCGAGCAGGCCATTGGCAACGCGAAATTGTTTGCCGCAGCCCTTACTGCGGCGGTGATCGACGCGCCCTGTTGCCACGGGGCTTTGTACAGACTTAGCACAGTACGGGCAGATGTATGTGTGCAGTTGTGGCGGTGCTGTGTCGGGCCCTACAGCACGCGGCTGGGTCGATGAATGGACCGCATCCATTTTTTGACCGGTGGCAACCTCATTTGTGGTTTTCTCTTCGCACGTCAGCGCCGCGGCAACTGTTTTTTCCCTACTGCTTGCCTGCAAGCGGCCGGCCGACGCCATGTCAGCAGAGCGCATTTTCACGGGATCTGTCGAATGATCATGTGTGCGTGCTTTCTTGTTTGCGGCGATTGCTTCCCATGTCTCCTGGATAATTTGTCTGTGGCGAAGTATTTTCCGGAGAGGCTCTAGGCGGGCTGTACTGGAAGCAGCAGCGCGCTTGCGGACTGCATGCTGCATCTTCGCAGCGTGGCATGTGTCGCAAGTCTGCGTTCCATCCTCTTTTACAGAGGGCCGCCTGGAAATAAAGTAGGAAAAGTGGTGCCGCGACCGCCGCTGGTGGCAGACCGCGCATTTCCAAGAGCCGCGGGTCTTGGTCTGGCATTGCAAACACAATCGACGTTTGGGATCCCGCGTTTGCCAAGCTACATGGCTGAAGTATTCTTTCGTCTGCTTTGTCTGGCATAAAAAACATTGCTTTTTTGCATCACACGACAGACAAACGCGATACATGCTCCATCGCGGGTTTTGGTGCTTTGACGCAAAGTGTGCCGCGGCGTGCCACAGGCCACACTGGGTGCATCGGTAAGGTGTTCCTGCCTCGCGCTTCTGCGCGGTGCATTCTTTGCAGACCCGATAGGTCTCCTGTTTCCACTGCGCTTTGGTGAAAGCGTCTTTGCGTTTCATCTCCCCACACTCGTGGCACGGCCTTTCATCCAAGTACTTCTTGCGCAACGCATCCCAGTCCACCGGCTCCTGCTTCCACACGTCCAGCAGAAGTTGCCGTCCCAGCGGAAGGCCTTCTTGAAAAGGCGCCAGCGGGAACGGTCGGTAGATCAAGATCTTCTGCCGTGTGCGGCAGCGTGTCATCCCAATGTACGCCGCTATTGGGTCAGCACCGATCATGTCGACGATCACGCCCGGCTCTATTATGCTCTATTGTGCTTCCTTGCGCGCCGTAGAACGTGTCGGCGAAGTCGGGCGCGATTGGAAACTGGTAACGAGTCACTTTCAATTGTGGGTTGGCGCGGCCCGCGTCCAAAAACCACATTCCACTTTGCACGCTGACCGGGAAGACGTTCTCTTGATCGATTCCTGGAATTGTCCAGCGTGTTCGTGTTTCAAAACGCACAAAAATATATTCAGGAAGTTTGTTCCAAATTGTGGCTCCGTCTGCCGACGCTGTGTCTGTTTCAACGCGAGACCACCCGCAGACTGTTCCATGGCACCCTTTCAAACTCTTGAACTCCTTTCGGTAGAGATGCTCTCGTGCTTGCACTGGCATACTAACGCACAGCGGCAGGACGCCGTACCGGTTGCCGCAGTCGGCGTCGCTGCGCTGCAGCCACGTGAGCTTGTCGTGGGCGATGTCGGGTTTCTCGTGCAAAGCTCGCGATGAAACTTTGTCCATAGCCACTGCATAGTAAATGACTTGCCCGCGCTGTCGCGCCCATTGTTCCGCGCGCAATTTGTTTACGTGGCACTTCACCCCGTTCGTATGGAAAATTCCTCGGGCCAAGGTAAAACCCTCCGCAAACCGAGGATCGTCTGGATCCACTGCAACTAAACGCTTAGTCTCCCGTTCAGCGTGACAGATTCGACATTCGTACTTGAGAATCGTCGTCGCTGTGGAACCGTGCTTGTACAAGCGATAGCATGCATTTTCTCCGCAGGTAGGCTGCTGCGTTGTTGCGCACCAGCTTCCCGGAACTCTTGTGGGTCGGCCATGTAGGAATGCATGGTTGTCTTCGGATAAGCGTCCGACGCGAAGTTCGGCTTGTAGCTCCTGCAACCAGACATCTTGCGTTCGTTCGCACCGTATTAGTTCTGAAACTCCGTGTAGGCCACCTTGTACGCTGGCGGCCCATACGATCTGCTGGCCTTGCAAGCTTAGTGGCAACTTCTTAAATGGGACGCCTGTCACAAGGTGCCAGGGAATTTGACCGAGAAACGTTCCACGTGGTGGAGGTAGCTGCCACAGGTCGCCTGAGAGAATGACATTGAGGCCACCGAAGGGCGCAATGCAGTTAGGGGTATGTTTGCCATATTTTGTGGCAGATAGATCTAAAACAAGTTGCCGACAGCGAGCTTCGAGACGCGCTAACATCTCAGCACTCACCATGCTGATTTCGTCGAGAAGAAGCCAGCGCCACTGCACGGCTTGCCGCGCCAGATCGAGAATCCGTTGGCCAGCAACGTTGTGATCGTTGCCGTGCCACGACAGCCCGAGAGCTTTGTGGATCGTCTCACCATCCAAGGGTTCAGCATTGACAGCTTGGAACGCAACAACTTGAAATTCTTTGCCTGGAGTCCAGCCAAGACATTTTTCGAACAAGTCACGGCGCAATATGTTCAGCACATACGATTTGCCTGTGCCTGGCCCGCCGTGCAATGCCCAGCGAAGAGCCTCCGTGTTAGTTTCGGCTGCGCCGCCGCGATCTTGCCCCGTGGCTGCTTCGTGCTTGATCCGCGCGCAAACGGTTTCAATGAAGCATAGCTGCTCTGGGTTGCACTGCTTTGTCTGACTTAGATCATGGCGAAATTGGTCGATTTTCTGTGTTGTTGCCCGTGCTTCGATTTCACACGCGCTTGGCAGAGAGTTGTGGACCGTCTTTGCGTTTGTATTGTTACATTTGCGCTCTAATGCTTTCAACCCTCTTCGGATCGCCTTCGGATCGTGGGCTTCGAATGGATTGCGTGTAGTTTCATTTGCCGCACAGTAGGAGTTGTGCTGCCACGTCGTTGCAGCTCGCGCCGCCGCGTCTTCGTAACTTGCAAGAAGTTTGGTGTCAACATCCTTTGGTTGATCTGTGGTGCGTGTAGCTCGATGTTGTCCCGTTTTTCGAAAAGATGTTTGTAGTGCTGTGGGAAGTGTAGTCGCAGTGACGAGCAATGGCTCATCAATGCCACTGTCATCACTGTTTGCGTCTTCTGCGCCGCTCGGGCGTACACGGTACACTGAAAGAAAGTTACCGACGTAGTGTTTTGTGTCTTCGCATGGGAGATGCGTCAACCACATGCGTAACGCATCAACCCAACTTTCTGCTGCCGCTTTCAAACGACCGACAAATGGTACATTTCCCGATGCCATAGGTGCTTGCAACGTCCATGCTCGAAAATAGGTCATCGTCAATCTTGCGTTCGCTTCTCGTTGGCCGTCCTTGTGCAAAGGAACGGGCGATTTTCAAAGTGCGGGCAGCATGGGCGAAGACGCCGTTGAAGATAGCAACGATGTCGCAACTGTTTCGTTGCGGTGGTCTCTTGTAGACCAATGCGATTGGGTGTCCATGACACTATTAGCTGGTAATCGCGTTCCGGTTGCAACTGTATTTTCTTATCTGGGTCCGTTTCTCGCTGCATTTTTTGAATACCAGCTGGTGTTAGGGTCACATCCCAACTTGCCTTATCTTCGTGATTCCATTCACGTTGTGTTGTTGGCACGCGGGCAAGTGTGACCGCCCATTCCGCAACAAATTCATACGGTGACAACCACCACACTTCGGACGCAACAGGTCGGTGACCGTAAACTTGCACAATGTCGACAGCACCTAGATGTCGGACACCAGAGGCTTGTCGCCGTGTCCACTTTGTGGTGGCGCGCTTGGTTGCTGACGTGCTAGCGGCTTCATTGTGATACATCGCTACGAACTCTGCAAACGCAGCTCCAGGGAAACTTTCAAATGTTGTTGTAGCTATGCGCTCAGCTGCAACTACTGCACTTTCGCGATGATACGCGCGCAAGTTACAGCATTCCACTTGCCCGCGCACAACACCTTTTAGGTATGCATCACTTAGAAATCGGTTTGCATGTCGCTTGCCCACATCGTCCAAAGCTTTCCCACCATGTTGCGCATGCAACTGTTCATGTCCTTTCTGAAATTCCTTGATTTCTCCGTGTCCCATAGGCTGACTCTTGGAGCAATAATCCGCACAATACCCAGTTTGTGCGTCTTGTGCCCTTTGCGCCGCAAGTGAAATCTCGTGGCGTTCTTGCGTCGTAAGGGTGTCTCCGCAGGTTCGACAGGCGTAGGGTAGTCGATATGGAATTTGGACATCACAATTGGCACCGCGCAATCCGGCTAACATGGCCGGTGCACAACCATTCAACCACTCGTGCCCGCAAGGACCATGTAAAGCTCCTAAACGATTTTTCCGTCCGCCAACAGGCATACCATGCAATTGGAGTTTGCAGGGGCATAACACGGTTGCTTCTGAGCAGAGCCACTGGGTGCGAGGAAAATCGCTCTTGCACAACCCGGGCCGATCACTTTTTTGACACCCTGCTAGTGGAACGCGTTCTTGCGTGACTTCATTGTATGGGTGGTAGTGATGCTGTTTTAGAAGCTGCAATTGGACAACGTCGTTTTCTAAGTACTGTCTTCGCCATTCGGTCGCCTCTGCTTCTAGATCGTCTGCTGCCGCAGCCCGACGCAAGAGATAGTCGGGCAGCTGGGTCATAGTCACATCGTGCTCATGCGATGGCCATGACGCTTCAGCAGCTGCAATTCGCGCATCCATGCCGGCAAGGGACTGGCCCGCATAGGTAGCGTGGCACACATGGGCGTTATATGCTTCGTATTCCCGACGCAAAGCGCCAAGGCGCGGACGTGAAAATTCAAAAATTTCTGCCAGCGAGGTATGCTGATGCAGACATTGAACAAACACTTGCATGTGCCCATGCTGACCACCTGTGCTCTTTTGCGCCTCTAAGGAAATGTAGACAGCATCTACGCGCCCAAAAATTCCGCCGCTTGTCTCTGCATTGCTGCCGCGTAAGTCTTGACAGGGCTCTAAGCCACAAAAGCGGTTGCAATCAGGACAAAAAGGACAAATACGCACACCAAAAAGGTGCTTCAACATTAAATGTGTGAGCACGCGAAAACCATCCACTGCGGCCAGAGGATCCCTTGCTAAAACTTCGCGACGCTCTGCCCAAGACATGGGTAACGTGAACTCATATTCAAATGGCCCAGGCGTTGCAGCACTTGCTGTGCCGAGATCAGGGAAAAACATGTTGCCGGCTGGAAAATCTTGCGCGACAGATGCAGCACGTACAGGATCAGATGCCCGAACTCGTGTCATGCGAACAAAAAGCAACTGATGTGCCTCATCTGGCGTATAAGTGACGAACAACGGTACCCCATACCGAATTCGCATCGCCTGGATTTCGAACCACATTCTCTTTCGCGCTTCCTGTGTCCCTGGTAACCCCTGCGCTGTATGTCGCATGTTCGTCAACAATTTTCGCGCCATCGGCTTCAGGCCTTGCACATATCTGAGCTTGGAGACATCTCCTTTGATTGGGCGCGGTTGACCTGTAAAATCTATATAAGAGCCCTTCAGGGCGAGCAACAAGTCTTGTGCCGCCTGTTCCAGGTGCTTTCCTGTCGGCTGCACCCACTCTTGCGTTTCTTCATCGTAGAAGCTCCGCGAGTATGCATCCGTTGTTCGGGACAGATTCAAAGCTGATCGAAACAGCAGATTCCACGACGTAAAGCCAAAAACCCAATCACGACTGACTTGCGCCTCGATGCGTCGCGCCATGACTTTGACCCATGTATTTAGCTCGACGTGCGGATCTTCCGTGTGGCGTCGAAGCCGTTTCCGTTGGCTCCACTTGGGCACATCAGGCAAACCAATGCCATATGGGAAGACAAAAGGAAAGGCTAAAGCAAAGTAAAGTGGCTGAAATTGATCCAAAAGTTTGGTGCCCGTATACAGTGTCACTTCTGGAAGAGGCTGCGCAGGCGCTGGCTGACTGCGGGTCACAATGTCTTCCAGTGCAGACACGTGTTGTGCATTTAGATCGTGACATCCTGCAGTTGTTTTCTCTACAACGACCGCGTTCGGTTTCAGCAAACGTCCGAACTCACAACTCACTTGTGCTTCAGACATTTGGTCGTTGAAGGGCGTAGCTGCTTTTTACCGCAAGACGTGATTAAGACTCCCATCGTTATCCAATAAGGCAATGATTTCGGCGGGAACGTCATTTTCTGGTAACATTTCGGCACGTGCTTCCACGAGTGCCATATCTATTCCTTTGTACGCAGGATGGCTTCGCGCAACCATTGTTGCGATTAATCTCACAACGACCTGACGCCGGACAACTGCTTGGTGAATGATGTGTTGACGCATCGCTGCTTTGTCTTTCTTGTCTCCTATTTTTATTATAACGGCAATTTTGTCACTTAATGCTTTGCCTACGTGCGGTAGGCAACCAGCAGGCGTATTCGATGCCAGTTTTTCGTCTAAACGTTGGAATTCGGACAACAAGTCTTCCCATGGCAACGGAAACGTCGTTGCATTTCCTTTGGCGCATAGGCGGTGCCGGTTCATAAATGCATCTTGGGCTAAACTCCGGTCTTGCAGGTAGCGCCATTCAATGCTAAAACACGTCAAGGCAGTCATGCAAGGGCTTGCACACAAGAGTTCTAAGACAGTGCATTCTTGCGCATAGATCTCCCGCGGTGGATGTCCGAGTATCATATCGTTGCTCAATGCTGCTGGTGGTTTGCTCCTATGTCGATACACATAGTTCCAACAAGAGGAACAAATTGGTACTTCGCAGTGTGTGCACACAGACTCCATGGAACAATGCCTGTAGCAAGTTTTGTCTTCGGGACATGCAACCACACGAATCGTGTAGGAAGGGCAAGACTTTCGTTGCGTTACATTGCAATGCATTGCATTGCACTACATTGCATTGCATAGCATTACATTGCCTTACATTGCGTTGCATTACACTTCATTACATTGCATTGCATTACCTTTCGTTGCTCTTCATTGCAATGCAGGGCATTGCATTGCATTACATTGCATGGCATTACATTGCATTACATGGCATTGCATTACATTTCACTGCATTGCATTGCATTGCATTACATTTCATTGCTTTTCATTGCAATGCATTGCATTACGTTGCTTGGCATTACATTGCATTACATTGCATTGCATTCCATTACATTGCATTGCAGTACATTGCATTGCATTACATTGCATTGCATTACATTGCCTTACATTGCATTGCATTGCATTACATTACATTGCATTACATTGCATTGCATTACATTGCCTTACATTGCATTGCCTTGCAGTACATTGCATGGCATTACATTGCATTGCATTGCATTTCATTGCATTGCATTACATTGCATTGCAGTGCAGTACATTGCATTGCACTACATTACATTGCATTGCATTGCATTACATTGCATTCCATTCCATTGCATTGCATTGCATTGCAGTACATTGCATTCCATTACATTGCATTGCATTGCAGTGCATTGAATTGCAGGCTTTCATTTATGTTTCTTTAGGTCAATTTATGATTTCTTTCGGATTCATTTTGTGTTGCATGTAGGGGTTTCTGGCAGCAATTCATTCGGGTTTCTTTCGGTTTCACCTACGGTGTTTAAACTTTCATTTAAGATACAAACAGGAAAAAATAAAACAAAAAAAGTAGGATTTCAATTTCATGTAGGAATTCTCTGGAGATTTACATCTCTTAAAGGTGTTATTTCGAGTTTCTTTTGCGTTTCTGTCGGGTTTCATGTCGGGTTTCATTTAGGGATTCTTTCCGATTTCCTTTCGGGTTTAATTTCGAGTGTTATGTGAATTTCTTATCAGAAAATCTTGTCAAGGTTTTCAAACATTCATGTGGGTTTCTTGAGAGTTTCTTTAGAGTTTCATTTCGGATTTCGTTCATGAGGAGTCAAAAAAACACGGGGGAGGTCAAACAAACAAGGTGGGGGATCAAAAAAAACAACGCCCTCGTATACTTCGATAAAATATCATGCACCTGTGCGGCGCAACCATGCACCTGTGCGGCGCAACACTAGCTGTATAATAATAGGGCCAAAAATATCGTGTATATATACATATATATATATTATCTAACTATTATACAGTTACTTAGATCCATGAACCCATAAAATGAACCCATAAAACCATAGGATCAGAATATTAACATGTACTCAAATGAAAAACCCATTTACACATGAAAATTCAAACCTATCAAATTTATTTCACAACGATATACATGGCAAAAAGGTCGAGAGCCTCAAGGTGCGATACATTTCATTGCGTTCCATTGCAATGCCTTACATTGCATTACATTGCATTGCATACCATTACATTGCCTTACATTGCGTTGCATTACACTTCATTGCATTGCTTTGCATTACCTTTCGTTGCTCTTCATTGCAATGCAGGGCATTGCATTGCATTACATTGCATGGCATTACATTGCATTACATGGCATTGCATTACATTTCGCTGCATTGCATTGCATTGCATTACATTTCATTGCTTTTCATTGCAATGCATTACATTGCATTACATTGCATTGCATTACATTGCTTGGCATTACATTGCATTACATTACAGTCAATTGCATTACATTGCATTCCATTACATTGCATTGCAGTGCATTGCATTGCATTACATTGCATTGCATTGCATTACATTGCATTGCATTACATTGCCTTACATTGCATTACATTGCAGTACATTGCATGGGATTACATTGCATTGCATTTCATTGCATTACATTGCATTGCAGTGCAGTACATTGCATTGCACTACATTACATTACATTGCATTGCATTGCATTACATTGCATTCCATTACATTGCATTGCATTGCAGTACATTGCATTGCATTACCTTGCATTGCATTGCATTGCATTGCAGTGCATTGCATTTCATTGCATTGAATTGCAGGCTTTCATTTATGGTTTCTTTAGGTCAATTTATGATTTCTTTAGGGTTCATTTTGTGTTTCATGTAGGGGTTTCTGGCAGCAATTCATTCGGGTTTCTTTCGGTTTCACCTACGGTGTTTAAACTTTCATTAGGGTTTTATTTCGAGTTTCTTTTGCGTTTCTGTCGGGTTTCATGTAGAGTTTCATTTAGGGATTCTTTCCGATTTCCTTTCGCGTTTAATTTCGAGTGTTATGTGAATTTCTTATCAGAAAATCTTGTCAAGGTTTTCAAACATTCATGTAGGTTTCTTGAGAGTTTCTTTAGAGTTTCATTTCGGATTTCGTTCATGAGGGGTCAAAAAAACACGGGGGAGGTCAAACAAACAAAGTGGGGGATCAAAAAAAACAACGCCCTCATATACTTCGATAAAATATCATGCACCTGTGCGGCGCAACCATGCACCTGTGCGGCGCAACATTAACTGTATAATAATAGGGCCAAAAATATTGTGTATATATATATAACTATTATACAGTTACTTAGATCCATGAACACATAAAACCATAAGATCAGAGTATTAACATGCTCAAATGAAAAACCCATTTACACATGAAAATTCAAACCTATCAAATATATTTCACAACGATGTACATAGCAAAAAGGTCGAGCTGCCAGCTTTGCTTCCTTGCCACTTCTTCCGGGGTCGGCGGCAGGGGCGGCAGCCCTTAAATATGACAAATTCAGAATTTGGAAACATCCATTTCACACCAGTTCACCAATATCTAACAGAAAGATCCCAGGTTCCATGCGGATTTGGCCTGGAGGACAACAGGGTGCAATTTGAGCTCCAAGCCTGACAGGCTGCAGATTCAATCACCAATTATATCCGTATACATTAGTATACATCCTGATTTCTATACCGTCTATACCGTACATCCTCATCTGTATGGGCGAATCATCTCAAAGCTTGCTCCTAAAAGTCCTAATTCTTGGTTGGCTCCTTACACCATGCATCCCCATACATTATACCAATACATACCCCTATTTGTGCTGATTCCATACCACTTTCCAATTCTCCAAAAATCCAGGTGTTGTTGAGACATGGTGAGACATCCCCATCACGCCTTGAGTAAGCACTGTCGTCGCCTTCTTTGATCGCTCCAGGCAAGAAAGGTCGATCTCATCAAGAAGAACCTGAGGCCGTAGATGGCCCCAATCATTGAAGAATAGGGAGTTGGAGAATGTTAGAGCGGCAAAAAAATGTGAGTCAACGGGCAAACATGGGGATTCAACCAGGGACTCAGCCAGAAGATTGACAACCAGCAAGAATTCCTTTTGAAACAAATCAGGATGAATCAAGGATCATGACACAAACATTATCTCAGTATCTCAAACATGGGATAAAACTAGAGCAGAAGCTGCGGACATCAAAGAAATTCAAAGAACATGAGGATGTTAGCCATATAAGCCAGAATCAGAAGCAACCAAGCGGACCAAGCTGGCATCTGGACGCACGCAACTGGAAGCAACAAACAGGGTCCAGGCGACCAACAGTTTGGGAAGCTCCCCATCTGCTCAGGTTAATATCCCAAGTTGCATGAAAACAAATGAAAACCATAAACATCCATAAACATCCATAAACATCCATAAACCAATAATATGAATACTACGTCACGTATGAATATGGATTCTTGTCGGAGAAAATTGGTTATTTGGGGCCAGAGTCACATTGCCATATTCATCATATTCCATACAGAGACATCCAATTTTGCTGTTCCTGTTGAGAGCACCACACGAAGGCACCGGCCTTCTGCGGGCCACTAGCCATCCACACGCAACTACCCACCAAGTCACAAGCCATCGAAGGCCCAATGCGACAGTTGCCTGATGTCCACAAAGATCACAAAGATCACAAAGGATAACAGCGCAAAATCCACAAATGGTATTTCCTCGAGCAATCCAAAATCGTTGCACCAACATATGAATTTACATAAGAATACTGCTCCTCGTACAGTCTGCACATTGTATCTGTGCCCAAGGAAACTGATCGCTAAACAACTACAGTATGCACAGCACAAGGAAATCGGGAATCAATGACCCTGCAGAGACATGATGAAAATTGATGAAAATGGATGAAACATGTATAACTTACAGTATAACTTACAGTATAACTTACAGTGTAACCATGTTGGTGAAACCATGTTGGTTTCTCATGATTTTCCTGCGCAAAACCGGCGCCTGAGGCGGACCGTCTGCAGTGGATCCATTTTGGGCATGGAACTGGGCACGGACTCCTGCAGAAACAAGGCAGCAAGGAGGGCACTGAAGAAAAGTTGGAGAGAATCATAGTTAATATTAGTTCATGAAGAATGTTAAGCTGATAGTTGGCTTAATCGCTTAATCATCTTGATCCACCTTAGGATTTTTTTAGGATAGAATCATATTAATATGGAATCTATCTTAAGCATGGGGTCAACCCAGACCCATGGGATCCCATGACTCACAAGGGATATTGGCTGAAGCCCTAGCCACAACAGGTTGTCAGGTTCTCCTCGACTCCTTCCGACCAGGCAGGCGTCAGCGCATAGGAGTCCTCCTATACCGACCCACCGGCTGTGCCAAGTCTTCGAGTGCTGGAAAAGAGTCCCCAGCTATGAGTTGCCAATGGAAACATATTGTGAGTCTTGTGAGATATGTAAATTAGTTCAAATTCATGTCATCCCGACATATCCCAACATGAAAGTGTCCGGAAGGTGTTGTGGTGACAAGGGGCTCCATGTACCATTGCGGGAGGTCATGTCTAATATTTGCAGTCACAATGTGCGAAGAAAAGAAGCCACCCTTTAATTTAAGGCACTCAAGGCACTCAGTCAGACTCACTCACTTCTCAAAAAGAAGAATACACAAGCAGTCCTTGTATTTACAGCCGGAAAATACACAGCAGAATTCCTTACCCAGGACTTGACAGGTGCATCGCTCTTTCAGTTGGGGACCACAACAACCATTATCCCACCAAACTATACCAAACCTCATTATTTCGACAAGCTGAACATCATGTGCTTGCTCTACTACTATACACTGCTGCAGCTTATTGTGAGAGATTTAGGTACTGTATCCCCTGGTGGACATATTTCTCACAATCACACATCCAATCAGAAATTCCAGTTTTGGAGTGGAACATCACCCTTTACAATGGATATCAAAGTTGGGAATTTTCCAGCCATAGCTGCCCCTAGGGTACCCACACATGAGGCAGTGCCATTACTTTCTGCCCATCTGCACCTGCTCCTGCTCTCGCAGGGCTGCCACCAATTCGGCCTGGAAACCCGGGGACCAAAAATGAGGAGATCCAACCCATCTGGGGGATTTAGAGTAAATGAAAGTAAATGTCAATCCCGATTCCAGTTGACTAATCATTAATTTGTGTTTCTAATATGAACACCGTCGTTTCTGGGGCTTGGTCATTTCAGAATCAACTTTTAAAACATGTTAAAACCACTAGCCAGAGAAAACTCGGCAAGCCCTCAAATCTAGTCCAATGGGATTCTTCTTCATCCCAAGCGAACCTGAGTAGTCCCACCTGGTGTGATTTTGGGAACCAGCATCATCACAAGTACTGAAGTTTCCCATCCCCACCTCCAGTGCTTGGCTTCGCAGGCGAGAAATTTCCTCAGCAGCAGATCTTGGGGATCTCGGGGGGTGCAGGATTCACCCACTCCAAAAGTTGCAATTAGTTGCGATAGATGGTTGGGGGCACATCAACAAAGTCCTCAGCCCCAACAGACCCGCTTTTAGCTCGAGTGAGCCATATGCACATGGATCAAAACCCTGGTGCCATGGTTTCGCAGCAAAATAGTTGGCAGCTATGGAGGTTCATCCCCCAATCAGATAGGAAAATCAAAGGTTTTGACGTTTGACCGGTTTGATCTACTGTATGTAGACCATTAGGAAATTCTATTATTCTGTATTATAACCCCATCCCAAAATGGTGCTGTGACTATCCCCTTTCAAACGGGTACAACAACCCCAGCGCTATGGTGAACCATCCCATTTTATCAACCCTACAACACTAGCTGGATCTAGCACCATTTTGTCAACGTATTGTATCTGGATGTGGATCCCAGAAACCCAACTCCAACACTCATCACTTGAAGTGGATCAAAGTCTCTGCGGTGAAACCTATCAATGGGGCCTGCCTATTTCCCAAAATGTGAAACGACGACCTAGCGCTGATATTGTCAGGAAATATATTGAACTGCCGTACATAATATTAATATGGCTTTCAGATCTTGTTCACCACCCCCATGTCCCTCTCCTTCACCCAACAGGGCTGCTCCCAACATGCCATTTACAAGGGCATTGTTTATAAGGGGAGGAAACTAAATCATAAAAATGTGATATAAATATATATATATGTGTATACAAATAATGTATATAATAATATAAATATAGTATAGTTTAATAAAAATTACCTATTTCACCGGCTATGATTCACCTGGCTGCTGCCCAGCCTCGCAGCGCGCCTCAGCGCGCCGCAGCGCCTCTGCCGCTGCGCCGGCGGCGGGCAAGTGCTCGTCCCTGCGGTGTCAGCAGCTCAAAAATACGACTATGAACATAGTATGATAGTGTATAATATATCATAATATGGTTATATGGTTGTAATATGATTATATATAATATGATTATAATATGTGTAATGATTACATATGGTTACTACCAATTTGACAAATTTAACTTCTCCAACTTCATGCAACTTGGAAAATGATCATGTTTGATCCGTATCCTTTGCTGTGCCAACCAGCACCTGCCCAACTCCGGCGCCACGGAGATTTGAACCTGGAAATCTGGAAGATGTTCCAGGTCGAGATATGTCGAGATATGTTTTTTGATTTTTTTTGATAGTCAATTTGTGTCTGGAGGGGTTCCCCTTTTCGAATCTTTGGTCGAAAAGTGAGCTATATGGGCTATATGCTTCTGTCAACAACCGTTTCAGTGTGCCAAAGTTCGAGCTCTGAGCGAAATGTCCAATCCCAGCATTCTGCTGTGGCTCAAAATCCGACAAGTGCACCTAATTAAGGGCTTTTGCGGTAGTTTTCAAGCGATTTCCAGTTGCTGAAGTGCTTCCAAGCGAATGCATTTGGAAGTCAGTGACAAACTTTTTGTGGGGTTCTAGTTCAATTTCTGGGGTTCTAGGTTTGATTTCAAGCGACGAAAAACTGATTTACCTTCGAAATTGGACAGATTCAGAACTAAAGATGTCCAGATTTGCGGATCTTTATAGGTACTCCATCTGCACTAATGATCCCACATTTTGATCGCAAGAGACTCTTCGGCTCCGCTGCACTTCTAGGCACCATGCATGGGAACAAGCTCCCAGCAACTTCATCCTGCGGAGTCACTGCTGAGATCTGCTGGAAACACCAGATATGAAACCAGAAAAGTGATGGGACCCGGCTACAAGCAGATTGAATTTCCGGAACTTGCACTCTTCACTGCAGGTACAATGGAAATCTTCCCTACCTCTCAAATACAAGCAATCATGAAACCGGGCAGGTTTCCTAACCTTCAAAATCGAGCAGGGGGCGAATATGCATGTCCAACCTTATGCAGTGTGTTTCGCGGTCATGATCTGTTACACCAGGCGACCTCCTATGCTTAGCGGTTTATAGTGGATGACGAGAGGTCTTGAAATGAGCAAAGAAATGCCTAGAATGCCTAGAAGCATGCTTTGCAGGCCCATTGGGCATGACATGTGGCAGTTGGAAGGTAGGACTCTTGGATCCACCCTCTCGATTTGAAATGATGAACACCTTCTCGCACAGTTGTCTCACGTCACTAGTTTGTGATAATGGACTTGGAACTTGGAACCAATCAGTTTAGGTGAGCTCAAACAAAATGAATTAGTTCATCCAAAATGGATTTGGAAAACCATATATTCTAGATTATTTTAGTATGTACTATCCCTAGCCCTAGTGGTTGCTTTGGGGGTTCTTTGTCAGCGTTTTATCAAATTGCGCGGGCGAACACTGCTACTCTCCCCTTGGTCGGGACACTGGTGATGTCTGTGCAGCCTCTCTGCCATGCCAAACGCCTGGCAGGGCTTGTGGCAGGCAACGATCCAAAGGGCACTGCGTTTGGAACTACGCCATATCCTACCAATTACACACCTCGACAACATTCAGCACAGAAATTGGTTTGGCAAGTGATTTCACTCTTGGATATAAAATCATAGAATTGCAGCTGTTAAAGCTCTAGTGTCTACACGCTTCCTCCTGGAATATCTTGGGGTCCAAATTTTGAGCCATGGATGGTGTCGTTGTCACGAGTTGCGTAACATATCCTAATGTTCGAAGCGATCATAAATATAAGTTAATTATACAAAAAATCATACAAACATGGATCAGTGCTCTCTTGTACAGAAAAGTATCCAGCGACCGTCAGGCTCCAATGGTCTCACCAACAGTATCACTACCATCAGATGTGAAATTGCATATGCTATTCTCGTGTTTTTTGTGCCGCTAAAGTCAGCTCATGTCTCTCGGAGGCACCGAACTTGCGACATGACATCTGCCCTTTAAGTGTTAGGCAATACCTTGAGGGCACATATTGTGTACCTGTATGGTTCAACCTTTAAGGCACTGGGAACCACAAGTTTTGGTTTTCCTCACTAATCATCCCCCTGTTTGAGGGGGACCAATTTTGACCCATAGCCACAATTGTATCAGCCTCAACCCATGCCAAACTTGCAAGGTAGACCCAGGCTTCGATACGCAGCTTGCCCTCCTGCCAGGAATCCGAGAAACTCCGTGCATTTAGGCTGCATTCTTCCACAGGGCGCTACACTACATTGCCTTATAATTACAGCACTTTCATACATCACGTGTTGAATTCATATTAATGTCATTCAATACCATCATCTCAGCCAGAATATGTTTTCACTTAGAAAACACCATCTATCATCAAAGTGATATACACGACCTTTCTGGGTCGGGCCTCCCACTGCAATGCCAAACGGCTCGCTGCTGCATCTGCTGAGGCTTGACGCTGTTCTGACGCCTTGCAGAAACGTCATTGGTAAAGGGTGGTCCATCCAGGGATCATATGAAATAGACAAATGACTTTGCATGGCTTGCTTTTCTGCTTGTAGTCCCATCATTTTTGGTAAGTGACTGCTTCCAGTAGGTGCTACATGGCCATACGTGTGTATGTATCTAGATATACAGTGTGTGTACATATATAATATACAATATCAATCCTAATCAGAGGGGGAACCTAACTAGGCCCCCAATCTTGCAGGCTTTCTTTGAAAAACTGATCTAGAACCAAGGCTTTAGCCTGCAACATTCTCCTAATAGACAATTATAAACAAACTATATTTATATATATAATATCTTATAATTATATACATATGTAATATATGTAATATGTATCATGAATGGTTTTGAGTTCTGCGTATCATCAAAAACCCCGGAAGAACAACATCCACAGCATGCCCCCCGCCTCCAGTTGTGCCATCCTCTCCTCCAGCGCAGCCACGCTCTGCTGCGCAGCCGCCTCTGCAGACTGCAGCTGCTGCGAGAGACGCTGCTCCTCCTGGTGAAGCTGCTGTTCATCGAGCCGCACACGGCGCAACATGATGTCCTGGAGCTGGATGGGAACTGAATGTTGATTTGGAAATAGAAAATGATGCTGGGGGTGATATGGCTCATGAAGTCGGGGTGTAACAGCCTGGAAGTGGGTTCTGGATGTGCTGAGTGGGGGAATGAAGACCCATAGAAAAGCACCATGGATGCAAGTGGGGAGATTGTCTTGGAGGGGTTACAATAATTTAGTTGCAGTGGGAAGCCAATTTGAGAGGGGCGCAATTGAAGCCATTCAACTAGATTTGTGAGCAAAAACTCGCTAAACAATAGCAAAGATAACTTGCATTTGGCCACGTTGCGACCTGAATGGGACCTTTTTTCGTGGATCTCATTCTTTTGGAACATGTAGCATGCTTGAAACAAGCCACCAAACCATCATCTGTCTCAAACGCCACAAGCAATATCCTGGCAAAATCTAGCAAAGGAAGCCTCATTCGTACCAGTAACATAGTATGTGTGGTTGATTATTGGTTCTACCGTTCCACCATTTTTTTTCACCACTTTCAACCCATGGGTTTGTTGGCCAATCTCCAATGCCACCAGCCGCCTGAATGTGCATCTCATCCCTCAGCCCGCTACACCGACCCTCTGCAGTTCGTGCTTCCTCAGCCAGCAGCCTCTCAGCCTGTGGAGAGATGGAAGGTCGGATGGGACCCCAGATTTATTGGGTTCCAGCACCAGAATCGCTTGACAAATGTATAAATGGAAATTCTCCCAATTTGAAAATTCCAGAATTGGTTTCAGGGAAACACAGTCTGTACTTGGGGAAAAAGATGGGAAATGTGCAAAATCCATCAAATTCCAGGATTATTCTCGCCTTAGTCAACCCGATCACCGTCAGCTTCCTTTTTTTTAAAGGAGAACGGCTGAAACCACCAACTTCTTCACTACAATTGCCAGTAGCTTGGGGTTGTAAGACTTTCCAAGGCAGACTAGTGATTGTTGATGCAAACTCTGTTGGAACACGAAGCTTGTGGTCTTGCTCAAGATTAAGACTAAGACTACGACTCCGCATATTCGATGGTTCGCGTCTTATGAAAAAAGTTACTCACCGCCCTTCATTGCCGTCCACTGCCTCTTCTGATTTCGGATGTGAATGCGATGCCACAATAGTTCGCAAGGACCGACGTGGTGAGGGTGCACCCATTGCCCCTGATGAGGAGATCTCACCAATGGAAGTGTTGGGTGAGAGGGAGACATGTGGTCTGTACATGTTCTGCTGACGAAGTTCTTCAAAGGACTTCCGCTCACTCTGCAATTCGTGCTTGAACTCAGCTCGATCCTGCTGCCGCTGAACGGCCATTTCGTGCCGCAAGGAACGAAGAACGGCACATTCTGCTTCCGAATTCTCTTCTTCCGAAATCTTGGCCATCTCCAATTCATCTCTGAGCCAAGATAGTTCCATCACCTAGTATTTACTTAAGGCGGCCATCAATAAGAATAAAACATATTCCCTATAGATTCACCAATGGTAAAGTAACAAACAGATCTTGAGCAAATCCAGGTCACCATCTCCTCAACATCTGCAGCTTCTGCAGCTTCAGGCTGTGGCAGTCTGGTGGCATCCATGGCATCCATGGCATCGACGGCCTCATCCAGTTCCAAGTGCAGGTCGTGGCGGACCTTCTCGCTGACGCGCAGGGCCTGCGACACTTTGGCCAGCTCCTCTTGGTTTACCTGGGGAGGAGATGGGAAGAGCCAATAAAGCCACCAGTGTAGTGGCAATGGTCCATGGTACTTCCGCGGAAGTCCAATTGGAACCAACCCTTCCATTGAGTCCATTTTTGATCCATTTCAACCTATTCCAACCATATTCAATAATTAATGTATTTCGATGATTTTCAATGTATTTCCTCCTTTTTTTTTGCAGCCCTTCGACCTGCCGCTGTAGCGCCATCTCTTTCAGATGGTTCGCCTGCTCCCGCAGCAGCTGGGAGCTCTCGACAGCATGCAGCTGATGTCTCTGGATGATGATGGCATCGCGCCACATGGCACAATACCAAATGAGGCTTCGTCTCCTGGGATATCAAACATTGAATGTCCAATGGACAATACTGATGATTAAATATAAATATACCGATATACCAACGATTCATGGTTAACTGATGTCAACTGACTCAAATGCTTGCATTGTGGCTACAGTAATCCCAATGCATGCCGATGGTCAACCGGTCGCTTGCATGTTTACAAAAGGGGTTTATGGGATTCCAAACAAAGGCAAAGCAAGCGTTGGCAAAGGATTGGCGTCAGGAACCCATACAGTAGAAACTAAAAAGCATGATCATCAGTGGATCCAAGTTTCTCTATCCGCGACAGCAACGGAAGAAGACGCTGCGCCAAGCTTTTTTGCTCAGGTGGATTGGGAATGGCTGCCACAGAGGGGTCTCCAGCTCTTTGTCTGGAAGGTGCGTGGCCAGATGTGACGTGATCATGGGAAACAAAGGTCCCGGGGATCACACCAGCTGCAGAACTTGCAGAACTTCCAGCTCCAGCTCTAGAGCTTTGCTTCAAGCTGTCTTCCGAATCGCTGGTTTGCCTGGGGGTCTGCCTGGGGCTCTGCCTGGGGCTCTGCCTGGGGGTCAGAGTGCCGAAGTTTCCGAAGGACGCTCGGGTACCAATCCCAAAGACCGGGGTGGCGACTTTGGGTTTCGGTCGCGGCGGCTTCGCCGCTTTCGGATGCCCGTTGAGGCGAACCTTGGGGGCCTCAATCGCGAGGAGAGGACCGAGGCCCTGATGCCATAAGAATCGAAATTCGGATACGTCAGAACATCCATGTTCCTGCCATCAAGGAACTACAGTATATATCAATATATAGTCTTACATATATATATATATACAGTATATAATTATATATAGAGATAGAGAGAGAGAGAGATAGAATTGTAATGTAATTACTGTATATTATAATATGTAGAATATATACTGTATCAACTTTTATCCATTATGTTCCACACCGGAAGCTTAAGGTGTTTTGTCCCCATCAATCTGGACCTGAACGGTGACCGGCTCCATGGGCACAGCCAGCTCTACCAGCCTCAGGTCGTCACCGGGAATGTCTTTGAGTGAGGATGTCAACAAACATATGGGGATATGACTTTGTAACATTCGATATAATATATTTATATATAGTATAATATATTATAATATGCAAATTAATTTGCATATGTATACAGTTTTATGCACATTATAATTCAATTTACTGTATAGTACTTAATAAGGGGACACCCCTCAGTTGTCATGGCTCTGAATAGGTATCTAGAAGGATTCTACAGATAAACCACAAATCGGAAGCAAATCAATCAACAAACAGAAGATGGTCAGAGACATTCTCCCCCAAGGGCCCCTTGGCCCCTTGGCCCCTTGGCCCCATGGCCCCAGATTCTTTCCAGGTGCAACAGTCTGAGCTTGGCAGATTTTTGGACTCCCTGGAACACCGCCATACACAACTTGGGGACATACGGAAGAACATCAACTATCATCCGAACAACTATGGTACACGGACACAGGCAAATTGGCAAAGCAAAAACTGTTTCAGTCACATATAGCCATTCCCAGTGACATAGCCAAATTCCCTTTGAAATATGACTAAATAGTCGTAGGCGTCAACGCCAGTCCCGGACTGAGACACCCCAACTGCGGTGGACTGACCTGGCAGGGGTGACTCAGGAGGCCAAGTTTCCGGATTTGCAATGCCAGTTGCCTTCCAGAAATCTCACCTGGTAACGGAACAAATGGGCAAACTATGGCAAACTAAATCAACATGTGTCAAACTTATAGGAACATAAAATTGTAATATATCCATTTTCAAGGATTCTCCATTGCTAGATTGGATTACAATATATATTATAAATTATAATATTATACGGCTTTTTGAAACGTACCCAACTTCGAAGCCATCCCACCATGGGCCTTCGCATCCAGGTAGGGTACCAAGAATCGCTCTTCCAGGTCTGCCTGGGGCGAGGCATGAGAACCTGCTTGAAAATAGGTGGAAATAGTGGAGACCTACCAAAGTTTGTGAATGTTTGTGGGGATCCAACTTGATATGTTCTTTTTCTGGGGGGCTTGGGGACCTTTATCTCTGTGTGGACACAAATAAAGTACTCTATCATTGGAATTGTCGTTCATTTCGTACCCTTATGTCGTGCGGCTGAGCATATTTCATCGGCCATGCTCACATGATTGCGGATTCTATTCCCATTGAGAAATGGTACACTTGCAGTCGAGAGTGAAAATGTCTCCAATACTGCTTACATTACATTAATCTAGTCTAGTCAGTTCTCTTTTCAGATGCTTGCCACTGCGTCAGGGGTTTGGCCTCATAGCCACGCCACAGTATGACTAGTTCAGCTGGGAACGCAATCATCCCCAAGCAATCATTCCATAAATGTCTAATATCGATTATATTCCATGGTTGTTCCTTCACTCCACATGATTACTGGTTTTCTCTGACTATACAAAGATGTGTTTGGACCAACCCTGAATGCTGTGGCCAATGGCACCTCCGGACACTGTGTCACGCTACTTCCGCTGTAGCTACCATCACCTGGGTGGCAACATGTGCCCAAAATTCATTGTGAAAAATGCGGCACTTTGTTCAACTATCTGTTGGGATTCAAACTTGAAATGGATGGCTATATCAATGTATATCATATTATATATATTATATACGATACACAAGCCATTGTAAACCCATCAGAACGGGAGGGCAAATGACACAACAATTGGGGTGGATGAATGGATGATTAACAAATGGGCGGTCCGTCTTTTGTATTCAACCATCTCTTTTTGGATGTTCTTCATCTCAACTGACCCCAGAAAGCCATATTGACCCAACACAATTGAGGGGATTGATCAATGACAAGCGTCGATATTGACCAATAGTATTTGCTATCATGGGAAGTTGACGACACGAAATTCATCAAACCTCCTGTGGCATTTCCCGCGGTTGAAACCCCAATCTGAAGTGGGAGATGGCCATCTTAGATCAACGGCGTTTGACTTGAGAAGTTCCCCAGTCCGAGCCGCTCTGAACGTCCTCTGTCTCTGCCTAGTGAGGACTGCTGGACTACCCGAGGCATCACTGAAAAATGCTGCTGCTTGGTGGTTCAAAATACTTACTACTCGGATCTACTCAGGTGATATACCTCCATTACCTCAGGGGAAGGCCAAGTAAATCTTCTGAGTACGGCCTGTTCCACGACTTTCCTCCCAACATTAACAACTAGGCAGTCCATGGCAGTCCATGGCAGTCCAAGGCCTGCTGCATCTCTGGGTGAAGTGACGGGCGTGCTGCGGTCTTTGGCAGCATCCAATGACCTCATCGAATGTGGTGTGGCGTGTGGCTAATGTCTCCAGAAAGGGCCGAAAAGATCCAGTAGGCCAACGGTTGGGAAACTGCAATCTATATAATCTATTATCCATTTCAAACATAGACAGCCAGCCCTTGGCTTCAGTGGCCATAGTTCCTGTTTGATAAAGTGACAGCAATGGTTGTGGTATGCTGACACGCCTGCACATGAACACATGTGGATTTGAAAGCCTTTAATGTACGTGTGTATTGCATTGTATCATATCAAATTGTATCGTTTGGTTTTTGTGTTGTATTGTCTCACCTCGGAGCCAAGGGACCCATCACCGATGGCCACACCCCGGCGACCTGCCATGTGAAGAATTGGAACTATGAAGTGCGTTAAAATTCCACTCAACTGGCAGTGGGAAATACTAAATTTCAAGTAATTTCAAATAATTTCAATATACAGTATGATTTCAATACAGTATTATTTCAATCTAAAAACAATCAGGACTATTCTGGGGGCATATTCCGTTGCCTCGCTGTTAAAGCCGAGCAGGGGAGATGTAAGATATGCAGACCAACAAGAACGTGGATATACTTCAAGCTGCAGAAATCAAGACATTGCAAATCATTATGCAAATCGAAATGAAGATCGATATCCCAAACTGGATACCCCGCAAATCCACTATTGCTGGTCCATGTAATGATAATGAACTGTGAAATCAATGGTTGGGCGATCCCGCATTCCCTTCTTTCGTGTCAGCACTTTTTGACATTTCCACCAACCAACCAATGGCATCTGCTAGCAAATTGAGATCAAGCAACAATGTACTTGCCTTTGGAAATCAAGCACTCTCATTATAGTTGTATATGGAAATCGCACTGTGCCGGATAGTGGAGTGCATTTCAGTTGAAAATTTGCATTTACCCCTTGTCCTTCGGATTAGGTTTCATGGGAGAAATCCTGGCATACAAACTTCATACCAGCCAGCATGCATCTCCCAGTGTCGCCCAGCTGCGGGCCATTGTCATATACCCTCCTTGATGTGTCTCACTCTTCTGGGATGTAGATGAGATGCTCCACAAAAGGTCTAGTACTGTTATATAAATCAAGCCCTCATCTTTGTTAAGTCTCCGATTTTGCCACAGGTGTAACTGCGCGAAGTATACCTTTCCCCTTGGGCCATCCTTTTATTCCAGCTGTGGACTCATTCTATTTCAGTGAAGATGAATGTGGACTCTTAGATGGTGGGGGAGGATAACCTATTCCAATCTCCGGACATGTTTTTCCGATTTGATTGATTGCCAGCAATTTTCGTTGGTAGTTGTCTCCACCCTTATGCTTCATGTTCCCCTTGTTTATTGGTTCACCACCAAGTTCGTGCCAACTGAAGTCATCTGAGCCAAAAGCTGAAGCATCACGACTGCAAACTGGCGGGTTCAGCCGTTGTCTAGTGAATCTACGTCAGGAATCTGAAGCAAACTGTTGAAGAAAAAAAAGGAAAGTATCTTTGGGAACCCCTTTCAGTTGACCATTCTCATCACGATCTTTCATACTCCCAGTGATTGATACTTATTATTGATCAAATAAGCCGGATCATCTATCAGAACCCTCAGAAAATCCTTGTCTTTTGGAGGTTCCAGCTGGGCTATCTTCACCCAGCAAGAGCTGTCTCTTTTTCCTTTCGATTTGCGGCAAGAAGCTTTCTGCACTCTCAGTCGTATTCAACCTGGGTGGAAACATTCGGTTTGTCGCAATACGTTTGGAATATCCCAGATCCAAAGGATGATCACACTTTTCTCCATCAAAACTTGTAATTTTGGTGGATAGCCGGTGTTTGGACAAAGGCATTTTGCGGTCAGTGAATAGGGAAAAATGATCAACCATGGGATGGGGTCCAGAATTTGGAGACAACCCCATTTCTTGGCATGCTTTAGAACATTTAGAACTTTAGATCAAACCAGGATCTCCATCGTTAAACTTTTGCACCGTGCACGTAACTTTTCAAGCTTGTGTGCTTTGCTGCTTTGGCTTTACGGGGTGCATGTCAGCTTCTAGCATCGTTCGATATTGCTATCACACATAGTATCAAACACTCCATTTCTGTGGTCACTTTAGCAGCTATGTTCTGTCCGTTCTCTTGCCTCTCAGCTCAACCGCAGTGCCCCCCATATCCGCCCATATCCCTACAGGCAATGGCCTCTTTATGACGTCGATTTTTGCTGAGATGTCGGAACCTGAGTGTTCAGAAGATCTCAGAGATTGGTCAACAGGCTGACATGAGTCGACTTGGTGGTTCGGCCTATGCACATCTGCTCACTAGGTGGCTATCTTTCTCCTGAGATTTGGTGTTTGGTTGTAGCTTTATGTAGTTTTCAGTTTGTAGATGTATTCAACAGCAAGGTGTTTCTGAGTATGCGCAAGAAACATGAAGCACCACCCAATGTTTGCTTTGGATCCATCACAAAAAAGAATGTAACCAAGAACAGTGTGAACTTGGACATACCTGGACTCGATCAGGATGTAACCAATGCCATAGGACAAGTATATGATTCATCTACTGCCCTTTTAGGCTTGTCATCTCATGATGTTGCCTCACTTCGGATCACTTGTCTGTGCCCCTCTCGGGTGCTAGGATCCAACTTCAGTAGTGGGTTTGCTCTCATCAACCAGAATCAAAGTGCCATGCAATGGCTGTTCAATTCACAGGAACATGTTTGAAGGATAGGATATACCTGGAAGAGCCGGACCTTCGTACCCTCCAGAACTGTGGGCCCCACTTCTGTCCCATGCTGCCTGACACAGGAGGTTGCGGCCATGCACCGCCAGTATCTGATGAAACGTTCTCAAGATCTGTCAAGAATTAAAGAGCCTTGAAAAACTTGGACCGCGTGTTAAAACATATTTGTTTGTTGCACTGTTATATTGACATTGAGCGGGTGATTTGCAAGCAAAGATGATCCTACTGCTGCGGGTTCAGAATGGATCTCCGTTGATGTCTTCCCACCCCAAGCCTCCATGACCACTGTGGGTGCCATAGTTCCCCCAAGGCCCACCCTTGTTGGAGTAGTAATCCATGGGATAGACCTCAGTAGTTTGGCTGAAATGCATTGAAATGCATTTTTAGACAGATCGACTCGGTCTTGGAGTTCTTGATTGCCTTGTAACAAACATTGCGGTGGTTTTCTGTTTCTCCAGATATCCCGCAATGCATGTTGCTGCTTGGCTGGTTACTGCTTGGTTGGTGCCTCTGGGAAGCTCTTTCTGTAGTCTGCTCTGCCGGCAGCTGTGGGAGTGCAGCACAATCTGAGCAACTGGCATCTTTGTACGTCACATCCTCAGCACCACCCGGAGAGAACCCACTTAAATCACTTAGGAGTTCCGACTCGGTGCTGAAACTGTCCAATGGATCTGGTGACCTGGTGACTGGTGAAGAATAGAAGGGAAATCCCAAAGATCTTCCGCAAGATGGATTGTGCACCATTGCGCGCTTATTGCTAATCCAATTTTTGTTTAAAATAAATTTAAATGGATAACAAATTCCATGAAAACAATTCACAATCACAAAGTGGGGTCATATGTGCATCAACGTGTATGTGCGTCTATGTGCTACACCATCCGCTAGTGCAGTACAATTAAACTTGAACTGTCAAATCACGATATTTTGTATTGTGGTCTGGTCAAGACTTTGCTGTTGAGCAACGTCAAACTCATTTATTTTAAGGATTTTGACTCGTAGTAACATCTCTTGAACCTTTTTTTCATGGCTAGGTATTTCAAAAATGAATCGTAGCAGGACATGATCTTCCATCAAAACTTACTCATCAACATCAACCTAACCAATTCATTTCACAGTTGTTCATGGTTTTTCCACATGTTGCACTTTTTTTTCACCTTTCAGTAGCCCTTCACCGCGCGGCCACGCAGGAAGCGCCCGTGGTACTGGGGCAGCTCCTCCTCTGAAACCGACGTGCAGAGCCACAGCGGCGTGTCGGCGCCGCCCTCAGCGGAGTGGCCCACCACGAAGGACGCCAACCACAAAACGTTGCCTCGGAAATTCGGCTGAAAATGGGTCTGAAATGATCTGAAAAGTTAAGCTGATGAGGTGGGCTGGGGGCATGCACCAACTACCAGCCAGAACCGGTACTAGACTTGACTATGGTAATGGAAACAAGCAGGAGTCATGTGGGAAACAGCTGGGAGGCAGGTGGGAGAAGACAAGTGGGAGACAAGGCGCGGTTGAGCATGGAGCCCGTGGAACCAAAGTGGGACACTACACTATACCTCATGGTTCATTGTGGGTTTGGGTGCTCATAACTTCAGGCGTGACGGCTTAGACTTCAGGGGCACTTTCGCATTCTTTCTTCTGACATGCTTTTGGACGTTCAAACTGTGCACAGTTCGCAAACCACATGGTGGCTGATTCTGCCCCTGGGGCTCTTGCTTTTCAGTGCGGCTGCTTCTTTTGGAAAAATCCATGGCTACAGTCCCGTCTAGCTGCATTCCAAACATACACCTACCTTCAGTTTTCATTCCAGTATATAAGTGTTGCCAGTCTAGTGTTTTGGATTTGCAGTGTTCTCCCAATTACACAAAATGCGCCTTCAAGGGAAATCAATAAATTGCCACCTTCAGGGAAGCGATGAAATGCCTAGCAGCTCATGAAGGTGCCGCGTCCCGTGGCCATGTCTGTTCTACAGAGCCCAGGACAAACAGCACAAAGCAATGCTGGAGGTGGAGCCTGGCGCCATGCGGGACATAGAGGGGTCTTCACCAAATGTGGTGCTTCACTTTTGGGGTGACCCCAAAATCATCAAAAAGTTGTCATTGTTCATGGATGTTCATAGGGAAAGCATGAAAAACCATGGGACTTCCCACAATTTGGCCTCCTTGGCCATGACCCGATGCAGCTGCGTCATCAGCGTCTTGGAGGTGCCGTAGGCGGAACCTGGGAAGCCCTTCTCCTGGGGTCACATGAATTGACATCCCTGGCTCATCCACGGGAGGAAACATCTTCTCTGCACCATATTTTAGTATATATTACATTAATAATTATTGTATACAGTATACAGTATTATATGTATATATAATTGTATATATATAGTATTATATGTATATACATGTGTTTGTGTAAATGATTGTAAATTACAAAGGTGATGTTCAAAGCCCATAATTTTATGAAACGTTTCTGTACTAACAGCATCCAACAGCTGTCTACCAGTGACATCACACATGCTCCCACTTGCGATATAGTTGCATTCAAGATGCGCAAAACCCATCACTCCTGCGAACCTGTATACCACTCCAAATTGGATGGGAAAATCAACAGGGGTTCCTGCATGGTTTAGACTCACTCCAGGCTAGTCCTTGTGCTGCCCTTCATGCGCTGCTGACACGAAGTCTTCAGCAATGGCATCCAAGTCTTCAACAGTCAAACCTAGTGGACCCATTCCCATTGCTATGCCGGGATGAAGTTATCTATAGCTATATAGCTGATTAGTGGGTGTAACCCACTCATATAAATATGGTAGGATATGTATACAAGTTTTAAGTGTATAACAGACTCATACTGCTGGTGCTGAAAGGAGGTGGCAACCATTCACTCTGCGTAGATCCAAACTCTAGGGGTCCTCTCTCACTATAGCATGTGGCACATCAAAAGGGGAAAAACAAATGAGGTATATAGAACCCCTGCGCTTATTGCACCTGTCAGCCGTGTAGCCTCGCTGAGAGGCTCTGAGAGTTTGAGAGTCCTTTATGACAAAACTGGCGGCATTCCAAAACTGGTTGCGTTCCAATCATTTGGTCGGAAATGTTATGAAGTTCCATAAGATGTCATCCATAGTCATCTCTTCTGATCATTTTGGGGATGTGAAATCCCAGGCTACCCGCAACCCATCCTGGCTGAAACTGAGAAACTCTCCGACAGAAGCCGGTCCCTCCAAGGACTTGACCAAGAACCTGGCAGGTTCCCAACTGAACATGGCCACGAGAAAGTAAGGTCACCATAAACGAGCGCATCCTGTACAGAACAACCCTTTGAGGACCACTAGGATGCATGCAAGATCATGCAAGGACCCTTCTCCCTAATGTTGCACATTATGAGTTATGCTTAAATCAAAAAGTAGATACAATACACTGCAATACACTCCATTGATTTGTTATATCTGCCGGATATGGAGAAAACTGCCTGGCCCCAGCATGCCAGGAGCCCACACCTAGCTGTCCAGCGCTGGAGGAGATCCCAACGGATCTGGACTTGGGCTTCAGGAGGGGCTTTAGCACTTGCAGCATCCGCTTGGTGCCGTAGTAGTTCACATCCTCAGCTGTGCAGCGGCAATGGTGGCTATTACCATGGGCACGGTATAGTATATACACTGATACCCGTAGAAAATACTCTCAGAAAATCTGCTATGATCCTGCAAGCACGTAGATCCACATACAATATCAATCAATATCATAATTACATATATATATAGTTAATTTGACATAATTTGACTACAATCATTACGAGCTTTCCCAAGGATCCCGAATCACGATGCTTGTGCGAACAACCATTCGCCTGGGATGGGAACTGCCACCAAGAATCAACGGTTCGTCGCGCCTGCTCTTTGAAAGGTGTCGGATCTGACAGGGGAAACGCCATCCCAGCATTGTTCACCAGCAAATCGATCCCACCCAACTCCGAGATGAAATCCCGCAGGTCTTCAACCGACTTCGCGTCAGAAATGTCTAGCTGGTGAAATAGCACCTGAAGAAGCGCAACTGGTGCATTGTACAAAAAGCAATCACTTGGTGATACTTGCATATATAGCTTTGTTATGACTGGTATGATGTGACAAAGAAAGAAACCAAAATAAACGAACAGTGTTTCAACCGCACTCCTGCCTTCACCCTCTCTCCAACTTCAGTCTTCAGGCTCTCAATCGCTTTTTGGCCCATTTCAGGTACTCGAGCAGTCAATACCACACTGCTGCCTTCAGGTAAGCGATGAGCTAAGCCACGAGCAATTTCATAGCCAATGCCAGGGATGCGATTGGCACCGGTGACAACAGCAACAGACATGGCTCAATAAGCTGGGCTAGTGGAAGTCAAGCTCCGCTAGGGATACAGATGCAAGCCTCTTGTTCTGGCCAATACACGTGTCAGGACACATGTCAAGCCTTGAGGATGAAGTTGTACAGACCCCTCCAAAAAAAGATTGCACATCATTGCATGAAGTGTCATTTCACAAGCTCAATGAATTCTGTTTGTTAGACATTGCTTGCAGTGGGCAGCCATCTGGTTCAACATGTTCAACAGCTACAGTAGAATCTCACATGAAACTACCACAGATGTTGGCATGGCCTCACATGCCCCTGGTAAGATATGTATTGAACAAAATTTTGATAGAACACCTTCCAGTTCCACAGATACGGCTGGATAAAGTACCATCAGCACCACAGGGATCAAAGAATTGGGCAGCTGAATTTCGATGCATTTGTTGCCAAAGCCCTGTCTGGACATTCCTATGATTGTTGGTTATATACCCAACTCCATTGATCACGTCCTAAGTTTATTGACCACAACCCAATATACATAATATACAACGTATTCCAATGCTACCAAAAACAGGAAAATTGCTACTGAATTCCGGGTCTTTGCTGGGTTATTTCGGATATTTATTGGTAAGAATAACTATTTTCCTGAGTTTTGTTGTCTTTAATTTCTTTTAATGACAGTACTTGGGAATTCCATTGCCAACCTCAAGGGTTTTTTGCCCGTGACCCGTGGATTTCCACCAGACTTTGGGTCCCGACTCCAAAGGCCACATGGGCTTCGTAAGATGTGAGCCTTCGGATTTCGGCAGGGTTTGGGGGGGACAAATGTGGGATTGGAATCGTTTGGAACCCCGTGGAACCCCGTGGAACCCCAACAACTTTGGATTGAACCAATAAAAACGTGAGCCAACTTACCAACAAACTCATCAAAATATAGGATCCAACCGACAAAAACAATGGGATCAACAAAATTGGCGGTGACATCAATTACTTGGGGGTTAAAACAACTCAAAGAGACATGTAGCCCACTATCATGTGCTTTCTCAAAGAGCATGGTCTCATAAATGACTATAGCACCCCGCAAAATCACCAACAAATGGAGCAACCAACATGAGGGATTTTGCCAATCTTCGACACCCAATCTTTGAAAAACATTGCAACTCCTTAAATGATGTCCTTGTCATTAAAAAAAATGTGAGACTCGTGTGAAACTCCTGTACTCCTGTGAGACTAAAATTCATTCAATTGCCCAATACTTCCGAAGTATTCCCATCTTGCCAGATCTGCCAAGGCACATTGGTTTCGAGTAGGCACTACTTCCCCAGTCCATGGACAGACGCGGGCAGGCGACTTGCACCCATGCGTCGACTGTGGACCTGACCGGATGAAATGGATGACATTTGAAATCATCCAATTCCTTGGGCGAAGAGATTTTGACGTTTTGAGGATTCGAATGGATTAGAGGTGATTTTTTCAGCATGTCACAGAGTATCACAGAATCATCCCCAGGACAGCATCGTAACATCCCTAGCTGGGCTCGTTGCGCCCCAGGATCCCAGGCATCAACGCCAGTCGTTCCGGTGAGATCTCCGAGAGGAGGATCGTGAAATGGGCCACACCTGAGCCGAAAAAATGGATGGACGAATGGATGGTTTATGCATTAAAAACCGCAAAAAACATAGCATGCTGTGAAAACAAAATGACAGACATCCGAGAGCCCTACTATTTTCATTATATTTCTCACTTAGGAACCTGGTGCAGAATTCAGGGGCATAGATTCATACCTAAGCCCCTGGGAAATTGGATCACTTTAGATTGTTTTTATTGCTGCAGCAAGTCTGCATGAACAAGTTTCCTGATGTACTGTATTTCAACTCACCATCAACTCACCATCGCTTCAACAGGATTCAAAAGGTCCTAGTGCAAATGTCAGTGATTGAACCGCGTTGGAAAGCTGAGTCAAATGTCGTGAAATAATGCCTACAGCCTTTAAAGATGAAATGTAGTTTCACAAACATGATCAATCTTGTGAGCAGGGGGAACATCCTGGGATGCGGCATCCACCGCTTTTTGACACTGGCAAATATGCTGGCAACATTCCAATCTGCGTTCTTGTGTCCTCAGTTTCTTGAGTTTTACCACAATCAACATAACTCATTTACTATGTTGTTTAGATCGCTTTGTTGGTTTGATGATAGTGTTGCACACTCGTTGTCCCCCTCAGAAATAGTCATGGTTTTTGCATGTTTTTGCAATGTCAGCTCCCCATCTTTGTTTTGTCATGTTTTGTCATATCCCAATTTCAGCGCCTTCCATGGCTGCCCCGCCTCGGTGTTGCAACAACTTTTCGATCTCCTCCAGAACTCCCACGCTGCCTTGTCGTCCCAGCGTTCCAAGCACCAGCCCCACCTGAGGGAGAACAGGTGTATAATGGGGCCATTAAATTGGTCCAAAGTGGGTCCTATCACTATGATTAGATTATAATATATAATATTAATTATATAATTATGTGCATACAATATATGTATATATATATAAATATATATTATATCATATATGGTGGATTATGTGGTGGCTTGTACAATAAATGATTGCAGTACTTTGAAAAGCATTGAACTGCAGTAAGGTTCTGGAACCGAACCGGAACCGTGGAACCGAACAGTAGAAAATCAAATAGCCTATGACCGTAGGAACCGTGAACCGCTGGAACCGTGTGCAAAACCGAATTGGAGGAACCGGAACCGTCTTACCCTCCCCCAATAAACTGATTTGAAAAGTTGGAATTGCTTTTTGAGTTCCATGAAAAAAGCAAATATGGGTTTCTTCATAATAAATTGCATGCATTGACAATTTCAGGAAGCTTTGGTTTTCCGAGTTCAGCTCTCTCCGCTCTTTGAAAGCCGCTGCTCATGAAACCAGTTGCGGGAAGCAATCTGTATGTGCTTTTCCGACGCCGGAAAATTCCAAACACCGAACCGAACCGAAATCGACCAGGAACCGCAGGAACCGCAGGAACCGCAGGAACCGAACATGAACCGAACCGGGCCTATAGCAAATACTAGAAACCGAGACCGAACCGAAGCGAACCGAAACCACACTGGAACTGGCCAACTTTGTGGTTCAAGAAATTGGAGCCATGCCTGGTGTATTTTCAGCAGGGTGTCAAGCTCCATACTACAAACTAACATGGTCCAACATGTTGAACAGAATTGAAACATTTACCAACTAGTAGTGACTAGATGTGACTAGGCAAATCAACATCCAGGAAAATCTATCTGTACAGAGCGTTGTGAATCATGAAAAAGGCCGTGAATTGGCGCTGCACTGTCTTGACTTTGGGTGCTCAAGTAGCACAAAGTCCCTAATTAGTGGTTCTATTATGTTCTATAATTATATTCAAAAGATTTCAAAAGGGCATAAATGATCCCGGCCACATCAGGATATGCTTTGAGTTGGGCCAACTGGTTTGTCACTAGGGTCGCGAGCCCTATACGCCTGTTCTTTCCGGTTCTAATGGGTTGTAACCGAATCGTGGTGATGATGGTGATTTGAAAATTCCAAGCTACTGGTATCCAAAACTATTAGATATTCGATGTGTCGTCATCATCATCATCATCATCAGAATCATCACAGCTGACAAACTTCTGGGTTTTCCTGACTAGCCGTGCGTCCTTGGCGGCGGCAATGGCCGCTTTGCGCTGCACATGCAGCTCGTTGTGCGCGAAGCCTTCGCGCCTGATGGCTGGAAGTGTGGAGGAAATGTGGTGAGAAGCTCAAATTACAATCATACAACACTCCAAGAATAGTCCAAGAATAATCCAGACAAACTGTGTTTGGCCAGGGATTTTCTCATGTAATTAACATGGGGATGGAAAAAGCATCAAGTCTGCACAAAACACGCTACGAAACCTTGACCAGGTTTTCGACGCAACTGGAGCAACTCGAGCCGGGGCTGCGTCAAGGTGAGGCACGCGGGATCGTAGCGATAAAAATGGCCTTGTACGTGCCTGGCCGCTGGCCGCTGGCCGCTTGTCAGCCAAGGGGGTCCAAATGGTCCAATAGATCAAAGATTCGATGCGCTGATTCTGTTCATTACATGTTATCACAATGTTCATTCATTTTCATTCATTTTCCATAATTTCTGGAGAGAGTAGCATCCAGAAGGGTTTCAGGATGACGAGGTTTTCTGTTTGCCTCTCAGGAATAGCTGGTATGACTGAAGCCACCACAAATCGGCTTCAAAAGGTCAGGCAGGCGGATTTTGGATCATGGCACTCTCCAAGTGAAAGCGTCCGTCGCAAACAAAAATGACCTCGAATGGGAGAGATGAACTCTAAAGTTCGGATTCATGACCAGTTGATGCAGCCCCAACCCATACATCATGGGATTCACAATGGCCCAAGATGAATGATTCTGGAATGTTCTGGATGTTTATGGTATTTTGAATATAATCGTGACACGCTTGCCCATCATTCATGTCGACAAAAGGTCCAAAGTCTCGTGGACTTGCAATGACTTGCACCTCATAGAAACTCATGGAGTTGTTTGACACAGGAACCATGTAGAGTCATGTAGAGTCGCGAACGACACTAGCCATGCAGGAAACAAGATGAAACAAGCATATAATTTGGACCACCACTGCTTTCTTATGGGTCCCATAGGGTCCCAAAGCTACCATATCACTGAGCTCCCCTGACCGCATCCACATCGCCAACCTTTGGGGAGGTGCAGCCCAACGTCTCGCCGACGCCCAAGGGCTTCACCTTCTGCTTTTTGCGATGGGATCCAGTGGTAGAAATTCTCGAAACATTCCAGATTTATCGATTTATCCAGATTGTGTTATTCAAAACTTTCAAGTTTTCTTTTGTCAGAGTTGAGCTTGTTTTCTTCGTGGAATTCCAAAGTGAGGGTCCTCTCGAGATTGGTAGGTCTGCAAGAAAATCACGAGCACGCCTAACTCTTATATTGAGTTCCTTTTCAAACCTTTTCATTGCCAATTCCTGACACCATTACGATCATACTTCTGCAACCCTAAACATGCCAAAATGCAACAGCCCATAAACATAGCAACGTGGGCTGCTCCTTGAACATGTAGATCACTTAGTTGCAGGTATTTGGAGGGCGATGAAGGGTTTTGAATTGTGTCTTAATTCCAAACATATTGGTTGATGACATTCACTTTTGTTGGTGCTATCCCCATTTTTATTCATACATGTCTCAAAGGCATCTGCACTTTGGTGGTTATCCCAGTCGGTCTTGGAATGTCTTGGATATATGGTGTATAGATTCTGTTTTATTCGTTGGAATCCTGCACAATCTGTACATTCTCATTCCACCCCATTCTCTACTCTGTCCTCCCTGTGTATCGCCTGTGGAGCTGCAGTTTTTCCCTTCTCATCTGCCTCCAAGTGTCATCAGCAGCTGTGAAAACTCGTTGGTTTCAGCATCCAGACAAAAAATGGCCATTGATGTCCTCACTGTCCCACACGGATTTTATCCGATGCTTGTGTCAAGGCCATCAATCACTATCAAGTACAAGTAGCACCAACTCCAACCTCCTGTCGGAGCTCCTCAACTGCCTGCGACGGCATGTAAAATCGGTGGGGGGCGTCACAGAATATTCCAACCAGTTGCATGGCTTCCAGTGGGTTTCCAGCCTCCAAAATGATCAAACCATATCAAGCCCATGCACTCATGGAGCGGGGGCTGGAACAACACCTCTTGCCATCAGTCATCTTTGATGTGTGACCTTCGAAACCCACACTGCAGAAGCAAAGGCCTCAAGGTAGAGAAACTGAACTTAGCTTTTCTGGACACTTGAATCTTGATTTCCTGAAGCTTCTTTATTGGTTCCCATTCCCCTGCAGCCTGTAGCATTCCAGACGAGAACTGCACACTGCTCATGAAAGCTAAACCTCGTGGGCGAGGTGAGGCTGGCTCTTCCAAGTAGGGAGGTTTGTTGGAGCATGGTGGAGTGACCCGGAATCACCAAAAACAAACATCTGCCTGAAGTGATGTCGGTGCCTAAGGTTCTGGATGTCTGGCAGAAGTTTGCAACAGGTGGCATGCTTTGTTCTTTTGCGAGGTTCTGTGAACCGTCGCGATAGCGAACCCCCTTCAAATTCGGATTGATATACTATGAATTACCATGATATACCATGATATACGTATGCCTTCTTCAAAATGGTTGAAGATGCCAGACATTAGAATCACAGGTAGGAAACCTCACAATTCATACACTTTCATGGGCACAAGGCAGATGTTGTGTCAAGTAGTATGTACCTATAACATACTATAACTGTTCAAAGCGATTCAATGTCACACTATGACTGCGAAAAAACGAGCTTTTCTCGCACTATGCCACTTTGTTTGATGCCTCTTTACAGGATAGTATATCCAGTACAAGAGCTTGGTAAGCAGACATGCTATCAAGATCATCAAACATCACATGTGATACGAGTACCCACAATCCTTACTGTACTTTCCGCCATGACCCTCAGGAACCCTGACGCTTGTCAGGTGTGAAGTTGTGTCTCACTGTGTCTACCAGGTGTTCCACATCCACTTCCACCTGCGCTTTGGAAGGGGAGCTTCTCGGGGTGTTTCACCGGAAAATTTCACCATGTTTCAAGAAATCTGCTAGTTGGTCATCATCTTGCTCATTCAAAATTGGCCATAGGGATTTCGATTTGTTGGACCTAAAAAAATATTCTTGGTGACCAACATTATCATATATTGATCATATATATATTCCAATATCTGTGTTGAATTGTGATATTTATGGGTTTATGTATGATATGATGGTTTATGGCTTACATCCCCAATTTCAATCAATGTTCATGGATCATGGTATATCTTGATAGTATATCTCCACCATTTATGGCCCAGGCACCTCAACGTGGCAATAGAGCGTGGTCACCGTGGTTTGATCCGTGGGCACCTAGGGAAGGTCGAAACAAGAAAGAAACGGCCTCAACCATGGGTAGAACGGCAGAATGTTAGATTCAAATACAGAATATTATAGAAAAACCTGGAATAGTTTAGAATAACTCAGATCATTGGTGGTTTGATCCTGGTTTACTATGTGCTAGCAAGGGCTTAGATGCACTTACCACCCGAATATATGAGACATGTGAACTTGTTTTCCCATTGTTGGCTTTGCAAAAGCCGCTGCGGCCTCAACTACCCACTGCCAGTTGAAAAAGATCAGGGGTCAATATGCTGAAGGAATTCTGGAGATCCTGCACCTGTTCTTTGAAATCAAATTTGTGCTGAGGATGCTGAGGGGTCCCAATTGTTTCAACATACTCAGGTCCCAGGTCAGGTCTGGCTGTCAGATCTGAGTTGCCAGCTAGGCAGGAGTGACCTTGACACGCACATGTCACATGAGCAGATAGCACCCATGATCCCATGAAATATTGACCACTGAGTGATCAAGCTTGGGTGCACCAAAGACTGGATGGTCATGATTCAACACTAAACACTAAACACTAACCCATTTGTTCCGTATTGGAGATCTTGAAAAATTGGAGCATGACCATCTCTCTGGAATACCTTCCTATCTTTGTTGGGGTGTTTCAATACCCTTAAATATATCCACAACGAGACTGTAAATCGCCCATGAATATCCATAATTTGTCCAATACAACCCCCATACCATCCTTGAATTGGCCACTGCTCATTTAAGGAAGTAGCCCTGCCCCCCTTGAGCTTCTGAGGCCGCATACCGTAGTGAATCAGAAAATCCACCCCCAACGCTCTGGCCTTGGCAAATGCCATGAAGCTGTTACAATATATTTAATGCGATGATGATGATGATGATGATGATGATGATGATGGTGATGATGATGATGATGATGATGATGATGCTGATGCTGATGGTAGTGCTGATGGTAGTGCTGATGGTAGTGCTGACGGTGGTGGTGCTGCTGATGGTGGTGGTGCTGCTGATGGTGGTGGTGCTGCTGATGGTGATGCTGGTGGTGCTGGTGCTGGTGCTGCTGGTGCTGCTGGTGGTTGTGGTGGCGGTGGTGGTGGTGGTGATGGTGATGGTAATGATGTAAAAACCACAAGAACATAGAACAACAATGAACGGCGATGCTTTAAATATATATATATATATATTTAAATACAGTATTGAGATCATGGCAAATATCAAGATGGTCAGTCAAGGCACGCATGGAAATTTGGGCGCCCAACACCTAGGTCATCGATGCAGCATGCCCCGAAGTTGGCTTCACCGAAGATGGTGGCACTCTCCACCTGTTTACAGCTGGAGCGCCAAGGATTGAGCCATATTGAGCCCGATATAGCCCAATGGTGAGAAGCAAATGCCAAAAATTCTTTGAATTTGGATCGACAATCTCCAAAGTGGATAAACAAATGGATAAATGGGTCTATCATGGTCTGTCCATGTCTATCAGGGTCTATCTATCCCCAAAAGTGTGAACCCAGAATTCACCGTGTCAAAACCTAGGCAATCCATGTATTGGTGATATCCTAAGTTGTCACCCTCGGTTGGCGCATAGCCATCACCCGCAATCGCTCTGGGAAGCCCAGACACTAGGCACGAAGCTACAGAAGATGTCTGCCAAGGCTGTAGCCTTACTGCAGCTCCACAGCCAGGCGATTGGGACTGGTGACTGGGTAACTTGGGATTGTAGGCTCAAGTCGAGCTGCTCTACGCATTATTACGCATTCACCACCCAAAGAAGTGGCTAAACAACAGGATTCTCAAGTCAACGTACGCAACACACTTCCGCACAAAAAGACAACAGATATCCACCACCATGATCCCACGGGTTGTCAGGGTGGCTGACCCAACCCTGCAAACCTTCTGGCATCTGAAGACCTTGGTATCTTGGATCAAAAGGTGCCATGACATCTGCCAGTTTGGTGATGTTTGGTGCCGTTTTGTTTCTTTACACCTATTGACCTGTTGTCTCTTCTGGTTCTGCGCACCTTTATTTCCAAAGCACTACTTGGCTCTTGCTTGTCTGTCAACGACAATCCCTGACAAAGCTGGCGTGGGTCAAAGTCATGGGTTGCCTGTGATCCAAAGGCTGTTCAGCACGGGGTTTCTGTTCAAAATATGCATCTTTCAACTTTAGGGGATCCAAATTTGCCCCATCCCCCACATTGCCATGAACACACTGAGATCCTGACCCACTTGGCGCGCGTTGGCTTTGCGCAGCCTCCAAATGCACCGATGAACCTTTCAGGTGCATAGCTCAATGTACAAGGACGGACTTACCGAGTTGGTTGGTAGCAAAAGGCTATCCATACTACAAAAAATGTACCAAAGTTTAAAATACTGTTCAATTACATGCTCAATTCTGTTGCCCGGAGGACCGTTGATCCATCTTCCGCACACCATACCATCTGGAACTATACCCAATTTCACCATTTGGGTATTACCCACCATTCAAGAAAAAAGGGGAATCCATCATATCCATCATTGGGTTTTACATGATCATTAAACAAAAACGGTGGCTTCCTAAAATCGGGTTACCCCCAAGACATCCTGATTAGATCTACATAATTAGACATAATTAGACCATATTAGTATTGAAACACTATTGAAACCCATGTTTTTGAGGATCCCCCATTTTCAGAAACCACATGAAACCACCAAATACGTCACAGGTCACCAATGGTCACCATACAGCCCAGCTCTGTGCCTCGAAGTCGTGCGTCCTCGGCAGGCTGCCGGCGATCGCCGCGTTGAGCTGCGCATCTTTGGAGATCTCGTCAGGGATGAGGCGAGAGGCCTGAGCGGTAGCCGCAACATGGGGATGAAAAAGGCATGGGGCATCACAAATACTGATTATATACTGATTATACTAGATTATACTGAGTATTGATGATTATTGGTGGCAGTTTGAAGGTTATAGCCGTGCCTGCAATGGACTCTGAACTATCCGGGTGTGGCGATAGGTTTGCTTGACATGTAATATATGAATGAAAAATACTGAAAAGTAATCATATGATATCATATGTATATATTATATAGCTCACAGTAGTCACCCTAATTACTCCACATTATATATATTTTCCTTCCATAGACATCAAATCATCGGTAGCTCTCCCAGTGGCTGGGCTGACTGGGCTCTCCCACAGAGGCCCTGGATCGAAACGGAGGTGCGGCCGGAGTTGGATGCCTCGACGAATAACGGAATAACGCATCAAAAGAACTGTAAAAGAAATCGAAAGGCCCATGACATCCCATGACCCATGACTGGACTGATTTGGATTTGCAATTTGGATCTAAAGCATTTTGAGAATCAATGATATCACGATATCTCAAGATATCTGATGGGTATTAAGTGCAATTCCCCCTGTCATCCCCAATAAGCATCAAGGGTTTGACCGGTTGACCCTTCAACCACTGCTCGGTCCCTGGCTCGCTCTCCGTCGCCGGCGTCTCAGCAGACACCGCTGCCACCGCCGCCACCGGCGCTGCCACCGGTGCTGCCGGCGCCGCAGGCGGCGCCGCAGGCGGCGGAGCGACCTGCGAGTGCCCGGATCAAATCCAGAAGCTCCCCGCTACCCTTCGCCTCTGCACATACACAAAATCTATTGAATCATAAAAAATCAATATCATTTTCACCTGAATTCCTCATACAAGTAATTATGATGACATTCAGTGGCCAATGGGCAAGAATGGAACAGATTTGATCTGAAGCAAGTTGGACTTTGAAACAATGGTGTTAGCATGATTTAAACTCAGCCGGTTCCTTGCGTCCCCTGCCTGACAGGCTTCTTTGGATTCCTCCGCCGATCCAGCCAGGAGATCCCAGATTTCGGGTTCCGGCTCACCTGATCTTGGGACTCACTGTGATGCCCTGACATGTCGAGATGGAATGGGATGATGCATGGAATGAAGATATTATCAATGCTACATTGATGATGCGTGGTTTTCCTCTGGAGATGGAGACTTGATAGATCGATGGAAATAAACAATCAATCCGGCTTCCATTAAATCAAGACAGTTCTTGAGCAGTGAGACGCTGCCGGCTTCAAGGCGTAGAGTGATTGCAATCTCACTATATCGCAGTGGCCTGCAGTTGGATCCATTCTCATCCCATCTCATCCCTATCCGTCTTATGTTGGAACCGCAATCAAGATGATATCAAGATGATGTTTGGGATTGGACCATGGCACCATGGCCTGAATTTGTTAGTGACACTTCTCACCTGGCCTGGTGAGACCATGGTGCTACCAGGATGGCGGCCCGACCATTGCCACTATGCAATGCGCCAAAATCTGAAGGAACTCAGTGGGCCTGATGTTGGGCCTGAAAAACTCTCTTTTGGTATTCTTTTTATCCCTGGAATCCCCTGGAAAAACCATAACCATCCATAACCATCATAAGTAATCATAACGGGGGTTGAGATGTTGCCAGGTTCGCCACACAGTCATGCCAGCCTGAAGACTAAACCTCTGAAATTGGACGTGGCCATGTCGCACAGTAACAACCCTCGTTGGAGGCCTTTCTTTCTGGTTTCATGTGACACTGATCTTCATGTGATTCGTGGTGATTCCATATTTTCCAAAAAGGGCTGCCAAGTACCTGCTTTGATCCATACCCATGGCTGATCTGGTTGTGTTATGCCTGTTGTGAGTCGACCATAAGCCAAGCTGCGAATGCAAACGCCGCGCCATCACTTGATGCATGACGTGATGAAACTACAACGGGCATCGTGATCCAATCGATGTGAGCCTTTTTGAGGCCCCCGGCCCGAACCTGCAAAGATATTTTTGGCACCTTGAAATGTTTGAGCATTCAAGTTAAACCATGTTAAACCCATCTCCAATCGCATGTAATTCAGTACAGCCGCTGGCCTGCAATCTAAAGTAACAGCAGTGGTGGTGGTTGGCAAACTCTGATTCTGATGGCCCCAGAAATTTGAGCGGCGCAAACCTGGCCCAGTTCGATAGGTTATCTTCAACACCTAACTTTTGGGGTGCGTAACGGTGCGTATTCAAGTTCAGAGGTGGCCAGCCATGAATTGCAAAACGTATTCTTAAAAAATGTATAAAAATGTTGTCAGTCTGGTGTTGTCTGGTGACATGTCAAGTTCTATCCTTCTATCCATTGGGACACCAGAGGTCTCGCAAGACTGTTTGCGCTTAGCACATACCCATTAATCATTAATGATTTGAGACTTCAATTTTGGTGCTGGCTTTCTACAAACACTTCACTGTTCAAAACGAATTCGACACCTGCAGCTGACATCCTTGGGAGTCCTCTGCAGCAGAACAGTGCAATCCCTTAAGGATGCAGGTTCGTTGATCCAAACAGAACACGGCTGTGCTTTTATTTCTTGGGTCCTGGGTTCTGTTGGATTGGGGTTCAAGTATAAGACAGCTTGGTCGACAAGTAGCGGGCTGCGGGATCATGCTCTTGGCAATTTGCTTTGGCAACAAACGGCAAACCACAGGTACTTGCAAAACCACTTAGACTTAGACTTGACTCACTCGAAGTAGATTCCATCACCATCACCTTAGCACAAAAGCTGCAGGATGTGTTTCGGCGCAGGTTCAGGATGCTTGTTGTAATCTTGTGGGGCCCCACCAGACCATACAGCAACTGCAACACGACTTTGGGAGCAGTGCCTTCACCGCTGATGGCTGGAATCACAAACTACATGTCGATATGGTTTGATGGACAAAATAGACTGCTGTCGGATGCTGTAGGATGTCCCAATGAAGTCGGGTTGAAACATCCCATTTCTAAGTTACTGCCATCAAATACTTCAAAACTCAGCAGAAGATAGCCTGGTGGCAACTAGCAGGCAGCAAGAATCTGGGAATGTACGCTGTACTGTAGATGGATCTAGAGGATTCATGAAGATTCTAGAAGTGTCTTCAGAATATATAAAACGATGAGCCGCAACCTGGTTCAGCTAATTGACAAGCTCAAACTTGCCTCTCCCACCATGGCTGAGAATCATATCCAGGGGCCTAACTCCAATGAACACGAACTTGCATGTGAGAACCGAATCGTGCGGGTTGTGGCACCTGCAGTCTACCGCTTGTGGCAGTTGCAGTGCTGAAGAGCGGCTGCTCCACTGGACGAAATTGGGGTTGCTAGACATTCACAAAGTCAGGGATCGTTTCCAAATGGTGCGAACCAGACCAGCAATTTTGAATCTTGGGTCTTAATCAAGACGGAACTACTGGTCTGTCGGTCTACAACATATGCATAGAATTGTACAAACAAAGACATGCATGCTGAAAAGATATGTTAAAAGTATGTTGGGATATGTTGGGTGTGGTTTGATCTCTCTGTGGTTAAATCCCGATTAAATCCCAAACAGTCCCAAACAGATTGTGTCCAAGCTCGTGTACTCATATGATATGACATGATATGACTCATATGTAATCCAATCCACAGACATCATTGGGATTCCCTATGATTCCCCGATTCCCCTATCGGGCCCCCGGAACCCACTCAGTGGGCGCTTGGGCTTTGCACCTGCCAAGGCCGCTTCGTCGCTTCCGGCTCAGCTGAGTGCATCCCCAAGGTGATCCCCAAGGTACAGATATCCCCAATTATCGGCGAAAGGATGTTTGAAGGACGCTACTGTACTTAGAGTACCCAGTGGCCCATGGAAGTTACGCGCACCATTCGATCTTCTTGAAGCTTGGACCCAACTTCTGATCTTCTGTCATCTTCTGATCCTCGGTCAAGGTCTTGAGGAATGCCCAAAAACCAGCAAAATTAATTCAGCAGGCAAAAACCTTGTTTTATAGATGATTCAAAGGCACTATAAGAATTTAAATCTATGTTATACGCCCCAAAACTTTTAGAGATTGTTCAAAGTCAAATCTCAAAGGAGTAAATAGACGAACACTTCGCCAACATGTCATCTTGGCAATTCACGTCAAACAAAACACACACTGCAAGCGGTGGGTACATTTGGGCAGAAAATGAAATCATTCGCAAATTCTCGGTGGCAAAATAAAACTGTAGAATCCGTGCACAAGGGTACACGCTTGTGATTGGGATCTGAATCATTCATGTAATGATAAATACTTCATGAAATCCGAGTCTAGCCTCCGACAGAAGAAGCATCCATGGATGTGCGTTGCCAGTTTTTTAAGTAGCAACAGATTGCAGGAAAAAAAAACAACTGGTTGAAGAGGGGTCAACCCACAGGCATGGAGGAATGGCCCGGCAGCTGTGGCTAGGTGGTCTTGCACCATTTCATGGTCTCTCTAGAAACAAAAGGAAACACATCAATGGAAGTCAGCGGATTTCAATTTTGAGCGGGGCCTCCAAGGTGAACGATGCCCCAAACAATCTCAGTCAAATCTGCTTGGTCTATGACAATATTGTGGAATACAGTACCATCTGAAATCATCTGTATCAAACCATGTAGTCTACGGTCTAACATCGTATGTCCACCATTTATGGATCCAATCAACATCTTGCCACGATGAAGTGCCCAAGTTGTGCTAGTCAAGAATGGGTTATTAATTATATACCAATGATCAGTATATATATATACTATTATATACTACAAGGATATCAAAATAATTTAATAGTATATCAAATACCCATGTTTCCTGGTAGAATCGGACTTGTCACTGATAAAATCCTTATTTGGTTATAATGAAACAGCCCTTGCGTTGACCAAGGCACCAGCATGGCGAGGACGTCGTCCATGTCCTCCTCTTGACCTGCCTGTACCCCTGGCACCACGGCACCCCAGGTCCTTAGATGCCGTGGCGAGATCTCCCCACCAAGTTTTGTCGAAAAGACTTGGAGAAGATTGGACACTTCGACAAAATGAAACAATCTGTTACAATATGTCACCTGTTGTTTATATTAGTCTTTTTGATATTATCTATATGTGATTAAAAATGATTAAAACATATTAAAACTGATTAAAGATTCAATAAATTTGGCTATGGGTCACCATTGGATGATATCCAGATCCTGGAAGTTTGATCCCAAAAATCTCTAAACATCTGCGGGTTCAAATGTCGGCCCGCGTCCCCGTCCGCGGTTTCCAGCGAGTAGCAGCTGCCGCCGTCCCAAGGCATGCGCCGTTTGACAGGAGCTCTTCAGGCTGCGGAGCAGCTCCACCGCGAGAAGCTGAGGCGGATGGTTAAAAGAACGATTGCGAGTTGAGGATGCAACTAACAGATACTAACAGGATCTTGGAATGGTGGTTAAACCATATTGAGCGACAATGATATATACCAGAGTTGAAAATCAAAACGGATAAAATGACATATATCGTGCAACTATGTGAAATTTCTGGTGTTAGGACATGTTGAACATATTCGAACTGATTTTGCCAACACACATGAATTGAAAGTTGATCTCAACCAGCACATTTGAGTCAAAACGGATTTTGCAGACATTGCAAATAATGGAATCACATGAGATTTGCCCAACAAAGCAATTGGACAATTGGAATTCCCAATGGAAAACTAACTTTGTTCCAGCCGGTGCACCTCCAGCTGTCTGGATCGTTGTGTTGCCTGTCGTTCAGCCAGCGTCACCACCTGCACGGCCGATTGGGGTGGCCATTGTTTCATTGGATTAAAAGGGCAAACTTGCACAACACTCCTACATTGTCCTACATGAGGATTTTCGATTGAATGCCAATCATGCGGATAGGCACCATATGGCACCATGGCCAAGCCTATGTTGTTATAATGATTGAACGGGGTGCTAGTGTCTCGCTGGTCTCCGATGACAGAACTCTGCCGACTGAGCCCTGCACCATGCTGCCTGCAGTGTCAGACAAAAGTGACGTTGAGATCATTTTACCCCGGTCATGAGTCCAGCAAAATTTGAAACCATCAGTTGATGCTGCAGGACTACCAGGATAATATAGGATATATAATTAGGGCAGATGCGAAGGAACATGCAACCCCGGCCAGAAAAAAAAAGGATCTTGCACCCGGCTGTTCTGCGAAGAAACCACCCGCTGTCCTTGGTGACTCACTTGGCTGAGTTCCCCCACACTTCCACTATGGCTTGGATCAGGTAGAGACAGGTTTAGATATACAGTGACAATTCTGGCCCGAAAATCGAGTGGAAGACCTGTGGATGAACAAAGAAGTCAAGTCCCTTTTTGTACAGCCTTGAAACATCTTGAAACTATCCACTTGGAAGCTTATCCTATTGGAGACTGATGCACTCAAGCTGATCTTCGATGTACCTATATAGTTTGATGCCAAAAAAAACTGCGGGGCGCAAGCACCAAACTCACCAAACATCTGCCTCGTGATTCTCAACCATGACACCCAAACATATTTATATAGAGGCACCAACGGCTCCTTGGTCCCACTTATTCTCAAATGGAGTCAATTTCCTTGCTCTATGCCGCGGGGCATTCATTTTGCGAAGATTGGACCAGGGTGGAACGTAACCAGCAATCTGTCGGGACTTCATGTATTATTTCGCTTTAGGGATGGTAAAGGGTCATCCCAGAATCAGTTTCGACACAATCTGTCAAAATTTGGAAGAGGTGCACCTTTGAGAAAGACATGAACCATGGATCTTTGATGTCACGGTTGTGCATGTGTCTGGCAGACCCCTTCATTTCACTTCTAATACTTCTATTAGAGAGTACGGAAATGTACGGAATATTCGCATGTTGATGGTGTTGAGATGTTTTTATTGCGTTAAAAGATTCCAGACTTTGGGAGCACCAAAGGTGACTTCCGCACACACCACACCAATCTCAGCATTTTGGACCAGATCTGGCGACCTTCGAATGGTAGCACCGCCTACTTTTTGGGCCACCTACGCCATGGATCATGCAACGTGAGCGCACGATGTTGTTGGCTGAATATGCTATGGCTGATGTTCTCTGCCCTTCACATGACGTCCAGTACCATGACTGTAATATACTGACTGTAATTATACATATTTGTGGAGAGAGGAATTAAGATGGAGTTTTTGAATATGTTTGAATCGTATGTGCATTTGCCAGGGGTACGGCGTAGTAATTTGTATATAAAATATTATAAAATCATATAAATGGTTCCGGCTTGGCGGACTGAAGTACCCTGACGTCAACTGCTGCCCACACGACATCAATAGGAATGTGAGAGCTAGTAATCGATGCTTTGGAGAAGCAGCACTTGTTGCAAAAGAAAGAACATGGAAAACGATTGCTTGTAGTTGCTAATTCACAACATGATCAACATGATGTAGCATATGTTCAGGAGTTTCAGGACATGGTCAAAATTTATAAATGTAATGAATGCGTTTCCATAATCATGGGCTTCATACCTGTGTGCAGTCACTCCACAGGGTGGTTGTTACTTTCTACATACAGTGCTTTTCAATGCTTCCTTTATCTACATGCACTCGCAGGTCAACTTAGACAGAAACTGAAAATCCAAAGTTGAAGTACAGTATTTGTTGATGCTTTTCCTATGCAATAGGATATTCATTGCTTTATAAGTGTTCCATTCCAATTCTACGCGAGTGGGCAAATGGCAAATCGTGTCAACCAAAGAAAGGGTCTGGCCGCCTGGCCCGAAATCCCTAGCTGTCAAATATACCCTTTAGTGGCTGTCATGTTCAACCATCGGAAAGTTTGCAAATGCGAATGTTGATCCCCTCTTGCCATGCTGCAACTACTGGTGGGGTCCGGCAATTTGAAATCCTTGGAACCCACAGTTTGGATTCCCTATGGTGTCCGACTTCTCAACCGGTACTGTATTTACTGTATACTCCGCTATTCGCTATTCGCTATTCTTCAGCGAGTTTACTGTCACAATTGTATGCAAGTGTCACCTTTTGGCCAAGTGATTCCAAGTGTTTGATTTTTTTTCAAACTGCCAGGCGCCTGCCCCAGCCGCACGTTATCACGGCAGCAACTTCTGCACCCCCTTTGATCGCGTCACATGCTCTCGAGGAGGGAATTCAAGGCCTTGGAGCACAGGCGATTGGAATGGCAATTAAATGCTCAATGGTAACCAACATTAACCAACTGGAATGACACAATACCTCTCGACAGAGAAAAAGAAGCAACGACCACCAAGTGCGCAAAGTTGATTTGATTAGTTCAAAGGAAGGATGGGCTTGGGCGGCTAGCATGCACACATACGCACACATCTAAGATCATCTAAGTATGTCACTGGTGCGTTGGAATTCCATATGATTCAATATGTAAGAATTGTGAATTGCGAACTGCTGGAATTACATTGAATTGGGTATGGGTCAAACTCTTGGACCCAGGACTAGTGGTGAACACCGTGAGTTCAATGGGAATTTCAGGATCCTAAAATGGAGGAACTGTCCATATAAGGCCATATTTTGTGGGGATATTCCCTTACATAGGCCTTACAGAGGCCTTATACCTCGAACCTCTTAGACCCTTCAAATTTTAGTTGTTTCACCCATAAATGCTTTTCCACCGAAACTACATTTGTTGGGATGTGACGGCATTTTTGGGTTTTCACACTTTCCACTCATCTGGTCCATTTTCCTCTGCTCGCATCAGGTTTGTTGGCCATTTACCTGCTTCAATGGTCATTGTTGTTCGGGCGCTGGATCCAATTTCCTGCAAGAGATTTCGCATAACTCGGACTGCTCAGTGGGAGGAATTGATGTTAGATCCATTACCTAACACCAAAATCAAACCTTAACATAATTTGAGGTGTCTAAGCTCAAACAAGTCCCAACATTTTCCAATAATTAACCTGCTTCTAAATTCTAACACCAATCAGACCTCCAAGCTAACGCACCGGGGCGTCATGTGGGCAATGAAAGTCTCGCCTGCAAGTGCGCCACCAGCTGGGTTGGCTGTGGTTGGGTCTGGCAGGGTGGTGCAAGCGTGGAAGTGGAACATGTCTGTCTACAAGCATCAGAGATAAGGTTTCCGAAAAGCAATACCTGAAGCATCATTCATTCATTTCAAACGGTTAGCTTTGGCTCAAGGGTTTCCATTGTTGTTGGATTACCTTTTTTGATATGGCTGAGCTTGGGGGATTTGCCTCGAGTCTAGAGAATGAAAAAGGGATCCGGAATAGAATCAGGCAAAATGGTCTGATCACTCGGTGGGTCTCTGATGATGCGATCGGTGTGAAGTCATGCAAGGCTATGGCCCTGAACCCGCTACCCCTGGAGTTGCTTGCATCTTGGTGGTGTCCTGCTTACCCAGCTGGTGTAGTGGCCATGACTATTTCAGCAATGAGGGAAGAGGTGGGGATTTTGGAACATGGGTCAAGTCTACCTACCCCCAAGATTATGATTTCCTTTGCCGAAAGGTTTGAGCATTTTTTTTCCTTTGGATACGGCCACCTCCCCAAACATAATTTTATCAGTCATCACCCCGAAACATAAATGAGGCTCCTCCACTTTTCAATGTTTTACCTCAAATTGTTGCAAAGCAAAATTTAACCGACACAGGTAGCTAGCTTCAGGGAAATGATGGGACTCCCCAAGAATGACAAGATGGCCAACGTTGACGCATATGGATTGAAAGTCCTTTTCAACCACGGCCTTCGCAGATTCATGACTGGTTCGAAGAACCGAGTGCCCCGTTTGAATTTAGTTCTTGTGCCTTTACATGCTTACGGACCCCCAATCTATGAAGCTGGTTCAAAGAAAAGCCACCAATAGACAAGTAAACATCGTCCAGAAAAATGTTTCAAACATAGGCTAGGTCCAATTCTTTCCATGGCTCTGACAAGGATCCTACCTTGAACAAGTTCTTTGCCATCTTGAACGAGCACTGGGCTGATCAGGCTGGCTCCCAGCCTGATGATCATGTTGAAAGTGACAGCGATGATGATGGAGTCGTAGTGGCAGCTGCAGCTGCGGCTCCAGCTGATGCGGCTCCAATTGTGCCTCGAGGGAGGTTGGACCTTGGACCTGATGTGGCCTCATGCAGCCCTCTCCCTGCTGCCGCTGGTGAGGCTGAAGTTCCTTCCCCGCCCGTTACTCCAGCCCCAGTGCCCAAGTCTATCATGCCCCCACCAGCTTTGACGCCTAGCCCTGTCGCCAAAGCTACAGCTTTGATGCCTCCCCCACCTTTGCCTTCCAAGATCACACCCAGGAATTTGCCATTGCCACCGCAGATTGCGAACCCCGAGGGCTTATCTTCAGCTGACAGAACTCATGCCCTAGCTAGAGTAGAAGCCCTGAAGAGTCTCCATTTCATTGCGTGAAATTTTCTTATGCGGTTTCCATGTGAAAGTTTCTTTGTTAGGGTCCTGGGAACAGTGAGTTGAACTTACCATTAAATACATTTAAAGGTTCAACAAAATTATATAGTTTTTTGGTGGTAGTTGTGCACACCCGACCCTCTATCAAACCTTTGCGCCATCGCCCCATCTCCAAGGATGCGCCTTGCAGAGAGCCAACTGGTCTTGGAAGCCGTCGATGCCAAGGAGGCAGAGCGAAAGGAACCTGAGATCCCGGCTTGTGCTGAGGCCATTCACTCTTCTAGCAGTAGCTTCCCTTGGATTAATCAAACCTGTTCGTTATTATATTTCAGCTTCTTGGGGGCAATTCTAGGTTTGAGTCTAACTTCCCAGCTTTCAGTTTTCTTTTATTTTCATCAACAACTCGATGAGGCATGGATGCAATGGATACCCTTCCCATGCCTGATGACTGGTGGAATGATGATGTGAACGAGGAACCTTCTGTTGAAGGTCCGGAAGATGGTGAAGAGGAGCTTCCACCCACCCAGCCCGACACCTTTCCAGAGACCGAGATGGAGGAAGATGATGGGGATATGGATGGGGCTGGGGAGGCCGAAGGTGGGACTGAGGTTACAGAAGGTGACAAGAGTGGGGAGAAGATGGTGGGTGGGGAAGAGAAAGGGGGAGGGGCCGAGACTTCTTCCACACCTGTTTCCCAGCATTTCCCAATGGTTACCCGTGCGGAGCAGCAAGCATTCAAGGATGCCAAAGGCAAAGTTGCGAAAATGGATGCGGCCAACAAGGTTCCAGATTCCAACAAGAGCAAGCCTGCCCAGAAGCGCCCCCCCACGAAAGAAGCAAAGGAAAGCAAGAAGGCAAAGGAGAGCAAGAAGGCAAAGGAGAGCAAGAAGGCAAAGGAGAGCAAGAAGGCAAAGGAGAGCAAGAAGGCAAAGAAGGAGATGGTTATGCCAGTAGACATTGAGGAGCCTGTTGAGGAACCTGTGGAGGTTTTAGGGAGCGATGTAGATAGTGAGGAGGATGTGCCCCGAAAGAATCTTGAGAAGAAATTCGACCATGTGGCTGGCCAGGATGATCCCCGAAGTGATGTGGCCGAGCCAAGTTCTCCCGCCCCCAAGCCCAGTCGTCGTGGCAAGAGCAAAGCCAAGGCCAAGGCATCCCCCAAGGCTCGCACCAAGCCACCATCACCCAAGCTCAAGCGCCCCACCGCCGCCAAATCCCGAGCACGACATCCCAAAACAAAGACTCAGAAGAAGGTTGAATCAGGTGACAGGGCAGAGGACAAGGGACCAGGTGAGCCAAATGAGGGGGGAGGAGACGGAGGGAAGAAGACTTTTGCGGGACGCTATTGCCCAAAGGGTGGGGAGGCCAAGATGAGATGGCAGTGCTTGAAAGAGGTTTTCAACGGCTCCATCCGCCCCCATCTTGCTTGTCAAGCATCGGCTGTAGAGGCTTGGTTTTTGATTTTTTTCCACCCGTATGTCTTAAATTTGTTTGAATAGAAACGCCCCAATAATGTATAAAAATGTTGTTTTGGCGTTTCCAGCCAAACTCCTGCAGGTTCTTTGGTGGGACTATGCCTTCAAGTCCTTGAAGCAGGAGCAAAATTTCGAGCAGTACACCGTCACCGCAGAGGCTCATGTTCCAACCTTTTTGGTACGGGATGATGTCTGTAGCTAGCCAAACTTTGCGAACTTCTTCATGTTTTCCCCATTTGTCCAATACACTTCATAGATCCACCCACCAAGGTATTTCAAAATCCCTAAAGACATTGTCACAGTAAGACCCATGAGGACCCATTAAGACCCAAGAGGACTCACTAAGACCCAGTAAGACTTATGAAGACCCGTTCGTCAAACAACGAATGATCCCTGTCACAAACCACCGAATTGATAAGGTACGGAATGAAAGTGAGCCAGAGCTGAGCCGGAAACCTTTTCCAAATCCACTGCTGAAATGCAAGTGGCAGATGTTGGGGGTGCGTCGATGGCCATGTTGGCTTATCATCTTGGCGCCATATTACGATAGCATATTCTATCCAGTTTTGCTTGGATAGGCAGCTTAGATGTGAGGGTGCGAAGGACTGGCCTTGGCTATTGGCATCTCACATTGAAATAGTGGCCCAGTGATTTCCTAACTCCTCATGATTACCACAGATTTATTTTGTGTTTAGCGTGGGGCAGTCTCATCCTGAGCAGTGCTGCCAACTGAAGCTTAGCTGTGCGAACATAGCTTAGAGATTTCAAACAGCTCGAGATGCAATCTGACCGGAGAAAATAATTCCCATGACTTATAAACTCTACTTCATTCTGATTCTCTCCTGCTCCAGGTACTTTCTATGCCAAGGGGCATTCCGCTCTTCTTAGCGGTTCGTGGGGTAGGTGCTGCCTGCCCGTTTGGAACGTGCTTTTGGCCGACTGGGATTAGCTCACTGGTTCTCCCTATTCTCAACTGCTAGATGTTGGTTCAACTTGAAGATGATTTTTACCTGATCGAAGCCTTTTGTATCATCAGCTAGTTGGCCACTTCCCTCGGTGGCCACATCACCATTCCGATCATGCTGCCCCATGAAACCTCGCTGGTTTTACGTCGTCTTGTGGCCATAAAGGCGCCGAAAGACACTCAGCTTTATAGAAGCAATGTGATAGAAACAATTATTGTCAGTCTAGGACACTTGAACGATTTAAATTCTGAAGCCACTGATAAGTTATAAGTCTGTCCTAGCAAGCAGTAGACATGTTCATACAATTTTCCTTCCAACTTGCCGGCAAAGGATTTCATCTTGGTTGTCCTCCTTTGCAGCTATTTGGTGATGGGGCCACTTCAGTCGTCAGAGCCGTGGGAAATAATAGAATATTTTTCCGGAACTGGCCGGATTTCACGTCTGGCTGCCAAGTCAGGAATTCCCTGCGCTTCCTTTGAAATTGGCTTAGATTTGGAGTCTAAGCACAACAAGAAATCGAAAGGCCCTTTTCCCAAAAGATCCCGACTGGATTTCAATGGCGAATGCGGATTTGCGTTCCTTGATACAACAATATTTCATTTGAATTTGCTCCGCATGTGAATGTTTTTTTCAACCCTTAAACCGTTGGTTCACCCATCCAGTTGTTGGTTCAGCCCAATCAATTTCACATCGGTGATCCAGCCTCCTGGCCAAGGCTTGCAGTGACGCTGCTCCTGCAGGCGGCATTCGCGCGGGTGGTGGTTGTATTTGCTCCACCTTGTTCAACATGGGTGGCAATAAACGCAGGTACCAGTCGAAGAACGATTCTTTGTCCAGGCGGTGATGAAACCCTTCTCCAAAACCGAAAGAGTAACAAACTTGCTGCAAGGACAGGGTCATTAAAGCGCTTTGGGGATAGTCCAATTTTTGAACAATTCCTCACAACATGTGGCTTACTTCCCCCAAAAAGTGATCATTGTTGGAAATCCTTTGTCAAGTTTATGTATTCGAGAAATCCACGGTGATAAACAAACTACTCGTATGTCATGCTCCCTGCAAGAGCACAGTAGTCCCCTGGAAGGCTGGGGCAATTACTTCTTCTGGTGGCATGCATGGATGGCCATTTCCTAGTTGAACAGCCGGGAAGTTCGTTGTTCTTCTATTATGTCTACATACGGGAAGCTTTCGCCCTGTTGAAACGGGCTGGCCTGAAGGCCAGGGATGAAACCAAATGGGTTTAGATGGGGTTGTACGTCTCAACAAAATTTCCCACCTATTTCCTTTTTGAGATGTTTATGAGATGGAATGATTTTTACCATGCCCTCCTTACAACCACTCAGCTATGTGTCACTAGCCAACTCCATCCCAGGTCTTCAAGCTGGGAATGTGGATGAGGCTCTGGGGAGCCAAATCACCAAAGAGAACAGTTCTATGCAGTAATGGGGCTGCCATCCATAAATTATGGACTGGGAAGCTTTGCAAGTCCAAGAACCCATCCAGTGTGAAAACCAGCGAGACCTATGTGGATAGTGCTGGCAAAAAACGCTTTCATGGAACAAAAGCATTAAAGAGCACCCAGTCACTGGGATTGGCTTAGGGGGGAAATATTTTTTGATGTGTTCTGTATATATTCCCAAACAGCCTTTTGGTGACAACAGAACTTGAACATACCACACACCACCCTATACTACTTTTGGCAAGATACATATTGGAAACCAAAAATAATCAGGTCCAGACAATATGGCATCAGTAACCATCCGAATTTTAATTTGTTGCTTGTTCCTAGTTTTTCGGGGTCCTGAGGAGTTATCCTGCGCCCTTTGCCCGGCGAACCATTGAAACAGCCTTCGAGATGAAGAAAGAACCCAGCCGTTGGTCTTTGCCTGTATCTCTACTCCATTTGTTTGATGTGCAGATGTAGGGTTCTTATCGTTTGCATCAGGCCCTCTCATTAAGGGATGTGATTTTCATGGAATATATCCAAATAATTTCCCCAATCATTATTCCCCATCGCCAAGGTGGACCATACCACTCCCGTGCACCTACTGGTTTGGGGTGTTCCATGCTCCTCGTGGTCACCAGCCGAGTTGACCACCACAGTTCAGTACCTCAGAGGATGCAAGGAGCTGAATTTGCCAGCGGAGGTCCGGGAAGTACTTCCCACCACCCTTGGTGAGGGGGTAGATCCTGTACAAAGCCGAATGGTAGATTAAAAGGCTGCCAACACAAAAAGTTCATGTTGGAAAGGGGTTACCAAAAAAACATTAAAAAAACTGCGGCGCTTTTTGCCGGCCAAACGGCGCTTTTTAGCGGCCAAACGGCGCTTTTTGCCGACCGGGTGTTTTTGGTGCATTTTGAAAGACATGGATACGGATATGCAGCCTTTTAGAAGCACAGGATTAGCCATGTTTGGCAGTCACAATTCGTTTGCTGAGCCTTGTGTCACCTAGTCACTCGGCTTGTGGTTCAATTTCACTTGGAGCAGTTTGGACCGGATCGTAACAAACAGTTGTTTATCTCCTAGCTGCACTTCTGATGGGCCCAGCATTCATTAACAATAAGGTATCTCCATAAAGAGTTGAATGTCATATTTGTTGATGTCTCAAAAAAGCGAATCCGATTTGTTCCAGGGGTATGTATCCTTTGGTTGTGGTTTGCCAAAACAAGCACCATTGAAAAATCATAGTTTTTTGCTTTAAAGAAGTGTTATCTTGGATCCCTATCTTTGATCAGAAAAAATCCAGCTTACAGTGCCACCTTGTGATTGCAAGTCCTATCCCTGCCTAAGGCTGGGATTGGTTGAAACCAACATTGGAAAATTGTAGCCATTTACGAAAGGGGGCCAAGATTTGGCCATGGTGCCCCTGCTGAGTCAAAGTTGGTCGTGTTCATCGCTCATGGGGGCAAATGATTTGGTTCAGTCCCACTACAGCCAACTACGGTCGGAGAGTCTCAGTGAAGAGGAAATGGTTCGTCAATTGAAAGTTACCTGCCTGTATTTGGGTGCTATAGGCATCGATGATACGATTTCTAACCAAATCCCATGTTTCTTGTATAGGACACATATGATAAAGAATGATCTGATATAATGTAAATATTATTTCTCCAAATAGCCCAGGAGCTGGAAGCCACAATTGCCCGAGCCGACACCATCCCTGCTGAGATCGATGCCATTGCTTCTCCGCAGCGTTCGTTGCAGGCCTCAGCATCGCCCAAAGCCCCAGAGGGTTCTGTGGAGAGCAGTGGTGGTGATAGCGATGAAGAGTGGATTGCGAAACACGTGGTTTCAGTGGCACATGCCGGGAACCAAAAACCAGGCAGCCCTCTATCCCCACCAGTTGTGACTCCCCGAGCACCACCAAGTCGTCTTTCAAAGAGTCAACAAGAGAATCTTCATGATCGTTTGCCCGAAAGCTTTGAGAGGTCCCCGTACTCAAGTGAAGATGGCAGCCTAAAGGCCCAACCGGTGATTCCAGAAGGTGTCCCTGAACCTTTTGCTGGGATCCATGAGCCTGTTTGGGATCAGATCCCAGATGTTCGAGATGCTTTGGCCCCAAAGCCCCGGGTTCAAGACCATCACTTGTCCCCAGAAGCTGTCAGGAGTAGGACCAAGAGAATCTTTACACCACGAGCTGATGGTTCCAAGAAAGTTTCAGAGGAGATCTGGAACGACTGGAAGGCGAAGGGTTCCAGGCGTAAGCTTCTTGAGGACATCTTCAAACGTTGTGGATACGACCCAGAAACATGCCTGAAAATAAAGTATTGCTATTGCCATTTCTTTTCTGGGTTTGTAAAAAGGGAGCTATACAGACCACCACAAGTAAGTAAACTTTCGATTTAGTTTCTTGGATTTGGGGGTAGATGTTTTAAAGAAACCCATTCATTGGTTCAAAGTTTAATCCCTTAAACTTCGGCTTCTTTTACTTGGATGCCGCCAGGGGTAGCCCAGGAGACCTTTATCTGTGAGGTGGAAATCATGAAGAGTGAGCTGACCGAATGTGAAGTCACTGTGGAGGGTGAATTTGTTTCCCAGTCCACCATGGAAGAATGGGGGTGGTCAGAGTCCCTTGACCCAATGTTTGATCTACGTTTCAAACGTGCACTCTTCAAGGTTTCCCACGCTAGGCCCAAAAGGTTTCTCTGCGCCAGCTGAATTTATTTGGTTGAGGCAACGGATCGAAGCTGTCAAGAAGCACTGCCGTACCCAGCCGAAAAAGTTGCTGAGGCTCCGGGCCACAAGTCAATTGTTTCCAGTCTTTGTCTTCTTCTTGGCACCTTCCAGTGATGCAACCCTTTGGTTTTACATGGCCTTACAATCCAAGACAGCCATCCATGTAGGAAAGACACCTACCAGAAGATAACCTTGTACTATGCGGAGAAGGCAATCAAGGGAAGCTACAAGCACCTGGCCTGGTAAGTATTTTCAAACGTCAAAGAGAATGAATGAATATTGAAACTGGTTACAATTTGTTCCATCGTATACAGGGATCACGAATGTTTAATGTTAGCTTAGGAAGGCGGCCCGAGTTGAAGTCAGCAAGCGGGCTCGCATCCATGAAAGGGGCATTGGAGACATGTCCCTAAACCTTGACGGCCCTTTTGGTGACGAACCTTCTTCGGCCCATGCGGCTGGTGCTGAAGGCCAGTGCCTGGCAGGGTAGGGGTTCTTAGTATATAACATTATATAACATATATATTTAATATATTATATATTATATATGTTGTATAATGTTATATATTATAAGAACCCCATATACATATGACATCTGTTCTTCCCAATGTATGGCTGTGCTACTTTGCGATTTATATGGAACACCCTATGGGGCTTGCTATACATAATAAAGGGAATGCAGGACAATCAGTCATGTGTCGTTAAAGAACCGTATACCATCTGATGAATTCTAGTGACACCTTTTGACCTTTGAAGCTGATAGAAAACTTACGACGACTTATAGTATCAAAGGTGTGAGTACTTACCTAATTTCTGGGGCATTGGTTCCAAAGGCAAAGTCAGTGACCAATAAAATGTACCTGTCTTTCTGTTTTTTTTCCAATGAGAAACCTTCGAAGACTTGCTGAAAAGGAAAAGATGATGCTGACGTAGAAGACCTCACCCTTGACGATGATGTGTCCGACGACCATGAGATGCAACTTCGGAAGAAACTAGGTATTCCTGAGGCAGATCCTGATGCATTGCCTAGCACATTGATCAACAAGTACTTGAGCCTCGCCATCATAGCTTCCCTATTATATAAATTGTTTTTTCGGGCACTGTTCAAAAGTTTGAGTATGGTTGATGACAAATCCTCCATTGATCCTAAGGACCGCCATTGCCAAGCGAATCTCCCAGGTAGCGAAAACCAAAACGAAGTTTTCGGAGGTGGCCAGGGATGATCTCAATGATGTTCAGCAACGGTTTTTGGCACGCAAAAAGAATTTAACATAATCCAAAGGGAATCAGAATCTACCACCAGCCCCATTACCGTGATCAACCCGCTGCCTAGGCTGTCGGATGCATTGCAAGCCTCTGTGACCTCGCTGGAGGAGGTGCATCAGGAGCTGTCCACAGCATACTCGAATGGCGTTGTGGTGGGGTTCAAGAAATCGTTTCTTGGATTACTTTGATTTCACATCCAGTCCAAACCAGACATTAAGATGAATTCGATGCCACTATAACTCAGCATTACTCTTTTGACTCCTGAGGGATGAAGAAAACTTGAGAGCCTTGATTGAGAAGGCATCTGGGAGGCCGATTCTGGAAGTTTCAAAACCTTCAAGTCCTTCTCAATTTCTCAACAGAATGATTGAGTTGGAAATTCACTGGGGCTGGGTGTCAGGGCAGCTTCGTCGTTGGCCCTTGAGTCCAGGTCCAGGCAAGCCACCATTAGTTATCAGTATGCATCTGCAATGCCACATAATACAACTCTTTAAGAGTCCCGCATCACCAGACCCCAGATTTTAGTGGCCTCGTGTTGGGCAGGCCATTTACTCCGAAGACATCGCGTCCTGAGGCCAAGGCAAAGGCCAAGGCCAAGGCAAAGGCCAAACGGGCGCCCAAAAAACCAAAGGTGGAGGACAAGTCTCCTGCCCAGGGTAAGAGAAAACGTACCTAATTTGACCCATGCCCAAAAGCTCTCCACGCTGGAACCTAGCGTGTGCAGCATGCTTTTCGATGGCTTTTTGGGAAGAAAGCAATTAAGTTGCTGTTGGCTAATTATGCTATGGTTCGACCCCTGGCTGCCCAAATCTTCAGCGATTAAACTCGTGATTTGCCAAAACTTATTTACTTCATTGGAGTCCAGAAAAACAGAAACTGATGAACAAGTGGTGGCATGGGGCCGGCTATGCACTTCTGCTGAGGAAATCGGGGGGAAAAATCTACTTCCACCTTTGAGCGTTTTGGTTCTTTTTGGCAAATACTTACCCAGCTGTAGCCCAATCTGTTGACCATGACTCCACAACAAAGATTGTTTTGCCATGCCAGGTCTGTCTGAAAATCAGACCAATGGCCCTGGCAATTCTGCACACAACTATGCCGAAGTTTTAGCTGATGGAGCTATGAACTCAGGTCTTTCAAAATTCCAACATCGACCAGCTTACATCACAGATCTGATGTGATTGAAGAACTTGTTTTGCTGTTAGTAGTTTTTGCTCTAGGGCTCCAGTTTCCACCCAGCCTCTCTGAGGCCCCTGCCTCAACACTGCATCACTGTGCGCAAGTTGCCAGAGCAGAGGTGGAACCGACATCGGGCCTGGGCAGAGAACACTGTCGAAAAAATGCCAGCAGGGATGCGCATGCCTTTATACAAAGGTGGGGCCTATCGTGGAAGGTCCCCTTATCGTTTGTTGATTTGGGGATGGAAGGGGAGATGAACAAGTTTGCATACATCAAACCATCGGACTTTCTCAAGTTCCTCATTCAAAGAGCACCAGACTTATTGATGGGGGGCTGCCCAAACATTGATGAAGGGAAAGCTTCATTGTGCGAATTCTGGAAAGCTTATCGTGGTTTTCACCCTACGCACCGCCTTTTCTGTGAACAACACCAAAGCCGTTCAATGGAAACTACATTCGCCCTAGCTTTCCATGGGGACGAAGGGCGAGGCCTTAAAAAGGGCAACACCACAATCCTGATGATGGAGACTTGTTTGGGAGCTGATTCCTGGTCCAAATTTGTTCATGGAAAGAGTTCGCTGACTTGTGACAGCTGTGATTTGGATGAACCAACTCGCAAGAGAATCAAAACAAATAGTTCTGGTGTGAGGCCTGCTGCAGCCTCCCATGTATGCTACCAAAGTACCAATTTGAAGGAACACTCGTTTTTGACAAAATTTGTTCTGGCCGCCATCCCCAAGAAAGAGAAGAGCGTGTTGGACGCCATCCTCCTTGAAATCATCAGGGACTTCAACTCTCTGTTTGACGTTGGTTTTTCTGCATGGGGCTGTCAATGGTTTGCAGCTTGTACAGGTGCAAAAGGTGATTTGAAATGGGTGCAGCGGGTGGGGCAGCTCAACCGATGTTTTGGATCCCAAACTTCGATCAACAAAGCTATGTGCCATGAGTGTCTGGCGGGCACTTCCGATCTTCCCTTTGAAGACCATGTGCATTGTCCATGCTGGGCCCCTACTTGTTTTACCAGGAGACCTTATGATGTTCGCCCAGTCCTATGCCACATACCTTTTGAGCATCAGCCTGAAAATGAAGAGGACGCCCCTCATGAAAGGTTCTATCGCAGAGATATTTTTCACAACACGAAACAGGGAGTTTTCCGATACTTTGTGGCATCCTGCGTGATGTTGATATTGAAGCTCCGCTACTTTGATGATCCCGGCGGGAGCAACAGGCGAGATGTTGTCTTGGACCGGGCCTACAACCATTTCAAATGGTTTTGTTCAACCACTGGCCGCTCACCGGCCCTCAGGAGTTTTAGCTTGTCCTTTTTCAACAGTCCAAACTGGTTCACGTACCCTTGGGTCAATTGCAAAGGATCCGATACTTCTCATCTACTGGCATGGGTACACACGATGTTGGTGGGCTTCATGAATGATCCTTTGAAAGAAGAGCATATGGCCATTCTAGAGCAAATGATTGCTGCAGCTAACGCGGCAAGGAAATTTCAGCGCATTTGTTACTCGCACAATTTGTGGCTGAACAAGTTCTGTGCAGGCTCCATGTACAAGCACCTCCATGCATTTGTTGCCCATTACAATGGGTGTGCATTTTTGGCAATGCGCCAATGGCAGTACACCGGTTTTGCTTTGACATCAAAGTATCACCTACTTTGCCATCAAAAACTTGAAACCCTTCGCCTACTTGAGGATGAAACTGTGGCATGGGTTCCTAACCCGCAGCTTTTTGGTTGTGAGATGAATGAGGACGTTGTTGGGAGGCTTTCCCGATTAATACGCAGAGTAAGTGCAAGAACGGCATCATCCAGGGCTTTACAAATATACCTCATCAAATCCAAAGCTGTCTACCGAAGGTTCAAAGTGAAGCAGGCCAAGTTGAAGGTCAAACCTGGTCGATGAGATCTTGGGGGCCCGGCATTCTCGCACCCAAAGGGCTCCAGGAAAAAGCGCTCCACACCGGCGGTGGCCAGGGAAGATTGGGGATGGTTCATCAATGTTGATCGTGCATTGCCTGTGCAATGGATTAGGTAACTATTAGGGTCAATGGTATTTATGAAAATGGCTCATGAAACAAGTGGGAAACCTTACCGAGGGCTGAAACGGCATTTCTTGAAAACAAGAGCATTTCTGTTTTGAAACGGCTGAAATTTTAGCTGTTTGGGAAACGACCAAAATTTTAAGCATCAGGAAGTTGCAGGTATATGGTAGGTACCTCCAATTTAGGTTCCTAAAATGGCCATTGATGAGTGGCTGGCCATCCCAACAAGAAAGTATCATAGATTTGACGAATCCGCAATTAAACCTGGACATAGCGAATTTGGGCACATTCCAAGAGGCTTCGTCCGTTCACTATCATGAGTGCAGGATCGTTTGATTGCAGCCCCTCTGAAGCATAGTGTAGCAAGTGCAGGTGACCCAAAAGTCTCCGATGATTCGTAAGCTTTCAAAATCCTGATCATTTACATCACGATGCTTGCTAAGCTTTCAAGCGAATTTCTCGGGAGCAAATTGCTTTCCTATTTGAATGAGCAACCAACACTTCAACCTTCAATACACACCACCACCTACATCAACAATAGAACCCTGAAAATCGCTACGTGCAAATATTGAAATGAAAAGAATGTCAATGTCAGAATTTCTGGTGTTCAAAACTACACTACATACCTACATTGACATCCATTGACTGAGTTTTGTTTCAGTTTCGTTGTGCGGAGTTTCTGGGTTTCTGCGCCGTAGTCTCATCGTAGTTGTGCTTTTCAAGCGCAGACCTCAAGGACTGCGGAGCGTTGAAGATGTGGGGACTAGTGACTAGCGGGGAAATGTCTTGAAGATCTCGATATTTTCAGCAACTTAGAATTAAACCTAAAATTTTGGAAACATCGCGCAGCCTAGCGCTCATCACAGCTTACAAGCCTCTAACTTTGGACCTCTGTAAGCTGAAACTGAGTCAGGGACTTTGCCTGTTCCTGGGTAAAACCCATATCCACAATCTTTTGTATCTGGCACCGCTGTGGCATGTGTCGACATACCACGAGACTTAGCCAAGTACGTTGGACCATGCTGGGTGTTTTGTGCCGGTATTCATGCTACGATTGAAGGGTTGACATTACTCACCAGGTTGGATTTGAATTGTAGCACCCTCTGTGCTCACTAACGAAGTGCTTCCTTGCTGACAAAAGCTGTGTAGTCTGTTGCAGCAACTTCTACAAGCAACTGTCGTGAATGAGGGGCTAGAATGACGGTGGAACTGCAAGGTCTGGGGAAGGCCAGCTAGTTCTGGAAGCAATTGGCCAAGGCAAAATTCTGATACACCGCCGAATTGGATGGAACCTTCGGGAAAAAAAAAGACAAACATCTGAGGTCAAATAAATTGCGACCCACCTGCAACTGCTTTTCAGGAGTCCAGTGTTAAGCGGGCATACCCCCGGCGGAACACAACCCTCGCCAAGCACCTTCTCGTCATTTGATGACTTCTTCTCGGATGCGAAGGTCTCCGTCCAGTATTTGGCCGTCTGTGCGCCGCATGGGTTTTATGGTGAGCATAAACTCGGTATGTATAAACCAAACACAGATCTTCGTGCCTCGAAAATGGAAGACCCAGGTGTTGCATAGCTGTACCACAGCTGTACCACGTACAGGCCGTACTTCACCACTTACACTACTGACTGAACTCTTGGTGTTCTCTCTGCTACATCATGCCACCAGCCTCCAGCCCATGTTTCTCGCACATGTTCCACCCAAGAATCTTTCGTCGATCCGGAATCTGGATCCAATCGGCGGGCCATGGCGGGCCCTATGGCCTGGACGAAGAGTTCTCTATTGTGCTTGTACATCTCCGCAACCTCTCCCAGTGCTGCAACGGACATGGTTATGGCCATGTCTTAACATGTCTTAACGATGTTTTCTATTGCTAGGCCTTAGGAGAGTTTCGGTGTCATTTTTGCTGGGGTGAATACCTGCATCCACTCGCTTTTCTCATCTCGGCATGATGTTTTGCACAATGTCAAGTATACATGGGCGACCTGGGATTGGACTCAATTCGACTAGTTACGTTGAATTTGCAACTCTTCTCCGGATCCAGCTTGGTACCTGGCCACGATTGACTTCCATAGGGAAAAGGTCGTACGGGTGGCTAACTGGCTACCTACCCTAGAATTGGCATGGTTTACCGCCAAATATTGTCCAAATCCATGAGGGTTAGATTTTGACAGATAACTGAATTGGCATTGAGCCCATGCGCTTCCCCCAGCAGCTGCCTCTGCATCTTGAGGATCGTCAGGTTCCGGAGAGGACAGCAATGCCTCACCATCAGTAGGGCAATGTCAGCAGCTCTGCATTTGTATGACTGTTAAAGAATCTTCGTATCAAACCGGTCCACAGAGAAGATCCTCAAATATGGATAAGTCGTAGTCCACGCATTGAATTCTACAGTACTGAGTGGTTTATCATGTTGGGTCACACGTCTTGATTGACTGGCTTGATGCAGCTAAAATAGAAACGGGAAGTTCATGGAAGTTCGCTAAATCTTCAAGTGCTTGGCCCACCTGAATTGAAAGGAGCGCTGTGCGAATCGTCAAGGCAGGGCTCCACTCCTGAACAATAGATGGGGATGTGAGCTTCGGGATGCCCACTCACGAAAGATTGGGAACAATATGAAAAAAAACTTTCATTCAAGTGTGGATTTACCGAACAATGATATATGTACAACGATGCATGGGTATTGACGGGTATTGGACTGGACCAATCCAAGTGGAAAATAAGTTTAAAATAAATGTTTAAAAATACATCAAAAAACACAGGAATACAACTCGATACAAATAGCAACAACTACAGTGGGATGTATAGTACTGCTTAGATTATCCATCAAATTGATGAGCTGGCTAGTAAGCAAGAAATCATATGGACACGACCAGCACCAAAGAATGTGCTGAACCAAGATCGATAAAAAATACCGTTTACATAACTCTTGGAATGAGTCATCGAATGGCAGCTGCCAAAAAGTTAGGTAGCAAAACATCACCAAATGTCAGGCACATGCATACCCTTAAATTGAATGCATCTGAAGCTTTTTTGGGCATAGTGATAGCCCAAAGTTACTTGAAGATGTTAGTAGATTCTGTAGGTTCCAAGCCTCACCGCGTGGACTTTAACGTCCATGTTCCAATCATGTTTGGCAATTAACGAACTAGAACATGCAACCCCTGAAGATTAAGCCCTTTCAACATCTTTCAACAAAATCATCGAAGTCATCTTCCAGCATTGTGTCGCCGAAAAAAAACTGATCCAGCTTTGGTCATCAGCCCCAGGCCACACCTTGCCCAGCACATCGAGGCAAATCGCTCCAGTCTGCGGTGGGATGGAAAGATGGATCAATCAAAAGTTGTTCGCGGCACCCGGGTTTGTGGGAACCACATGACATAGCTGACATAGCTGGTCATTGTTGAGGATCTACTCCACAGAACTGTCAAGTTCCTAGGGGTACAGTATCCAGTTTTTAAATGTTTTTAATTTATATTCTTGGATCTGAAAGCTGCCAAGTTGGTATCGAGAAGTACTATATGTGCGAGCAGCATGTATCAATTTACGGCATCCTCACACGGCAACAGTACAGAAATGAGCTTTATCATTATATCATATATCAGTCATTTCAGCCTTGCATAGCATGCATTCCCCACAAGCCTTCAACCACACTGGTACCAACTTCTGTTTTCTACGAATGGATTCACACTCTGAGCGTATAGGGAAAGTAGGAAGACTGCAAGCATCAAACGGATGATGCACGGGTTCGTCGATCTGGGCCAGGGATCACACCCCAGACTCCCAGCAAAAATCGAATCAGTTGCGACATTCATGGTGCCCGTGAAGCGCATTTCCAGTGAGCCGCAGCCGGTTTCACTTCATTCACAAGAGAATTTCATTTCGTTTGCTGATCATACAGGCGATACAGGGCTGGCTATTGAAAAGCAAGTCAAACAATCTGAGATGTGGGAACAGCTGCAATCTGAGATTTGGGAACAGAGGCTGTCTACTGTTGCCTGTACCCGCCTGTACCCGCCTAAGGTGTTGCTTGACCTTTTGAGACTTCATCCCAACTCCATTACCGCGGTCTCACGCACTGCTCTTCACCACCTCGGGTGATGCAACGCAATTGAAATGGCAACGGCTAAATTGGACCTTGGAAATGGAGTGCCCCATGAACCTGACCTATTAATCTGGTTTCTTGGATGTCTCTTGGATGTTTCTTCATGTTCCTTCTACTTCTACCCAATCTTTAAGATTCATATGGAATTTTATACTATTCCTATCTATTCCTCAAACGATTTCCTGAAAGGGCTTCGGGCCCCCCACACCTTTGGCTCCGTCGAACAGCAAGCGAGGACCAGCTGGCACCTGGTCCAGGGCGGAAGGCTTTAAAGGTACAGGGGCGTGGGTAATCTTAGGGTATTGAATTTGATCCATGCTTGATCGTAATGGTTTCAACCCCAGCAAAACTGCCTTTTTTGGAGCTTCTGGGAGACAGCACAACACCGGGAAACTGCTGGTCCCAGACCTGAAATGCTTTCACGATGTCCCCAACTAACTAACACCTAAAGCAAAATAACGAAATATCCTGAACAAGAATATGAGATATCTAGAAACATCTCTACAGAATCTTGAATGATCCAGAAAGTACAAGGAAAACAAACGGAACTCAAATCCATAAATTCCACGAAATAAGCACTGCACATCTGCATCTGTTGGTTCAAAATCAATGGCCCTCAAAGCATCTGCATCTTAGATGATGCAAAATACCTGCCAGGTACCTCGTTCTCATCAGTGACCAGGCCCAGTGCATGGTTTCCAAAGGTTGTTCCACCATGCACCTGCACAAGCAGGGATTGGGAGATAGTTAGATCCAGTGTTCTGAAAAATCCTTATATTAGGTCCATTGGCATTAAAATATAGAAGAAAAAACGCCAAGGCAGGAACTGGATTGGGACTTGAAGAGTGGATTCCACTTCCGATTAGAGGCCCGTGTGCACCCCTATCTCTTGGGTTAAAGTGACGAATCTTCATTTTGTGTGTGTGTTTTCCGAACATTGCTTCCGCAAATTCCAGAAGTCGCGCCTGCAGGCTTCTGATAGTGCTATGACCATAGACCTCATGCAGCGAAGCACTGGGAGACGCAAAGTCTGTTGGGTCAGAGGGTCAAACCAGTGGTTTCAATAAGAAACTGACGAGAACTGCAAAAAAAAACATCAAAATTGAAAAAACTATGGCAAATTAGAAGGTACCTTCAATCTGTAAAATTGAATACAGTTGGATGGTTTTCCTAGTGTGAACCCAATGGTTTTGGTATGGTTTGGGGTCCCATTTTCAGCCAGGGTGCGTGAGCACTGCTCCTGACTTCTCTCAGCTGGTCCTGGATATACGGGGAGGTGAACTTGAAGCATATGGATTAGTTTCAATCATGTTTGAGGATAATAACGTATATATGATCATAGATGCTATTTGTCTATATACGTCACCTTCAATGGATATGTGCTTTGGTACTTCATGATAATTTAAGTACAATTTGTACATGTAATGTACAAAAAATCTATGGCAAATCAACTGTGGCGAATCTTGCTGGTATCCATTCTGTCGCAGTGTCCCTCAATCCCAAGTGATGGCCAGTGCAGCAGGGTTCTCTGATAATGATTGATCTCTCTCTATCTCTCTATCTATTTATCTATCTATCTATCTATCTGTCTGTCTGTCTGTCTGTCTGTCTGTCTATCTCTCTCTCTCTCTCTCCCCCTCTCTCTTAACTCTTAGAGATACGTGGGGAGTTCAATCTACCCCAAATAGTGAAAGAATGGGAACACAAGTCATTCAGTGCTGGGCTTAGCACTACACCATTACGTTTCAAGCGCAGCATCTGATTGTGTGGTACAGTGCTACAGCGGTATGATACATGAAAGCTAACCCAAATTCTGCCATTTTGGAAGCTAGGGTATCTCAAATACGGTCAGAGTGACCTTTATGCGCTATTAGTAGCATTTATACGCTATTAATAGTTTTTATATGCTATTAGTACACAGTCTGTGCCATTTTGCGTTGTCTGTCTCACACAAGAACAAATCAAGCTGACGAGACTATCTTGCCTCCAAAAAGAATATATCATAACGCCTTTAGCATATCTTCAAACGAAACTCCAAGTCTTGGGTGATTCCGATCATTAATCATTAAGACATTGATTAAGAAATATTAAGAATTGTATATTCATATATATCTTATATATAGAGTTATATATATATATCACTCTATATATATACTCTATATATTTATTAAGAACATGATGATCTTCCAGCAAAATCACGGGCATCGGCTGAACCCAGTCATCTCCCACGCCTCGATCTCTTCACAGCCCATGGCTTGAGCCTGCTTACCTTGGCGTCACCATTTTGCCAGCATCTTTCAGTAAAGAATGGTGGTCATTGATGGTGGTAATGCTGGTAAATGATGGTCTATCCAATCTAACCTTTAAATTGCCATGCAAAATTGTCCAGTGAATTGCCTAGTGGACTGCTGTTCATGCACAACTTCCGGAGCTCATCGCCTAACATTTAAGTTCTATTGGCCAGCAGGCCTGGTGTTTCACCAGCAAGGTGTTGCGGTCGATCACTACGTCATTCATCGCATGGTTCAATAGGCCCTATCGTCCCTTTTATGCACCGAAGGGGGGTTGTTCCAAAAAAATGGGACAAGTCTGGGTCATGTCTCACTACTGCACCATGGTTCTAGTCCCAAATTTCAGGAGCAAAACAAGAATTATAGATGCTCCAGCGGACCTGAATTGTAAACCCGCAACCCCCCTGAAATTGGTGGCTGAAAGCCACAAGAGATATTGGAGGTTCCAATCATAGCAGTGACCCCGGCGAGGTGTTTACGGCTTGCCCACACTAGGACATCGGCCAGCAACGTCAAAGGGCAAGGTGGTCAGGGGCAGGAAGTGCGAAACAGTCAAAACCTCAGAATTTTCAGGCTCTGACATTCTTGCCCTTCAGAAAACTAATGTGAAAGTGGATGGAAGATGATGGAAGTGGATATCATCCAGGCCGCCACTGCTAGATGCTTTGCCCATCTTTTTCCAAACTGCTAAGTCGTGCTTCTCTTCCCCCAGGGTGTATCCACCTGTGATCTCCATCAAATCATCCTTGTAAGACCAGACTCCCAGACACATCCCTCAAGAAAGTGATGAAAGTTCAAAATCGCCTGAACAAGTCGCAAGATGTTAACTATTAACTAGGGGCCAAAGAGACTTGTATTCAAGTTCTTCACCTTCGACCCAGGTGAAGATTTCCTACAAATAGGATTTGTTCTGAATTCTGAACCATGTCTGTCTAGCGTTACATGTATTGGCCATTGTCATGAGGCTGAGATTGTCACCGTGCCACGGTAGACGTGAAGATGTGCCTGAGGCACCAAGTCAGAGGTTTTCGGCCAAAGTGCAGTAGTTGGCGATGGATTTTTGTGTTCCATTTCAAGGCCCTGGAACCACAAGGCTGGTTGGACTGTTTTAGATGTTGTTAGTATCTATATGATCATCCAATTTTGAGGGTGGACCCAATTTTGACCCATGCCCATAAAACGATCTGCCAAGCATTGCAGCGTGGTACCCAGATGGACCCAAGAAGTGCTGGCAGTTTCACGACGCCCATTGGATCCCATTGGACTGCACCTGAGCAAATTTTGCTTTTACTCATGGTTGGTTGGTATGTTTTGGTTTCCAAAATACCTCAATTCTCAGTTTTAACCCCCCAGTTGTCACTTGCTTCTTTGAGTATACAGTATCACTATATTAACTATTATAATTATAACCCCTCCAAAAAACACTTATCAATCGAGGTCATCAACCGTTGATTTCATGTAACTCGTGGCAGGATCTCCATCCCACAGAGATCGGCGGCCTCGTTTAACTTCAGCATCCACTTCCACAGCTGGTGTTGATCCAAGGGCCACACCTGGGGTGCGATCGACTCCGAATCGTCGTTTCAAACATGTGGGAAATCAAGATCATAATGATCATACTCATGTGTCATAAGCATTCATAAGAATGTTTTTATGTTAGGTAATGATAATTATGATAATGATGATAATGATCAGAATGATGCTTTCAAATCATTTAACAAAATAGGATGGGGTAATAGCTTCAGATAACTTCTATTGTCAAGATTCTCAGATATTCAAGACATTTCAAGACCAAATGTGTTGGAACCCCTTTTTGGATCCCAGTTTTTGACCCCGTGCATCCCAGTGACCCAGCCGTGCACCGAGGTAGCTGCGCACTGTGAATCAAAGCCGATGTTGGGATCTGGACCTGCCCAGTTGGAGGACTGGAGGACTCTACCCTATCATAAAAAAACGAGAAGCATTGACGGTCATTCCGTGTAGCTTGGTTTGGCTGGATATTGTTCGAGCCCTTTAATAATCCTTACATATCCTTACATATCCTTACATAATTAATATATAATAATATCATCTCTTCTAATTATCGGACGGCTAGTGGATCAGCTTCTGGTGGACCGCATTTCACAGGAATTGGAGGACAGAAGTGACAGAAGTGGTACCAAGCAGGAAAACCATGCCAGCTGCTTGATTCAGATCGTTTTGCTCTTGATCCCTGTGGTGCCCGCTTGGTGATCTTAGTGGCCAAACCAAGGATACACATGCTTCCAACAAGTGACCTGACCCAAAAAAAACAACATTTTGTGATCTTACAATCCATACATCCACTAGCCTAGCCGTCCAATGGACCCCCCCCGGCATTCAAACACTGGGTCTCCAGGCGACTCCGTTTGTCAAATTCCGCATTGTACCAGGAAAAGAGTGGCACCACGTAGACATCCTAAAGTAAAGTTGCGTTGCAGGATCCAAATCCAACGGGAAAGTACCTTGCCATTCTTTTCTAGGTTGTCATGCACGCAGTGGCAATTCCGTGCAACCATATGACATATAAATAAAAACATATATATGTTTGCTCCTTGGCTCCTGATCTCCCGAGCCTCTTTTCTGTGGCGTGGCCAAAACAATGTATTATCCGCTTGCGCATCACCAGCTCAATGTGACAGAAATTTGAGTCAGCTCGAAGATCAGAATTGGTGTCTGTGCGGCTATCTAACAAATCAGGCGCTCAATGCAAAAGAAGCTGGTAGATGCAGCAAGTCTGTTGTTCATTACCCAGCCACCATATTCGGGCGGCGTGGGCGGGAGAGAGAGAGAGAGAGAGAGCGAGAGAGAGAGAGAGAGACAGAGAGAGAGAGAGAGACATACACACATATAATTACACATATGTACAAGTGCACCGAAACATCCACAAATGATCCTATCAGCCTAAAACTCTTATACCCATGCCCACCCTGGATTCCTGCCCAATAGCAGCCGGCAAGACATCCACCTCAAATCAAATAGTGGAGATGATCGGTCGGAGCCAACAAACAAACATCCCAAATCAATTAGCCTGAGCCTGTCAACATTTCGCCATTTCAACAACCTTTCAAAGTTCCAAACACACAAATCATTTGTTGCTGAATTGAAGACCCACAACCTACATATTAAATGTTGGCCTTAGAAAACAAATATGCCACCAAACTGTATGGCCAAGTTGATACCTAGAACGATCTGAGGTCCAGGCCTCAATTTCTTCACAAGCCTTGAGCAACGCCAACAGCTTGGCGATCGAGTCTGGAAATCGCGATGTCCGCACCTGTGGAGAGATGAAAAGATTGGATGCCCAAGGGCAACATGGAAACCCTCGACGCAAGAAGCCACCCCCACATGTTTAACAACAATGTGTATATATATATATATATATACATACATACATAATCACCAGCGTTTTAAGTGGGGGACCTACCCAAAATGTAAGCTACATTTTTCAAGGTGTTTTTGAGGGGGGCCTTGAAAATGTAAGCTTACATTTTGAAGGTATTTTGAAGACCCTCCCCACAAAAACAAAACCTGGGGGAAGTTCGGCGACCAATTTTGCATTTAAGGGGGTCCCCCTGAAAAGTAGCCTTAAAGGGGTGGTGATTATATATATACTGTATATATTATATAGATACATATAGTGTAATATAGGGTTATACAATACATATACATGTCACTACATTATTCTGTATTTTATGTCATTTATATATAAGTATACCTATCTTCTGGCAGAAAGATGGCTGCTTGAAAAGATTGGAAACCAACTTCTATCTTCTCTATCCAGGGCCTGGCTGACAGGCACTTGATGAAGTCATTGTTTCACCCCAGGTTTTAGGCTTTCGAAGATTCTCAAATTCTCCTCCAGAAACACCAAGTCAGTCTGGTCGAGTCGAAGTCTTGTCTGGTCAGTCTTTCGAGCGCAAAGCCCAAATTTGGACTCATGTGTTGCAACACGGGTTGGATTCTCAAGTTACCACTTCAACCTAATAATACCTAATATATCTAATATATACCTAATATATCAATCTTACGTAATCTTACAATAATTCCACAAGTTCCGGGTGGAATCGCACCCCAGACCTCCGGCCTCACTGGCATTCAGGGCAAGGTCTCTGTTGCCAGGGACGTAGAAGACCCGTCGGAACTTTCCCCTCAGGACCTGCCATGAAGCGCTTCAGATCGCTTCAGCCAGTGTTCATTTCGGGTGAAATCATTTCAGAATGAAACTACCAACTAGTGAGTGCTTAGATGTGCTTAGCTGCTGGATGCTGCTGAGCATAGCTAGATTCGTAAGTCTCTACTTTCCTGGGATGACTCTCAGCCACCCTCCAAGCTTCCATGGCACCTTCAGGCTCTGGATCACAGCTCGGTAGGTTTCAGCCTGGTGAAGATACTCTTGTAGAAGATTATGCCTAAATTAGAACGAATTCTGTTCATGAGTTCATGAGGATGATTTATTTAACATCACAATGGATCGTGATAGACCTGTAGGATCCGGATCTATCGATCGACACTGCCGGTTTTTGGCTGGCCTGGGCCAGGTTGCCACACAGAAGAACAAACAAAATTAATGAAAAAGCCTGCAATACCTGACTCATGGGAGAATGCAAGCCACGTTTTTACCGAGGGTGAAATATTACTAGCGCCTAGCGCATACTAGGGCATACGACAGCATTCCTGAGACGAGATCGAATGCCTAACATCATCTTGTAGACCCATCAAAGGCGTTCGGCCAGGAAACCACATTTCCAGCCACGATCAGCACATCCTCCTGACAGTTTGTGCATTTTTACGCCAAAGCCAAACGCTGTATGAAATTGTGTGCAGTCAATAGGCAAACCACTCGCACAACAAGAGGAACTTCTCTGATGTTTAGCTAATTTGTGCCGCACACAACAGGATATGAAAAGTTGGGGGTCCCTAGATACTATGAGCCACCTGAACACCTGCCAACTTCATATTTCTGTATATTTCTAATGCCCAGACGAGATATGTCAAACTACCAATCTCGTTGGCTCAGACGGTAGGCCATGTTTCAGCGAATGGTCATGATGCAGTTAGTGAGTAAAGCCCTGGAAATGGATCGAGTTCAGGAGGTAGAACCCTTGAACAGAAATGAAAAGAGATGAAATGAGTAGAAAGATATATGCAACATTATGCAACTATATATATATACATATATTATACTATACCATAATTACCATATATAGATATATAGAGATTATTTGGGCTAGTGTCAAACTGACACCTTACGGAGCTTTAATAAGCGTATCCCGGCAACGAACCGAAACGTAGCGCCTGAAACTCTGCATCATCCAGGAGCTGACACCACCTCCGGCACGGGATCGATTTCAAACAGTTGTAATCCAAATAATCCAAGAAACAAAGAGGAAATTGCAACCAGATGTAACTAGAATTAACTAGATATAACTGGTAGATACTAGTAGTGCGTCCCAATATCCTCAAAGCATGAGAAAACATGAGAGTACAAAATCCATCAAAATCCCCGATAACCAATCAAAACAAATTAATTCATCAATTTGATCATTGGCCAACCAATTAGTCGAGGTGATACCTCTCGCAGTGGCACGACTTGGTCACTATTGAGTGCTGGATTGCAGTAGGATTCGACATGTGAGATCTTGAGAGTCCATAACTAAACTGCGTCTGTTCCATGTATTTCCATGTCATCCAGGTATTTTGGCGACCCAGTCCCAGTTGGTGGTTGTAGCCTCTGCCCACCATTTCAATCCATTTCGGTCCTCCTTGCCATTAACCCCCACGACTCCACGGAAGGGGCTCCCAACTCTGCGTTCCCCTTCTGGTCGCAGTGGAGATCCGAAATCATCCAAACCTGGCGCGCTTGCTGCACCTGAAATCCAGCAAGGAATCAAAGCCATTCCAGCCATCTTTGGAATCATTGTGGTGATTCAGATACCATCTAGGTACATCACTGATGCCAAATGTTTATATCATATCTAGTTCTATCAGATTCATATCAGAATTATATTATATATATATAATTATTAATTATATATATAATATATTATATAGGAATTCAACCAACACTTTCATTGGGACGTTGACCCATGAGCTACCCAGGGACTACCACAGGCACCTTGGTGAAAGCTCGTGGCCGTCCAGAATCCTGGGACAACCTCCAACGTCTCTGTGCCTCGCTGCTACAACTTGTGGAGTTACTGCTCGATGATCTGAATTGATCTGATCGGATCCCACTTGACTAAAAGATGACAGTGAAAAATGTGAAAAGTGCAGTCCCATCTCACAGATCTCACAGATCTTTGCAGTGGGAAAATACCTCAAAGTGCCATTGGCAGGTCATCATACCTGTACTACAGCTGGTTGACATCCTGCCTCGCGAGATTTCCACTTGGGAATGGCGGAGAGGCAAGCCTGTCCCCAACCCGTCGCAGTTACCATCCATACCAAGAGCCTTCAAATTGTGGGTGGAACCTTTCCCGTTCTAGCTATGTAACCATATGAAATGTATAGAATGCATAGAAGAATATAGAAGATATGGGTGTGTCAGCTGATGCAAATTGTGCATCTCGATTTGGCAAATTTAACATACTCATGAGGCTTGGACGTTTTAAGAAACCACCAGCTTTAAATACTCAATCACAACATCTACGCCAGACTTGGCACCTCCAAACCGCTTCGAGCCAGAGCATAGTGACTGTCGATGGCCTGCCGCGATGCGAAAGCTTTGTAGATCCTTTGCCATGTTCTTTGGGATGTCATTAAGTTAAAGACAAATACAACAAGTTTCATCAGGTTGAGATCCAAGACGTTGCAAGCACTCCCTTAGATCATCTTGAGGTAGGGTCAGGTCAGACAGTTGTCATCGAACCGGATCAGTGTGAGGAGAAAACGCGCCAGGTGTGCCAATGCCCAAGCGAATTCGGTGTATGCATCCTGACAGCAGTGGGTGCTCCATGCCATGATTGGCTCTCGAGTCTGCAATATACCTTTTATATACATTATACATATACAGGTTTCAAGGACTGGCAGGTGCATGCAAGTTGTGCGCATCAACCATACACTCAAGTACACGGAATCGCAAACCATGGTGAAATATTTCATCTGCGGTTCCAGTCACCATGACGACGACGACCACACGACCCTGACATCCTCAGGCTGCTGTAGTTGACCATTTACCCACTATAGATATGAATGAAGAACATATAATTTAATATATTGGGGATGTGGAGCCAAAATCCATAGCCAAAAGCTCGGCTCCTCTGGTTGCCCAGCTCCCAAGAGTGCAACACCAAGACGACATCTGGCCTGGCGGTCGACGTGAGGTGTTTTTGCTGTCAAGATGTGCTGGTTGTGTTTTTTTTGAACCATCACAACCGGTTTGACCAAAGTGCAACCATCTACCAATCTATTCCGAATTGCAGAGGATGGAAGTCACATCAAAAAGTGTCGTGAATTTGATCGTGATTGTACTGTACATTCTATGATGTAGTATGTGTGCATTATATGTATATTATATATAATCATATATATATGTATATCAGATATGCTCACGTATCAAACCATACGCATACAAACGTGTTGAGCACTTTGAAAGAGCTAAGCTACACCATTTCGGCTGGAGCCTGAACAAGGAAATCATGGCTGAATCCAGAGGAAGCCTGAAACATGTACCTTCGTGTATCAAATGCCAGAGTGCCTGTGTGTATTGGAGTCCCACTGGCACTTTGGCTGGTTGTGTAGCTTTGTTGAAATCCTGGATGCCTTTGAAAACCTGAACGAATCATCTTGAAAGGTGTCCCGCTTGTCCAGGTCAAGCGGTGAATATTACCAAGAAGTCTAGTGATGTCTGCAATGGGCAAAAAACTGGAGATTCGTTAGCTGGATTGAAGGTAATTATACAATATATAGCCCAACTTGGTTTCGTTGAAGCCAGTCTCACCTCTTCTTGCCCTAGCTTACCCTAGCTGGCAGCACCCCACTCCTGCCTTGGCTGACTGCTGCAGTCGAGCAGCCATCCGTGCATCCTGCACCGCCTCAATGGGCCGGTCCAAAGCTTTGGACCCAAGTTTGCACAAAGGGAACGTGTCCAGCCAAAGAAACTGCAATCCTCACAGGTACACTTTAGTTTCACTGTTAAGACATGTTAAGACTATCCGCACAAGGACACAGCTCCTTCACTGAGAAGATGGACTTTTGTACAACCGCTATTTCGTAAAAATACCAAAATGCCGTCGGTGCTGAAAGACCTTGAAATGGCAACAAATCCTGTGGCCTGAGAAAAAAAAAACGGAAAATGAGCTTTGACCCACCAAAAACTGGAGGTTTTACATAATGATGCCTTTTTGCCTAGCGCTGCACGGCCAATCCCAATCTCGGTGGTAGACTGCAGTCCAACACTGAAGGTGGCACAGCCTGATGGTTGGCCACCAGTTTCAAAACAAAGGATATCAAAAGAGATATCAAAAAAGGTTTAAGGGTTCTCCTTTTTGCTCTCGATGGATTTGATGACAATCATACGGCAAGGTCAGCAAGGTCAGAGTTCTTGGGGGGCCCATGAGGACACTGCGCAGCAGCTCGATTGCCATACAACACCTCAGTGGAGACATAGTGGTTTGAAAGGGTGCAAAACCTCATTGGGAATGGTTTTTCAGATGTGAATTTTGAAGGGCAAAAGTGTGTCACCAAGACACTCACAATTTTTGCTTTCATGTTGCCCTCTCGAGCGTGTGATTGACATACTTTTTGCAGGAAGTTTATGTAGCAGATTGTCATCATTGACGGCAAATCCAACGCTAGGGTCCCAAGCAGACACTTCCAAGGTGTCTTTGGATGCAGTTGCCTTCCCACGAGGGTCCGTGGTCCCAGGCGGGGGGAGAAAATAAAGGGCTGGAGCCATTTGGCTATGTCCCCACACTTGGGTGCACAAGCCCACCATTTGCTTAGCAGAACGACTGTGATTATGACTGGAACTGTGACTAGACTAAAACTATAGTATGACGTATGATATATTATCTAGTGTTATAATCATAATTAATTACTACAATGAATCTACAATGATTAATAAGTAGCATCTATGAATCTATGATGACCGTTGCGATCTCATTGGATCCAGCATGGTCCCTGAAAAAACAGCCCAAAGTTGGTATCTGCAGAACCAGTCGCCTCCTGCAGGTTCTTTGCTGCCTGGCGGAACTGCTCCTGGAGCTGAATCGGAAGTGGGTTTCCCCATTCAATCCTGTGTGATAATGATATTATAATATATTATAATATATATAATATACAGTAGTGTTGTCTAGCCAATAATGATACCTTGTCCCAACTCCAGTTTTATCTCCAATACTAAAAGTCAATTAGCTTACTTTGATTTTAGTATTGCCAAAAAACTCATGTTCTGACCTTGTCCAGAGGGCAAGGCCAATAGTGGACCCAACATGGCAATAGTAGAAACTTTTTTCCCAACTCCAGTTTTTTCTCCAATGCTAAAAGTCAATTAGCCTAATTTACTTTTAGTATTACCAAAAACCTCATGTTCTGACCTTGTCCAGAGGGCATGGTATGGTATCAGAAACCCAACCAAATCCCTTCAGAATCCATCAAAAACCCAACAAAACCATGGAGAATCTATCAGATACATATCATGATCCCAGCCATAGGGTTCCAGGAATTTACTATTGGAATGCTGACCCCCCCCCCCCTTCAAAAAAAAATAGGGGGGGTTATTATTAGGCAGCCTACATTATATGTGTAGGATGTAGGACTAAGATCCATAAGGCCAGTAGGGGCAAAATTCTGTGGTCGCCTGTAGCCTCGAATTTAAGGATTTAGAAGGTACGAGTGCATCGCAAAGGGTCAAACTTGGGGATCTTGAACCGAGGTCGCTTTCACAAAATGAAGTTCGAATTGCCGTAGCTGATATGCTCCTCGGCATTGATGCGATTCCCGGATCCCATCAGTTTCTGCTCTTGCTCTGCCAGTGCCTGTCAGCTGCCAGTGGACCCAGATCAAGTTCGGAACCGCCGTGCGTCAAATTTCATGGTGAATGTGCCAAAAAAAACAAATACAAAACAGAACGGTTGACATCATTTGACCATTTCCAACTGTTTCCTCCGGAATCTGAGCCGACCAGGGCAACCACCCCCTCAGTGCTTCTTTGCAAGTTCAGTGGCTCGGAATCCCTTCAGAAGTGGATTGAAACCACGGTTACCACTTGCTGACCAGGATGATCATCCAAGCCTTCCTAAACATGACTGCTGAAAGATCTGAGCTGTAGCAAATAAACTCAGGTGCTATCCCCAACAGCTTGAAGCTTCTGCATGTTTGCCATAAAAAGTGCTTATACCATAAAAATTAAGCGCTTAAGCCATAAAAATAAAGTGCTTACGCCATACATCCGAACCCTTTGCAATTTCACAAAGCATCTGCACCAGAACCCTCCGGAACCTCAAAAGGTATCTGCACCGGAACCCTCCGGAACCTCACCAAGCATCTTCTCCGCCAAAACCCTCCGGAACCTCACAAGGTCTCTGCACCGGAACCTTCCGGAACCTCACAAGGTATCTGCCCCGGAACATCCCGGAACCCTCCGGAACCTCACCACGCATCTTCACCTAGACCCTCCGGAACCTCATCAGGTAGCTGCACCGGAAACTTCCGGAACCTCACCAGGTACCTGCACCAAAAACCCTCTATAACCTAACCAAGTATCTGCACCGTAACCCTCCGGAACCTCACCGAGTACCGAAACTTCCGGAACCTCACCAGGTACCCGCACCGGAACCCTCCGGAGCCTCAGCAGGTATCTTCACCGGAACCCTCCGGAACCTCACGAGGTATCTGCACCGGAACCCTCCGGAACCTCACGAGGTATCTGCACCGGAACCCTCCGGAACCTCACGAGGTATCTGCACCAGAACCCTCCGGAACCTTGTCCGGAACCTGCTGTTGAAGCTGCACCGGATCGCACCGGAGCTAATCTGGGCTACAGACCCCATAGCAAAGTTTTGCTGTTGGGGAAAAACAAACTTTGGTGGAAATCTTTGCACTGGTTGGTCATTCAGGATCTCCATAATCTATAGTGATCAACCCGCGTGGAAATGATACTATAACATACTACCTATATCCACACATAGTATCTAAGTAAAGAGAGGGAGAGGAGGAAATAAACCTCAATCATCTTCAATCAGTTCAGTAAGTCGCTAAATGATTTATGCATGACCCATCTTAGGGCGGCAGTGTGGCGTACCTCCAGCTCCTTCATGGGCACGGCAGCCTCCGAAAGATGCGGGTGCCAATTGTGCCAATGCACAAGGCCAAGTTGCGGCCATGCAAGGAAAGATGGAAAACGGATACAAAACATGGAGGTACAATCGAAAAATACCAGAGGAGGTTTCATCTGCTGAAAATCTTTCCAATACAAGCTATTGACATCATATTGACATCTATTGACTAATGTTTCAGCCACTCCTTTGACGGGAACAGAAATGAGTTTGAAATATTTTGAATGCCTTGAGACCATCACCGAAACATACACGCCTCAAAACTTGGGGTGGTTGAATGTGTGCTCCCAAAACCAGTGGTGGAGCCGCTTTCCTCACCCCTTCAAGTTATCATGTGGAATCATTCGGGTGAGATCAAACGTTAAGACACACTGAGTGGTTTGTCGTTTGGACCCGCAAAAGTTGAACCAAGCAGGTTTTGCCTGAAATAGTCCCCATTGCTTGTAAAGATTTCCAGCAGCTTAGCCAACAATGTTGCACATCTTATAGAGGCCTCTGCTACCGACCAATTTGTCATTTCGTGATATCCCCATTTGGGCTCTGAATAGAGACATGTTGGTGAATTATCGTGTCTCACATGTATGTGCCCTCTACATAAGGTTCTTTGTTATATCAATATACATCAATATACCATTTACCACCAGTTACCAGGTGTCATCTGTCTTGTATAGCCTATAGCATGTCCTATGTTCTTATCCCATCCCAAAAACGAGCATCGATGCACACCAGTCCAATCGCCAAGGGGCTGGATGCCCAGCAATGGCGACGGTGTATGCAGCAATAGCCTCACCTTGCGGGTCAATGGTTGGAATATGTTGGAACATCCAATGCTGGGCAGCGCTGGGCCATGCTGGGCCCCAATCAACAACCAACCATTGGCTGCGAACAGAGAAAATCACAGTATGTCCCAGTGATGGAGGAAAAAATACTAAGATCTGGCCTGAAAGAAACACGCACTGCATAGCTTGCTGAGTTTGCAGCCAAACTCCGGAGGTTTTGAAGAAAAGGCGGCATCTCCCTTTGCTTTCTCTGCCTTCGGGACCCCTCTGGAGACATATTGTATCTTCTGGGAGTGCATGGACCACTCATCAGAACATGGTGGGGCCCTTGTAATTGACCCTATGTTTACCTGATTTTACCTGTTCACTTCGCCAGTCAATGGCCTGCTTGGGAGTTGTTGCACCATTCTTGTTTTGAAATGAAGTTGCAAGTCCTTTTTGTGAGGAATAAGAAATAAAATGAAATAAAGATACACACCCTTCGAGATCGCAGAGTTCTTGATGCAACGGTTCCCATCTAAGGAGTCGTCAGAGTATTCTTTAGTAACCCCTGATAGTTGACCATCCTGGACCTGAAAACTGGTATCATAGGAGTTGGATTTTTGCTTAGTAACGTTCAGCATCATATACAATCATATACATGTATCTGAATGTGTGTTTTAAACATGTTTAAACTATCTCCCATACGGCCCATACATTGTAAGTTGCCCATCTATTTTCCGGGGCATCCTGACCCCACCTCTCTTTTTTTAAGGCCCGGCACAGCGCCTTGGCATCGATCCCTTCGACGGCTGCGGCCTAGGTCCACCAATCTGACCGTGCTGTGTCTGACGTTCACTTGTACTTTGGTAGTAAATATATATATATATATTATATATATTATATATATTATATATATATATATTATTCTAATATATTCTAATATATTCTAATCCATTCTACATCATTTTACGATCAACTGTTCGTCCACACTGGAAAAAAAGGACTGTCTTCCAGTCCCCCGTGAGGTGACTTAAAGGCGTGTATCAACCTGCGAAGTGACTGAACTTGTGGATCCTGAGGGAAATGATGTTCCATCCAGGTCTCGACTTGTGGCTCACCTGCTGTCAAAGCCAATAGTGTATGGCCATGGCCTAGTGTTACAAAATGCCATGGGTTTTTCGCTGCCACCATAAAATTTAAAATTATGTAAGCACGAAAAGGATAATGTATTAATCAATTAGCATGCGTTTCCCATTTTGGAGATGCTGTTCCGAAACAGCGCAGCCGCGCAGAACGACTCTGCCCCAAGCCACGCATGTCTTTTCCTCTTGCGATCTTCACCTGTCCTCGTCAACCACTAAACCACAATTCAAGTGAATTCCGCGGCGGACGTGGCGTTTTCAGGCGCCAAAAAGATGCCACGTGGCAGTTTCCCGCAGAAAGATATTATGTGGCAAAAACGTGGCAGCTACACATTGAGTCGCCGCCAAAATTATGCCACCGGTTCTGCGGTTCACCGTGTCAGGGGCGGCTTGATGGAGCTGGCATGGAATGAGACTATCCCCATGGCATCCCGTAGCTGGAGAACGGTGACCCCCCATGAGTTCCATGCAACGTGAAGATTTGGCCAGTCGCCCCCCATCATCTTATTGCTCGATTCAGGGTTGGTCAAGCTTGGAAACCGCGAAAATCACCCAAACGGAGCTCTGAAAAAGATAAGTCTGAGAGTCTGGGCCGAATGGGATCCCCATTTGCTTGACCTTGAAAGCCTTGAAAGTGAAAGCTGGCAGAGGTTTCCTGCTAGCTGAACCCAAGAGACTAAAAGCATGTCCCGAACGAAAATGCTGTGGTTTGAACTGACTTCTTCAACACAAGGGCCTCACAATGACTAACAGGACCAAATGGGTTTCGGAAAATTGGAAAACCCTTTCAATGTTCACTTCTTCGGTCTTATCCCTTGAAATCGACCATTTCCGTAAATTATCTATGGGACTCCATGGATTCTTGGTGTTTCCGAATTCAGGAACCATCAAATGATCAATTGCATCTAAAAATATCCAAACGCAGAAACTTATCGTTCATAAAATGTCATAAAGAATCTACCCGTATCTACCCCCTATTTCCACATATTTCTACATAAACCCAACTTCAATTCCTTCAACTCCTTTAACTCCCAGGATCTCCCGGGATTTTTCGTTCAGGACGGAGATCCTCAGCCTTTGTGGATCGTGGATCACTTCTGCTCAGGAGGATAGAAACCGCCCATCAACTGAACAGCCTTCGAATGGAAGCCTTCCCGGACCACGGTGCCGCCCATGATCACGCGGTTGGGGCTGCTCTTCCCTCCCGAGCGGCCGTGCAACACGCGCCAATTGTCCAGGATCAACATTTGCCCCTGAGAGATGGGGGCTTCCACTTCAAATTCCTGAGCAGGTGTGGGTTCTATGCTCATTGAGTGAGTAAAAAGTTGGGAAAGTCCGAAACTGGATAAAGGATATTGAAAGTATCTGATTTTTATCCAAAAGTCATCAACAGCTGTCGGGTGAGACGCGTCTCACTTTTGACTTTGACCGATTTCAAGCTGGGCATGGGAGGTGGCATGGTGGTTCTAGTCATGCTGCTTTCTCTGGTACGCAGTGGATTCCCTGCATCCACTGCATGCCCCTGATTTTGCATGACTTTGCAGACAAACTCTAATGTAACCCCTTTGAAAAAGAAAACATATGATACTGATACTTCTGATAGCTTGCAGTACGATGGTGATGATGTTGCTGATGACAACCTGTACATGGCACTTAAAGGCTTCAAGCAGCCTTCACCCCTTAATGTCAAGCCATGTCAAGTTTCAGGACCGTGGATCATCTCGTTCCACAGGAGATATGCTCGGTGCCAGTCCTCGAACTTCTCGAATGGAACGGTGCTGGGCGTTCTGAAGACCTCGTTGAACTGCACTCGAACCAGGTTGCCTGCGGATTGTGGATGACCCAGTCCAGAAAGTCAACTGGAGTCAACCATGGTCAACCATTCCAAATAGACTTAGGACGGAAATTGGAAGGTAAAAAAGGACAAAGAGTATTTGAAATCATGTTGATCTAACGGATCTAAGGCTTCGGGCTGGTCAAAATACGATGCATTCAGGATCACTTCTTGAATCCGTTCATTGGGCCTTGCAGGCCCAGCATCATCAGAATCCTAAATCATCCGATGGATTGACAAAAGCCAAAATTTCACCAGCCCAAACCCATCTCAGACCCATCATGTCCCGTCCCAGCTGCCCCATTTGCCCTGGCCTTGCCCATCAGTTTGGATGATGGGATGATTGGTGGCCAGCAACATGGGTTGAGTGCCTTCCTGAGTGGAGTCCACCCGTGATCGAACGAAATCCCGCTCCTGGCAGTTTCCATAGGTAGCCAGCCTTGGCAGCTGGGGAGATGTTGGACGTGTTGGAGGGGACCAAAGATGACCAAAGTGGGCGAAGAGCACAGGGACAAAATGGGACAAATCATCCAATCAAATCAAATCTTTGCACATTGGTGGAATCACCTCAATAGTCCGTGGATGTGACCTGCGCATTCCCTCTCTATCCTCTCTTTTTCAGCCCCCAGATATCCCAGATCCAGTTTTCTCCAGCAAAGGCGCAAGTCGAAGGCTGCCGGATCTCTGCTTCTCAAGGCTTGGGCTACGGCGTAGCCATCCACCAGGGTGTTGTACCCAGTACCCTCGATATAGTTCACCACCAACAGCAGAGCCGGGATGCCATGGGCTGGCACAGACTGATCCGTGTGGTTGTTAAGTCCTTGGCCAAATCGGCCAAGCGATGATTCAATTATTCTTGGGATGATCATGGAAGTTATTTCTTTGGCAATGACTCTGACACATATCCACATCTCCATATAGATACATACCACAGGGATCCACAGGGTTCTATGGCAAAGGGCCACTTCCATCTCCATGCATACACATATTATAGACTTATAAATACATCTTTTTCATCTATATCATCTATTATCTGTATATATGTGTCCTGGAGTTACTGTAAAACTCTTGAAGCGAAGGTACGCCTCTCTTGAGCATAGCTCACGCTCACAGCACCCGCTTTCTTCTTGATGACCCAATTGGGTTCCTCTCGTGCTGGGTCCTTCTGCATTCCCCCAAGGTAGTTGTTGACAAAGTCCAACAGCACGCTAGAGTCACCCGATAATGGCATGTTGTCAACGATCACCACACCATGCTCCATCACAGCTTGCATCAACTCCAAGTTGGATGCATCACTGGAAACGATAGCATGGTAGTCCTCAATGTGGAGCAACTGTGACCGCGAACGGCAAACATTTTGGAGGTGCTCGGGACCAACCATTTATGATCAGTTTGTCATATTTTGTCATATGTTCCATATGTATATACAATATATATATATATACACAAAGAATTACAAAGATATATAGCCTCCAAGTTTGAGGGTCCTAAATGCGCGGCTTCCGGTGCCAGGTGGAATCAATTTTTGGGCCAAGAGAACACGGCATGACCTGCATGCTCTATCTGCTTCCAAGGAGGAAAACCATACCAGCTTGACTCAGCTTGACTCATGGATTCCGCTATTTCCTAAGGACTGAACCACCAACTTTTCGATCAATTTCAACGCGACGATTTCTAGTGAGAGTTGACGTAATTTGCCAAATCCAAATGCAGAAATCCAAACAATCCAAGAGTCTCGATGCTGAAACTGCTCTGAACCTTCATTTTTCCAGAGTTTTTTGAGAGACAAATCTGGTGAAGGAGCACCGGCGAATCCGGAATATGCTCGAAGCCATTGAAAGTCCTGGCGAGTGCCAGAAATCATTTGGGGTTGTAGGTGGAGAAAATCAACAAATGTGTTTAAATGTAGAAAATTCAGATGGATACTGATGACCAAATGAGGTAACCAAAGTTGTCTGTTCGTTTCCAGGTTTGATTTTATAAATTCCTTGGAATCATTGGAATCTCATTGGAATGCAATTCTTTCCACCTTTTTTTCATGACCTTCAGCTCTTTTCGAATCTCTTCCCACCTGGTTTCGCTGGTGATGTCTCTGCCCCTCCAGCACTCGCCCAACCACCGAGGAGTACATCCGCAGGAATCCGCTGGAGAAACAGCTGTGGATGGCTCCCAACTGAGGATCATCCTTCCAGGTCACCTTGCACCGAAAATCTGCGATGTGATGTGGTGCTGATGTGAAAATCCTGATGATTTCTGCCATAACACGATCAGATAATGCCAAAATCCACTGAATGACTTTTTTGGACTGCTTGAGCTCATGAGCTGAGACGGTATGACAGCACGCTGTCCTACAATTTGGGGTTCTCAGAGACTCTCCATAGTACGGACAACCATCTCAAACACAGAAACGGTTTCCACTTCCAGATTTACCCAGGTCCATCCCCACAGTTCGGAACAAATATGTATATATTATTATATTATCGTATATTAATATATATGTGATTTCCCAGCTAACCATTTTTGATTACACTGGAGGGTATGGGTGAGGAAGCACCTCAATGCCATCGTCCATGACTTTTGCATCTGCCACTTCTCCATTGCTGTGACGTCCCTCAGGTGAGAAGGAGATCCTCGATGCCGGAAGCGCCGCTTGATAGTCACATGCAGCATGCAGCTGGTGATTATATATGGATGTATAACGGTGTGTGAGCGCAAATAGTTGTAAATCATATTAAATTATGGAGTATGTAAATGATAATAGTCCATTAAAATCACCCCCCATATATATATATTATATTATATATATTATATTATATATATTATATTATATATATTATATTATATATATTATATTATATATATTATATTATATGCATGCATTTGTCGGTTGAATATGTGGGTAAATACCTGCTATTGTGGCTTTGTTGACCTTGCTATTGCTGCTCATGTACTGAAAGATTCTGCCAGCCACAGTGAATGTCACAGAAAGGATAGCTGCATGATACTGCATGATACTGCATGAATACTGCATATAATAAATGCACAATTACAAGATTGAAGGATCGGTCAGATTATGTTTCAACAAGATTCACACAGATACAGGAACCCTTTTGGGTGTTTGTGAATGCAGCCAATGGGTCCAATGGCTCCACGACACTTTCTGGAAGGAAACCGACCAAAAGACTGAAATCCCATTGGCATCTCCTCCAACCACAACAAAAGAGACATTGGTGATTGGTGTTGTGCAATTGTGACAAATTATGTGTATATATATATACATATTATATCATATTATGTATGTATATATATATAGACATTGTGTACTTCTCTAATCATATTTATATCACCCTCCAACCCGCGTCGCCGAGGTGCCGATCCAGGAACCGCTCCCCCGCCTGCGAGGAGACCACGTGGTCATCCCTGCAGGCGTCTCGTAGCCAGAGGCCATGCAGCTCGAAGGCGGAGCCGTCCGAGAAGGCCACCTGCAGCTGTTTGCCTGGCGGATGATGGCGGATGGCCACCAAAATTGTCGGATCTTAGCCTAGCCAGCCATGGCCCAAAAAATATGGCATGTGAGCCAACCGAAGATATGCAGAATTTGCAAATGTGGGGGGTTGGAGAATATTGTAAATGTGTATATATATATATCATATCATTATATAACTTGGCATTGGGATATCTTGGGATGATGGTTCGAATACTAACGAACCAACAAGTTGAGCTGTCAAACAGAATTATGACTGAATTTATTGAAAGACAGCACGGATTTTAGTGACTTGATAACAACAACTGGATGACTTGAGAATCGGCGGGAATATATATATATATATATGGGAATGGCCAGGAATGTCCTGGATCTCAACATCTCAAACATCAGTATGGATCCGCACACCATGAAATGACTGCAAAACACAACACAAATGCACGATACCCTTACCATTATTGATGGGCCTGGACCATCCCCATGTAAAACACCCAACTCCCAGTCCGATCCACCTTGCCCGTCCCACCTGCATTCACGAGGGATGCTGAAATGCATCGTGGGGAATCGAACGGCGCCACCGCTGCATTCACAGCTGCCATTGTTGACTTCGCGCGAGCGCCAGCCATCACTGGGCGCATGGCGGCGCGCATTTTCGACAACATCGCGTGGGGATGGTGGCGAGGGGCGGATGATGGTGGCGAGGGGCGGATGGTGCTGCCTTGAGCCTCGCAACCAGTGGTCCTTTGGAAGCGGCTTTTACTGGTGGACATCTTTGACAAGTCGGGTTGTTTCGGGATTTGCATGATTTGCTCTAGACTCTAAACCAGAGGGTTGAAAGATTGAACATGCTGTTTTTGATCGTTTTTGTGGAAGGAACCTCACCATGACTCTGCGAAGGAACCTCACCATGACTCTGCGGAGGGGGAGGTGGGATCACAAGCACACCTCCAAAATCGACCAGTCGTCTTACAGCTCATTGTCCACGTTTTCCTGTACCTAGACGTTCGTTTTCCACCAATTGTTGGTGGATATTCCCATGTTTGTTCATGACAACCTCATCTCCCCTAGGCTCCCCAACCGCCGCCGCTAGCAAGGCCATGTGCTGCGCCGAAGGTTCAAGCCTTAGCACAAGGATTTTCTGGTACACCTAAGGACCTTTATTTTTGGAGCATGTACCCCTCGAATTTTCAACAATTTTGAGGAGGCTTTTGGTGCCTAATATAGTGACATAGTGGCTCAATGATGGTTTTTAGTTTGTTTAACCATGGAAGTTCAACAGCTGTTTTTCTGCTGTTTTTCTGGGCTTCCAGACTCCACGGCACGGCGGTATGCCTGAAACGCTGCCTTGGAATCCTGGGTGAAGTGGCTGTGGGTATCCGATGGTGTACGACCTTTGTGGGATGAATCACCAAGTACGATAACTTCGAAGTTATGTGCCATGTTTGGACTACCAATGGCTTGTCTTCGCTATTGGACGATCAATTGGGCATGTCTCAATCATATTCAATCATAACGATAGCTGTCGGGCAAAATTGATCAGAATGTTGTACCACATGGTACCCCAAGCAAAATCCACAAATCTTCTGTCGGGAGCCGTCGATGTCGCATGACCGTGGCTCCTCCATTCCTTCAGCGGCAACCCCCAGGCGAGCCCATGGCCGAGCCCAGCTGGGATAAAGCTCCTGAACACGGTCAGATGGGGAATATGGGAAGCGGTTTGATATCTCTTGATGTATCGAATGAAATGGAATTGTCATGAATTGTCTGCAAAAGCATGATGGAAATTGATGGAATGGATTCTTTGCAAAGCATTTAATGCAAATTTATGATTGAAGCACATACTGATATATATATATATGACCTCAATGTCCCTATGTATACAGCATACACGTTGATTCATAGTGGTATGATCTCTACCGGGAGCCTGAAACCCATCTTTGTGATCTCCAGACATTTGCAAGGTCTGTTCAAATTGCTACACTACAACTTTCCACGGATGAAAGGCTCAAGTTCATGGACAACGGTCAAAGAAGGAGGGCTCAGCAAAATGATTCAGAGATAGTGGGCAGCTATCTGACTACACAACATATGGAATTTGAACCCACCCGTAGATCACCCATCATTGATGGTAAGAGTGTCATCTTACATTCCCTTCACCAATAGGGTCCCGATTCTAATGCATCCCCATCCTTCGCATACTGTGCATCTGCTAAGGAAGCCTCAAAGTCTTTGACCTGCAAATCTTCCACACAAAGATCTGCCCTGTCAACTGGAATCCGCCCCAATCAGATGAGAAACTATGCCTTGTGTTGCTATCCACCTAATTACCTGGCTGCACAATGAATGGACCGGTTCCCTGTCAGGCTATTTCCAGCACTGTGCCGCAAGGGAAAATCACCAAGTAAGAAAATCTGCTGTAATAGTTTCTCTCTCCTGCCGCATAATCCTGTGTTTGATCATGAAAGTCTGTAGATAGTACGAATGCATCACTTTGGTCTCATCATCTGCAAGCCAAAAATGGACAGAGCATCTCCAGCATACACAGCAGCCAGTCTTGAGCAAGTTCTCTCCCTGAGTGAGAGTACTGAAGAAACCTGCTGTCGACATAATAATCACAATATATATGATTGATTATTGTTATGATTTATTTATCGTCCAAACTAGAAAATTGATTAAAATGGAAAATCCAAAACATCTGAAACCACCAACCAAAATCAACCAACGATAGAGCAATTTTGGTCGAAAGAGGATGCACTGCTTCCACTGAGCCCAGCATGCACCTTGGCGAAACAGGCAGCTCGGTTGGAGTAGGCGACAGCCTGGCTACAGGCTGACCATGCTGAAGCAATGCTTGACGTTCAACGTTCAACATCTTTCAACCCTCCTCGTTTTTGGGGCGTCAATAAGTTTGATTCAATCATCTTAAATTTCATCATGCCAAATCCCTTCTTACCGCAGGGCCGTAGGATGTTGTAGATTGCAGCACCTCAAATTAGGGCAACATTGCACAAAGATCATGTCTCCACATGTCTCCACCACACCCGGCTGACCTTGTCCTTGTCGGACAAGTCTGTGAGCTCTAACCACCTGGTGTAGCCCATGAGGGAAATTAAACAAGCGTTGTGGAGACTTTGGCAAACAATCGGTGTGGTTTCCTAAAAGTGTGGATATGTCACCAATAAAATGGATTTGAAAGAGGGGTTTACAAACCAAACATGGATTATTAAACAGCAAAAGTTGGGATGCTGACCAATGAGAACAAATAGAGTACACCAGCAGCAACCATGGTCTAGTCATGTCTGGTCAGGTCATCCGATGCACGAACAACAATGGGTATGTAATTATGTAATCAACAATTCTGAAAAACAAAATAAATGTCAGTTTACAATCTCTGAGCCATGGTTTGACATCGTTGCTGGACCCAATTGTAAAAGCCTCAAAGTAGGAGGGAGAACTATTTCTACGATTCTCAGGGCACCGCCACACCGTCATCCTGACAACATCCACCTGTTGAAATTGTTCGGCGAGTTCTAAAAGTGTTTTTCTGTTGAGGGTGGTCCACAAATGGAGATCCCAGCCGTGGTTAGGGGGAAATGGACGGAAATGGGGCCGTCACCCAGCAACCTTCATATCCTCCTGCCTGGTGTAGTAGTAGGCAGCAAGCCAGTAATTTCCCTGCCTTCAAAGATCAAAGGAGTTGGCATTGCGTTGAGGGGAAGTGGGGTCTGCTCTTCCAAATCAGTGGAACTATGTGTGAAAAATGAAGATCAAACCAACCGAGTTTGGACGACTTGAATGGATTCTGACGTTGAAATCAGATGTCTTGGAGTTCGAGACAGATTGTTTGTATCAAAAGCATGATTGTTTGGATTACTGGGATTGGTCATCTCAAACTGGAACTGCAGAACAATATAAAACAATCCACCATTTTGAAGTTTCCACTAGATGTCTTGCCATTCACAGTGATGCACCTGCATTTCTGGTCACCCAGTGACTGCCCGGGTGCCTGAAGGATTCAGTCCCTAGATGTTTCCAAGGGCTTGCGGCAGATGATGAGCTCCTGGATATGACTGCGATCAACCCATCCTGAAGTCAAGGATATAAGGGGGCAGCTGAACTGCCCGAAAGATGATATCAACATAACAAAATCTGGTTGCTGGAATCAACGTTTGAAGATGTCACAAAATAGGCGACCCCAAATGACCCCAAAGTTGATCAAAAACTGCAACTCTCACCGTGGATGTTGGGGGGTCGCAAATGTCATAGTGTAACGCGCAGAATACTGTATAATATATGAACTAAAATATGCTGCTTATTTTACCTGGAAGTGGGAGGCATTGGCAAACCTTAGCTGAGGAAAGCTAAGGTACCGTATCATCAGAATCATATCATATCATCCGTGTAATGATCTCCAGCATTGGAGCACTTCGGAATGCTGCACTCCAAATGCTATGCCGAAGTGATAAATTAAATCCTCTTTCCAAGGAAACACTGAAACATACTGAAACACTCCCACAAAAATAGGTCCAAGAATCAGTCTCATTATGCATCATCATGGGATCTTATGGGTTCAATCATTCTGGCCTTTCCGTGCTCCACCGGAGTGCCTCTCATCTTTTCCACACGGGAAATCTGCCACACTGAGGGGCCGATGTGGTCGAGCCTCGCGTGAACTGGGGCTATGCTCGGCTGACTCAGTTGACCCAACCGAGTGCTTCCCCATCAAAACATCGCTCCAACCAGCCGCAACATACGCAAGATATCACGAGATATCGCGAGATATCGCAAGATCCGACCGTTCCCAATGACGGGACGAAACATGGCAAAACTATCAACGAAACGCTCAACGCTGACCAACTCCAAATCCTCCAATACAAAGCTCGAGGCTCCAAGAGTTCGGCACTTTGCATGTGGCACAGGATACAGTGATTGTTCAACCCACAATGATGGAGATGCCGTCAACAAAAAGCTGATACCACATGATACAACCAACCAAAACAGGTCGACTTACCGCATAGGTCAGCATAGTATACCTAAGACTTCCATGGTGGAGGTTCAACATCTTGCCATGCACCACCCATTTGATCCACCTAGGGTCTCGACCATGGGCATCAGCCTGAAAATGCTGCACCTTGATGGTCAGGATGATTAGTACAGTACTGGCCCTGTCTCGTGGGTTTCCAAGCCCCCTGGTGGTTCTTCAGGCTTTGTTGTAGAGTAAGGCTGCAAACAATCGACACCTTCACACAACCGAGGTTCTGCAATACTATAGATCATACCTGCATACCTTGGAACTTTGAAGTTCCTAAATCATTGAGACAGTGATGAAGAGGCCATGACCTGGTCATCTCCCATCACCATTAGCTGAGGAGCTCCAACAAAGGCAGCAGCTGGTCTTGCAACTGCTGCCACTGGGGCTGAGCCTCCGAGGGTTGATGGCGGCCCGGGCGATTGGTTGCAGAGAGGGTTTTGATCGGCAAAGGTGACTACAAACGCCACGAAAGGAAATCTAAGAAATCTATAATAATCAATTAAATTCAATTAATCTATAAATAAATATATATATATAATATTCTATAATCTATGACCTCCCACGATTCCACGAGTATTTGATAGTATGTGTCTCCCCAGATCTTCCCGGACAGGATGACAGGCCGAGTTTTGGTGGGTGGTCCCGGAATGGGGATGATGATTCTTGAGTGGCAAATGGGAAATTCCGGCTTGGCGCAAAATACACATCACAGCATCTTGGGTGGTTTGGGCATGTTTTGGTTGAATAAATCTCCCAACTACAGAGCTACCGTCAACTCAGGGTCCATAAATAGATACAAATAGTGCATTGGTCCACGTGGCTGCGCTGGACCGCCAAGACCCTCTGCCTCGGCCATTGCACAGGCTTTCGAACTGAGACCTGAGTGGCCGATAGCCCGACCAGATCCCAACCAGTTGTAGCTTTTGATCTGGCACCACGAATCCAAAGTCCAAGCATTTTCAGCTGGCTTTGGTATCCAATGCGCACAGTTCACCCTGGCAAAAGTGTCATGCCCAGCGGCAAACACCGAAGATTGGCGTGGGAGATGCTCCTGCAGACATAGAGATGCAGATCTGGGTTATGGATGAGGTTGACTTAAGGGAAAGTCTATGCAAGGGAAAGTCGTTATGTAAAGTTATGTAATGCGAATGTGTGGCTACATCAATCCTCAGGATCAGCTGCCTGGTACCCGCAGCTCTTCCGACCATTTTGTAATGAAATTGACGATGCACGGATCATGCTCCCATGCCATACCAGTCCATGCTTTTCTTATCTTGCTGATGGTACAATAGATTGTCGCCGTGAAACCCATTGCCCAGGCCTTGGAGGGTGACGCTTTCCATCTGCCGCAGATTGGAGTAGAATCTCAAGCCTCTGAGGTGGGCGCGTGAAAGCACAGAGTCCACGGTTGATGAAGGCAACATTAAGTAAGTTATGTCCATCTTCGCCGTTTCTCGTTCATCCAATATCCAACATCTTCCAACTACAAAATTCCTACTGAGGCTCCCAACTGCAGGGTGGCTGTGTGAAGAGTTGCAACTCCTTTACAAGCCCCACGCCCTGTTTAAGCCAAAAAATATTGCATGGTAGAATTTGGGATCCAAAACCTGTACCAGAAGAGTGCTGGTGATGGTGAGAGTGACGGTGAGGGTTATATCTTTCGGCCGGCAACCGGGGCACAACTCACTTCACACGCAACAGTTCTGAGGGGATCGGGATGCCAGGAAACCTTGGATGGATGTTGCTAGCTCCCCGGACTGTGGTTAAGCTGGTATCCAAAAATAAGGTGGGCAGGTTACAACAATCCATTCAACTCATTTCAGATCCACAAACCGGACCCCGAAAATTTAGAAAAGAGTCACAAAGAATAACAGGAATGGAGCAGATGTTTCTTTGTCGTTCCATGTTGTCCTTTATTATTGATGGGGGTTTGTGCAGTTTTCATCACCATGCTTGAGTTCCCATCGTGGGGCATACTTTATGTGGAATGCTTCGTGAACAGGGAACTTGCAAAGCTCCTCTCCAGAGGGTTCAAGAATCACCGAACAGGTCGACCTGGCAGAGTTTCAGACGAGCGTTGGGTTTCAAAAAATGAAGCCCAAACATCGGTTGGTGTTCCATTGTCTATATATGTGTGTGTGTGTGTGTACTGTATATATATATAATGTATATAATAATATATATATATTATGTGTATATATATATATATAAATGTGTTATATAACTGTGTCCCAGAAACATATGGAGTGTTCTTAAATGGGCGGTCTAGAATCATCCAAAAATTGTCTTGTGAATGGGGAAACCAATGGTTCGGGGTAGAGTACCCCTACTTTAGAAAACCCTATGAAACCCTATGAAGTAACCATATGAAACCCCGGCCGAGCACAGTGGCGATGCAGGCAACTGAGAGGGAGCACTCAAATCTTCTGCCACGCTTGGACCTAGCTGGTTTAGGGCTGTTGCTAGGGTTTGTTAACACTGGTGCTACATTGACATCAAGAAGGCGCTGAGAATTTGCGGATGTTGGATAAACATGGATAAACTGTTTCGGCAATTCGAGCAAATCGAATGTCTACCCCATTAAGCTGACATGGACCCGCCGGACATCACAAGTTTCACTCAACGACTGTCAAGGAAATGACAATTGAATGGCTACAAACCAACTGCTTGTCATGGCCAAGGAGTGTTGTAAGAGCCCGGCAAAACATTGGAGTCGCACAGTCCACCTTGTCCATGCCGTCTACCTGCAATACATTGCAATACGGGGGTTGTCTCATGGTCACCATTGAACTTGACGTAAAAGAAGGAAATTGATTTGCCAATCAGTGGCAGTTTGGAAATCATTTTTACCTGGGGCTGGGCAGCATTGATGACACAAGACAAGCCGGTTTATCCAGCCAAGGTTATTGAATCTCTGGCTGCATTCAGCCTGGCTGGGCTTCACCTGCAAAACCAACCCCCTGGTGAGCACAAGTGCTTTCAGCCTCCCAAAAGACGTTGCCATGCACAAGCATCTTCGTCCTGGGTCGTCCACTTTCAAAGCAGTCACTACAGTCATTAGGTAGTTAGCTAGGTCAGATTCCAATTGAATTCATCTTGAACAGTGGTAAGAATTTCCAAAAGAATCAAAGTCTTCTGACCTACTCAAGCGTAATAAAGTCAACAGATACAAACATGTCTCCGGAAAAAAGTGGCTCCAGTGTTCCCACAACTTTTCGCAGCCGGGCTCTCCTGTGTGGCACCCTGCGACAGGCCAGTGCTAAGCTTGTTCCTGTCAGGGATGTCACCGCTACTTCCCTGGTTTCCTCCGGAAATCCGAACTGAGTGGAAGCTATTCTGGTTGCAGGAAGCAATTTTAAGGACAAAAACCTCCAGGTCCATCCTGTAACATATGCCATCATATGCCTTCACCGTATGACCGGACCTTGCCAAAAAGCCCGCGGAGTCAGATTGACCCGGAAGTTGAAACAACTTGACCTCGTGACAGGAAATCTGGCAGATCACCCCCGGAGGGGAAGCCCTTGCCCGGTTCCAACATTGGAAGAAGGTCAGTTCTCTTGGGTCCCTGGTTCCACACAAACAAGATATCATATCATACGATAGAATAAGGGGGCATGTCAGCCTACTTGGTGGTATCAACCCATCTCAGACCACTCAAGTCCATATGAGTTGCTTTGTTTCATGGAAAACAAAGGACAATTTGAAACCACATGACAAAGCCTGGTTTCCTCACAATTCCAGATAAGGCAAGGGAATAGTTGACATGGATCTTATGCACATGACTTCTGCACCATTTTGATGAACTGTGCAATTGAACCCATGTCTGATCCGAGGCTGGAATACGGCCAGTCCAAGAACGATGCCACAATTTAAAGCACGCAGAAGTGGCGGGTGGGATTGTACAAGCCAAGCCCATGATCTGCTTTTCAAAGGGCTACAGATGGCTACAGTATATTCTTATGCACCCCAATGTGCTCCAATCAATCATGTTGTACATTGCCCCTCATTCTGAACTTCCAATTGGGGATGATTTGCCATGCCTTACTACAATACGTGAATAGATATAAGATAATGTAACTATGATAATATATGGATGAATATGGCGATGTCGAAATAAGCACTTCCATCCATTTCAGCAACGATTTTCCTTGGCTTCCCTGCGGCTCTGGCTATCAGCTTCCACTCGCCGGGGATGGCCCGAACTGCCGCAGCTATCTTTCGCCGCAGCACAGGGACATCTGGCAGTGTTGGTCTGTCAAGAGGTCGTGGAAAATGTGGAAAGTGGTAGGGCTGGTGGCTTTTGGCAATGGTCTGGGGGGCATAGATTAATTGAAAAGAATATGTACATTATGTATTATACAGTATACATGTAACAATCATGTAACTGTAACTGCCCACACTAATTGATTGGCTATGTTGCAAACTTGATCCAAATCTGTGGTGGTCTCAAGATTTGACCCACGGACATCTCATTCGCAAAATGATGCCTTGAAAGAGGATTTATTGGCCTTGCCGACAAATAGATTGTGGTCTCCGGGCCAACAAGGCTGTTTGGCAAATGTACGTTTCATGGTAACGATGTTTCTCAAATTTGTAAGCACATTCACCCATTGGTGTTGATACAGAATTGGACCTGCAAAAAAAAAGTTGCAAAAAGCACCACGCCCTGTCTGACTCCCCCTTCACGGGTCCCCAGGGCACCTGCAGTTGTCGCTGCCTGAAAGCAGGACGTCTCTGGAGTTGAGTCAAAGTTGTTTCAGGGATGAACCAACAGAACAAAATATCAAGATGACTCAAATGACTATGTCCTCACACCCTATGAATTCCAAAACTTGTGCCTGATGGCAAACGCTCCCTAATATAAAACCCAGCATTCAATGGGAATAGATCAACGATTCGCGATTATACCTCAAGTGTTTGATGTATATGCACGTGCATGTATGAGTAGAACAGTTCCATCAGGCAACCATACAATCAGGCACATCACCTTGAATCACCAAAAGGCATGTCCTCCCTCCGTATGTCCTCCATTGTTCTGGTTATAGAGATATCCCACGGTACTCCACCCCCAACAAGTTCAACTTGTCCTGCCAGGCCTCTTGCCTCTCAACGAGGCCCTGCCGGCGATCGTTGAGTCCAAAAACAACCCAAGTGCGGACGTTACGACATTGGATCCAAATGGTGTGTTTGAACAGGTACTGATACATAATAAAATCATAATAATATGTACGTAATATGTACATATTTTTTGTATATGCATACAAACCATTACAAACCTTAAATATCATGTGTAGAAACCAACTAGTCAACACCCACAATTAGTGCCAAGCGTTCAAGAACAAGGTTCAACGAGCAACCATTGGCATGTACCAGACCTCGCGCCAATCTATGGCAATCCAGCCATATCGGTGACCCAAAAGAAAAACGTAGAAAAACAAAAAAAAAAACTCCAATTTGAAGGGTCGATGATCAGCCATACCGGTCCCATGTGTCCTGCAAGAAGTCTCGTGCTTCTCGCTTGGAAAAGCTAGGGGTGTCGTGTCCACCTCGATGCGCTATTTCGAGCGGTATCCATTGGTGTGGGTGGCTGTTGGCTGCTTATCCGCTGTCGGACTAGCTTCGTCCTGATTTCTGTGTTTGCAAAATATATTGCACATTTTTGTGCCAAGTCTTGTTATATCTTGTTATAGCTTTCGCTGATGGGATGGTGATGATATTGGTCTAACAGGTCTGTCACAGTTCTGTTGGGATCCCTCCAGCGACCTCAGCTGCCTTTGGAGCACCTAGGGCCCAAGGCTGAAGCGACACCTGAAGCGAAAGCTGCCCACGTCAGCCAGGCCCTCCGTGAGTACTGACATGTCCAGCCTGGGCGGCCAGATCTGACGCAACTTCCACTGTAAAATAATATATATAGTTAGACTGTTGCTCCCCCGTCTTTCCTACCTACCCGCCCACATTATGATACAACAAAATTCTATGGGGTAAATACTAAAGACAGGGGAGCACAGCCTTATAGAAAACAATAATAAAAACCATAACAAACAAACAACAAAACAAAAAAAACTCAAACAACCTAAACAATACAATAGATTATAAAAAAAGACTATACCATAAATCATAACAACAAACCAAAACAAAAGACACTTTCACTTTTATAAAATGAAATTTGACTATCATTCTTCTTCAAATTCTCCTCATGCTTCAAAGTGTTTGTGTGCCCCTTGTAATTTTGAGTTTGAATTTCATAATCATCACTTCAAATTTATGGGGATAATCAACATAATTTTCATAATCATTTATTATGAAGATTATGGGATTAATTACCACAGTCTCCCCCTAAGGGGAAGCCTCAGCCCCCAGCCAATATACAATCCCACCCCCCAGCATAAATACCAGCATACATACAAACTAGCATATCACAACAGCATCGCATCTTTCTCAATCTCAAATCTCTTTCAATACCGCAATTGCCACGCCCAAACTGCCCTTCATGAACTTGTTGATGACCATGTCTTCTTAACCTCAGCGCGATGTAAATGGCACAGCAATCCAAACTTTTGGGGCGAAATGGAGTGAAGAAGATTTGTGTGGTGTGCGTCCAGACTTGTTGGTGCCAATCTTCTCAAGTTTTTGGAAGGGTTTGTCTTTGTATCAGGCATGAATGCACTGGATGTCAAGCTTGTGAAGGCTCACTGGCATACATGCTCTATTGAAACAATGCCTACCTATATACTGTACATGCAGACCTTTTAAATCACAAAGGATCTGCTCAGAGCACTGTTTTGTAAGTCGCCCTGTTGGCGAAGCAAGCCTTCTCATGCACTTTCGTCGTCGCCAAACGTCGTCGCCAAAATTAGCGAGCAACTGGCATGAGAAAGTGCTAATTGTTTCAACAATCCTTGCTCCACCACTGACAGCCTCCTCCCACTGCCCGCCAGCAACAGTGGTATCCCGAGTTCATGGCCCGCAAGGCATCCTCATTGGATGTGCTGTTGGTGTCTGCAGCCCCAGCGCTCAATGCAAGGATGATGAGGCAAGCGAAAAAAAGGATTGGCGCCATGGAAATTGCCGACACCCCTGAGCTAAAAAGCGTGCCCCAGTGGTTTGAGCAAAAGATGCTGAGAAATGACACAAAATTCCAAGCTCAAACTGCAAGAGCTAATTTCTGTAGCTTTCCAATTGAGAATGTCAAAGATGCTCAAATTGAAACAAATTCCAAGTTCAAGCTCTCCAAGAACATGTGGCTTCAAACCTCTGACTGGCATATTCCCAACAGCTGAGCGCCCCGACAACAGGATGAAGAAGAGATTGATGACAAAGCCAAGGCGAGGAAGGGCAAAGGAACATGGAGCAATCCCAGCCAATGACCACATCAAATCAACCATCTCATGGTTGCATCAAGTAGGCATAAGTAAGAAAAAAATGAACTTACAAAGCTTTCTAAAAACACTAAATCTTTAAAAGTTCGTGCCTCATCAACAATCTTGGGTAATCAGTCAATTTGTAATATTTTTGGTTCAACTTTTCTGCAATCTCTTGCACAACATAATAACCATTCAGCCAGTGGGAAGTTCTTTCTTTCTCTGTAATTGCTTTCTTTCTCTTAATCTTTACCCTATCACCAACATTCAACTCAGGATAGATTTTTTCCTTCTTTGCCTTTGATGCTACATTCAGCATTGCCCTGAATTCATTTTTATCCTTCCTTGCTTGATTAGGTGTCATACCTGTGGCGGAGTGTTTCATCTTATCATTATATGTGAGCATAATTTCTAAATTGTAGTCTGTCCACTGTATATTCTGCTTTTCAGCTTTTTCATCAGCTTCAACTCTTTTGAAAAGCATATCCTTATACGTTTTTATGAAACGCTCAGCAAAAGCGGGATGACCTCTTGTTCTATACAACTCAATACCTTCACCTTCCACATAATTTTTAAAGTCTTCACCTGCTATGGCACGTTCATCATCAGTGTAAATTATTTTACTTTTCTTACCCATTTTCTTTAATGCCTCTTTAGTTGCCTCAAGGACATCCTCACCATTTTTTGTTTTAATTGGAACTACCACCGCAAACTTGCTTAAAACATCAATACACACTAACCCACCTCTATATTTTTGTTCTTCATCAAAATCATAATAACCCACAAAGAACAAATCTATCTGGAACGTGTGAAAATTATGTGGTGCTATGAAGGAATTATGACCTCTTGGCTTTGCTTTTATTTCTACATTCCTTTTAAAGAATTGTTCAACATCTGACATTTTTATTGTCGGTTCTTTCTCTCTGGCATCTTTTAAAGTAGTAGCCTTGCTTCCATAGCCACTTCTATCAAAATAAATATCACTAATAATCTTCTGCTTATTATCAGCCATTATATTTATAATGATATTTTATTTGAAAAAGCGCAATTACAAGACACACAATAACCTTTACAATTATCTTTAAAGTGAGCTTCACAACAATTAACTCTTTGACAGGTTATATTTGATGAAATCCTGCCATCTTCAAAATCTATCACCAACGGTTCATTACAATTCTCACACTGGGTATTCATCAGGTTCATCAAAAAATCTACATCAACATAATCATTTCCTTCTACATCTCTACCTGCTTTCTTGTCTTGCTCAATGTAATTTAAAACCTTTCTCTCAAAATACTGCTCTACTATCCTTCTAGATTTACTTTCTTCACCTTCACTATATTTGAAAAACTTAACTCTATTGAAATCAGTAGCCCTTGTGATACTTGTAAAAAACCAATTCTTACTAACATACCATTCATTCCAATCATATATGACTATATCACCATCAACACTACAGCCCTGCTTTGAGTGAGCGGTGTAGCAGTAAGCATAAATAAAATGTTTTCTCAATAGTTTCAGTTCTATATTTTGCTTCTCACCAGTTGCCACATTTTGTAAAACAACAATATCGCCAACAATATTCACAATCCTAAATCTAAAATTGACATTAAATTTCTTCCCTTTAGTCTTCATATATTTTCGGCATATAACTTCCTCACCAATAACATATTCTTCAGTTATATTTTTCAGTTCCCTGATTTTGCTTGAAACCATTGTACAGGTGTTGTTTGTATAAGCAATGTTATTCTCATACATTTCTATCTTGTCAGTCCATTTGAAATATGTATCAATGATTTCTCTAAAAGATGTGCCTTCAAAAATCAACCTTTTAACATCTCTTAACTTTTGCCTATCTTCTTCAGTCTTCAATCTCTTACATTCATAAAGCATAATATTATTTTTGAAAATTAAATTAATACAATGGTCAGCATATTTTTCAAAAGCAATTACATTACTTACACTCTCAGGATTTTTCAATTGCTTTGTATCACCTGTTGCTAATACAATCTTATCAGGATTATTTTTCTCAAAGTCCCATATCAAAGCCCACTTGCCCACATTTTGAAAATATATCTCATCAAACACTATGACATCATAACCTGAATAGTCAAACTTTTGTAGTCTCTCATCTCCAAATGAAATACCAAAAAACTTATTTATGGTAGTCCATTCACAACCGCATTGTGGCCCTAACTCATTGCTATGAACAACAAACAACACTTTGTAGTTTCTATTTTTCAAATGCTTACATATATAACTCTTGCCTGAACCTGCGAACTCTGCCCTAACCATCAGCCTCCTATTGGTCATAATATGTTCATCTATGATTTCATCAGTGTTCCATTCATCCTTCACCTCACCTGTCATATTAAAATATTCAGTTATATCACATAATACACTGGGTTGCTTACAAAAAGCCTTGCTGGGAAAATTGAATTTGTCAGACCACCTCCATTCACCAATCTCACTACCGAACTTCAACACCTCCCTTGCTTTTGCTAAATTACATTTATCTATAACAAAGGCATCAGTTTTTACTGAATACACCATTACACCATCCCTCATAAGTGTTTCATAAGCCTCATTCATATCAAAGTTATGATGTTGTAAAATCAGTTCTTTCACATATTTATATCCATTCATTAAAGTTTTTGTGTCAGATATGTTAAGCACATAATGCTTGCACTCATCCACAATTTTAGCAAGTTCTTTCTCATCATTTTCAGGCTCAATGACATTGCCTTTATCATCAAATTCAAGCAAACAATCATCATCATTATCATTCACTTCACCATCCCATTTAGTTTCACTAATGATACTTATATCACCACCGTATTTTTCCTGATAGTAAAAGGCATCAACCATTTTTGAAAACACAATGGATTTTTTAGCAGTGTTAGTTTGCTTTTCTAACAAGCCGATGTTGATACAAGCAATCATTTTCTTTTTCATTTTGTCCTTCTCTTCATCCTCATCCAGTTTCAATTCCCAAAGTTCATTAATTAGTTTTTTGTAATTAACTTTGTAGGTGTTAGATGGAATTTTGTAATAAATGACTTCAACATCATCATAATATTTTTTCAAAAACTTACCGTAAATCAAGTTATAAGTCCTGTTGAAAAATAGATTTCTAACTTTGCTTTTAACAAGATATAATGTTAAAGCATTCATCTTGTTAAAATCATTCTTTGAATAATCATACTTTTTCCAAATATCAAATTCAGAAAAACAAGGCACTTCTAAAACATCCATTGTAGATTTAGTGTAGGCTTTCCTCCTATCTAATTCAATGTGTGTATCCTTTCCTTCAATGATGCTTTCAAAATATCCGCTGGGAGCTATGCTATGTGCTATTGAAAATATTTTCAAGTCATCATTGTTATAATATGACTTGTGATTAGGATTGAACATACCTTTATTAAAATTGAAAAATGCCTCATTTACTTTGTTAAACATATCAGCACCGCTACTACCAATAGAAGTATCCACAGCGCAGTCTATCAAAGTTTGACTTCTGATGTTCAAAATCAACTTATTAAATTTTACCTTGAGTGATGCTACATTGCCACCTGCTCCCATTATGATTTTAGGTTCATACTTTGCCCTCTTGAACTCACAAAAAATTGTATTCAAATTCTTGCCACTCACCAAATTCACTTCTTCTTCAGTATCTTCATTAGCTTCAACTATACCCATTATGTCATCAATGCCATTGAAAAAATCATACTTAACAGGCTTCTCTTTGCTATTTAAATGAAAGTCAGTAGAAGCATTTAGTTTCATATCTTCCTCTAATTCCCTTTGTGCTATGCTCTTGATGTTGTCATTCATTGTGTAAATGTGGTTGCCCTTAATCAATCCAAACAAAACATTAACATTTTTGTTCTTCTTATCAGGGTCATAGGTAAAAATCTTTTGCCCGATACAGTTGTATAATCTGACTGTCAGTTTAAACTCTTCAAAAACAGGTTTCATATCTTCAACTGATGCCCCATTCTCTCTGAACTTTTCTTCATTCAAATTCATTAGTTTCAAAACCTTATCTCTTGTCATTCTTTTGCTCTCCCACTTTTTAGTATTCATTAGTGTCTCTTCATAGTGGTCTATCAGTGAATTAATCCAGCATTCCCCTTCAGTGTGTTTCTTGTTCTTGATGGCATTGACAAAGTCATAACTGCTAATGTCCATTTCGGTATTAATGGTGTAGTGATACATTCCTATCTCATTGCCATCCTTTAATTTTTTCTTTGTTTCATCCCCACTGCCTCCTGTGTTTGATACATCAGTAATGTCTAAAATCTTGATGGCACTTGTGTAGTCTTCAAGGTTTGTATTATTCTTCAGGTCTGGGTGTTTTTCAACTAATCTCTTGAATAACTTATCAAACAAGGCTGTGTCGTGTATCACTTCAAACTCTTTGTATCTACCCTTGGTGTTTCTTCTTCTGGGCAGTGTAGCATCTATTCCTGTCTCCTTTATCCAAGCCTCCCTAGTGTTCAGTTCATCAAATTGTTTTCTTGTAATGTTGTTTGGGTTGTCCTTCTTCAGTCTTAACCTATCTTTTAGTCTTTCCATCCATAAATCAAACTTATCTCTGACCACATACTTATCCACCAGTGTTTCATTCAGTTTATCCTCATCTCTTACATTCTTCAAGTTCATCTGTATAGGTTGCTCCATACGAAGTAAATTGTGCCAGTCTCCTTGGTTGTCTTTAAATCCTCTCTGTCCTCCTGCCTTAACTCCATTATCAAAACCGTAAAGTTGAAATCTTACAACATAGTCTTTTTTGTTTCTGTTAGTTGCCATTCTTTCATTCAACGGGGCTCTGCCTTCAATCTGTTCAAACTTTTTGTCAAATCTTTTTTTAGCAAAAGTTGCTGTTCTTTTGTTGTCGCTCTTCAGGCTTTTGATTAAGTTTTTTGCTGTTTCAACTTGTGAAATCTTCCTGTCTCTATAAAATTCTACTACTTGATTAACTCTGTCTCTGACATCTTCTTTAGCACCTCTGGTTAAATCTTGTAGTGTTTCTATGTTTCTAATTACACTTTTTGATGGCATTATAATATAAGTATATTATATTATAATAACATCTCTTTAAGTAGTTTAAGACAATTTAGGTTTTTACCTTATTTATTCTGATTTATCATTACTATCTTCAGTATTATAACTTGCTCTCATTCTGATACACTTGCTGGATTGCTGGTGTCTCTTGAACTTTTCTTTTGTAATGCTACATCCACAAAGGGGACATTCAACTTTGACACTCAAAAATTTCTTATAGTATTCCCTGTGGTAATACCTGTTGTATTTTTTCAAGTCCGCTTTTTTGTCAATATCCACCTGTATTAATGGCTCAATGATTACATAGCCATTTTCATCAATTTCTCTGTTTTTGACACTCATTACTATGATTTATATAAGAATATCTCTTTAAGTAAATTAAGACACTATTATTGTGCTTTATACATATCCTTCAACTTCTGCCGTAGGTGTAGTTTATAAACCTCCCTCATTTGTTTCAGCATTTGCTTCTTCTTACTGTCATTACCTTTTGAAGCAAACCAAGTCTTATAAGCACTGTCAAACTGTTCATACTGTTCTTTTGTAATCATATCTTTGTTTTTAGCATTTACAAATTCTTCTCTTAACCTCTGAACACCTATTGTGGATGCTCCTACCGGTTTTTGTATTGTTTTTCTCTTGCCACTATCTTTAGGTTCATCTATTTCATCATCTGCTTCCGCTCCTCCTATTTCTAACTCTGTTTTCTTTTTGTTGCGCTTCTTTCTCATTTTAGGCTCTTCTTCCGGACTGCTTCCATCTCTTTTTTCAGCATTCATTCTTTCAGTTCCTGCTTTAAAACTTTTGGGTCGTCCCGCTTTCCCTCTTGGTTCTATTGTTGTTTCAGGATTAGAACCTCTTTTGCTTGAACTTGATGTATTCATAACTTCAATAACTGGAATGTTTGTTAAGTCTGAACTACTTGAAATGCTTGAAGATGCTGATGCCTTTGCTTTAGGTTTCGCTTTTGGAACTGGTGGCATCTCTTCATCAGTTGCTATGTTGAAACTTTCAGGTTTTATAGGGGCAAAACTGCTTGGTGGGTTGATGTGATGTATCTGTTCAGGTATTGTCGGTTTGCTCTGTTTGAAGACTTCTCCTCTGTGGTTCATTGCTGTTTCTTCTCTTCTTTTTGTTGCTCTGTCTCCTCTCTGTGTGATTTCAGCATTTAATTGAGACGCTTGTTGAGTGCTTGATGATGGCATTGTTGGGGTTGTTTGTTGCGTTAGTTCTTCATCTACATTCATAGGTTGAGTTGGTTGAGATATGACTGGTGATGTTCTTGGTAGTCTTTGGTTTCTTTCGGTATGAAAGGTTCTACCTGCTGTTCTTACATTTTGCCTTAATAATATTTCTGACATTTGCCTCAGCAATAATCTGCCTTGTTCTTCTTTCAGTTGTTCCATAGCATCTGCCCCATCAAAATAAGAGCCTTCTTGACTGTTTCTAAACATTGTTGCTGACCTATCAGGTAGTTTCCCTGTGATTTTTTCATTACTCTCATCAATAATTCCTATTATTTCTTCATAGGTGGGGCGTCGCTTCAATCCATAAATGCTATACTTATCAACTTTTGCCATAATATATTATTATTTAGAAATAATAATATTTATGATTAAGTAAAACTTAAATTTCTAAATTGATTTATTTGATGCTGTAAATGTTCTAAACTATTATGTGTAAGGTTGTCCCTTTGTATTTCATTATTAATTCTGTCTATTTGGTTTCTATAATTAACTCTTTTATTTGCTTCAATTATATCATTTCTATAACTTAATAGTTTGTCCATACTTTCTCTTCTGTCCAGTTGGTCTTTTAACCATTTAACATAAGCAGTGTCATAGTGTTTAAACATCCCCTGCCCCGATGGTTTCCCTGCTGGTTTGCTCATTTGTTTCTTGTAGTTCAGTGTTGTTTGTTTCTTCCTGTGTGCTTGAAACATTTTCTATATTAATATGATTTAGATAATCTTTATGTTTTTTAGTTTTACAATGTCTGCTAATGCTTCCTCTTGTAATAACTTTCCCACATTCACATTTGATTTTCTCCTTATACTTATCTCTGTTGTTCTCCCGATATTCTTTGAAGTAGTCCTTTTTTTCCTGATAGTATTTTTGGTTGTATTCTTTCATATAGTCAGGGTTTTCTTCTCTCTATAAACCTTTTAGTATTTTCATCTAACTTGTCTTTATTATCTTCTCTGTATTGTTTCTTGTATTCCTTCCTTGGATTGTTTATATATCGTTGTCTTTCATATTCCTGTAAATGCTCTTGACTGTCTCTTCTCCATTCTTCCATTGTTCTCAATGGTATTTGTATATTCAATACTGGTTTTCTTTCTAAAATGTAGTGTCGTTCTCTCTTTTGTAGTTCTTCAACATCATTACAAGGGCATTTTTCAATTTCTTCAATGTAAAAGCATTCAACACCTAACTCAATCATTTTAGCATACAATTTTCTATGTTTTGTCTTATCATTGTCAATTTGTATTTTATGTTTGTTAAATCTTCTTTTCAGTGTTTGTGTTGTGCTTCCAATGTAAATGTCATCATCTACATAATTCCCAATGAAATATATTTTACCCTTTTGATACTTTTTATCACCTAAACTCACCATTAATTACTATAAATAACTTATTTTTAAGCATATATTTTATAGTAATTAATTTAGCACCTAATCGAAAACAATAGTCCCACTCTCTGTCAATTCTACTACACTCTCCGATATTAGCGACACAAAAATTTCCTGTATTTGCTCTTCTGTTGCTAAACTTCCTTCTGTTCCTTTGATTTTAAAAGTAATCAAAGACCCAGAGCGGGTATTGGTGCCAGTAAAATTTACATCAGGCATCTTCTCCAGTGAAAATGCCATCACAAATTTGTTCTCTCTGTATTGTTTATAACTGATGTTTAATGAGTTTTGGTCAGCATTGAGAAAATGAAGTGTGCGCCTCAAAAAGTAGAAGGCTTCAGATAAACTACTAACTTCGAATTCTGGATACTTCTTTGAAGCGATTTGAAGTTGGTAAGTAAGTGCTCTGCTACTGTCAGCAAATCCTTTACCTGCTTGTGCTGGTATGTTTTCTGGGTCTCCACCATCATTAATCTGCCCCCATATCATAGGATTGTAAAAGTAGTTCCACCTCTTATATACATAATTATCCACTAAATAGTTTGAGTAGATTTCCCCACCTCTTGGTGCGCGGTATAAAGTAATAAAAGCATTTGTTAATTTAGACGCTGACTTAACAATATTCATATTAATTTCGCCTCCTCCAGTGTTGAATGTTTGAGTGATAGTATGATATTGTGGGACAATTAATTTTAATGATTGACCTTCCAGTAAATGTTTTGTAATGTTATTATCAACTGTATTATCCAATGTGATTACATCAGCACGGATAATAACATTGTTAATTTCCCAACTGGTTGATGTATTACCATCTTGAAAGTAGTAGCCATTTTTGTCAGTTCGTGTTGTTCCATTCCCTTGAGGGACTACAACTGGTTCAGTGCCATCACTTACAATGGTAAATTCTAATTCTAAAGGGGCAAAACGAAGTGGAAGGTAATATGAACTTTCCATTAAACCACATACAGGCTTGTGAGAAAGGCGGACTTTTGAATTAGCGCCGGGTATGCCTGATAATGAATGCCTTGTATGTCTAAAATCTACTCTACCATATTCGTTGTGATCCCCATTTGGATAATAGTTTGTTCCATCACCAGTGCCGTTAATCTGTAAGAAATTATCAAGCCCATTAGCATACTTATGGTAGTCATCATCATAAGAAGGATTAGCACTACTTTCAATGTCATCCATCTCATTAACATCCTTTGACTTAAATGATTTAAATAACTCACAGTGGCGGTTATATTCAACAATATCCTGAACCATTTGACCACCTACAGTAGCCCTGTATCGTTGAAAGAATGAATGAAGACCACCTAAAGGTCGTAAAAACTTTGCCCTTGTGCCGTCAGTATTTTGTAAGTAAGCAAATAGACGGACACTGCTTAAATCTAAATATTGGTTTGCCTCTCCGCTGATATAAAATCTTATGTTCTTATTACCAGCATTTGGGGCATATACATTAGACCCTGATGGAAAATAATTCACTTGTCTTCTATCAGTGATGTATTGACTTGTTTGGGGTAATCCAAAGTTAAGATTATTAATCATTACATCGTCTGCTTCACCAACGAAATTATCCATTACTATATATGATTTAATTTAGATAATATTTTTTAGATTAAATTATTTCGTTTTATGAGGGATTAATTTAAGTAAAGTATTTTTTGAAATTTTACTATCTACATTTTTTATACTATTATCATCACTTTCTACTAAACTTTTTATAGCATTATAGTCACTGGGTGGTTTATTCATCTCCTTCTCCAATTTATTATAGGTTGATTGTCCTTTTGTTAGAAGTATTGGTTTTTGTTGATGTTTATAATCTATCTTATGAAACATTATTAATATAGTTTATATTTTAAGACTTGAATTTGGTGATATTCCATTATCTATCTTTGTTGTAGGACTGATGGAGAACCTGCCAAAGTCAAAGTTTTCATATCCGTGTGCCTTGATGGGGTCTGGTTCATTTAAATTGCTTGTAATTGCGTATCCATCTAACAAACTCACTGGGTCATTAGGATTGCGGTAATCCCTATGTTTAGGGTCTTGCCTCCCCCTCCTCTTTGGTTTTATTGCCGGTGTGGCATAAGTAGTTGTTTGAAATCTATTTGGGAAGTTTTCATTAAGTGTATTTGCTACAGCACTGCCGAGGCTGTGGCTCACCAGTCTTGTTATTTGAGGGTTATTTTTCAAATAATTCATCACATCTTTATACTTTTCAGTTTGTTCAGCATTCCTTGTTGGTAGATGTATCAAGTCATCTAAAATGTCTCTGGTGACGCTTCCATCTTTTCCAGTAGTGCCACTGATGTATAATGTCTTACCAGTAGAATATAGACCTGACGGTGAGGCATAGGCATTTTTAAGACCTTGCCTGTCTTCTAAAATTTCTTTGTTTCCTACATTCCTTTCTTCTGTATATAGCGTTCTGTTGTTTTGTTTCAGGTTGTTTGTTAATATTTCTGAAAACTCATTCATTCTTATGTTGTTTTCTTTGTTCAGCAGTTCTTCCAAATTACCATCTATGTTTTTAATTAAAGTATCAAATTTTCTTCTTCCAATTACTCTACCTACATTACCAAGAGTTCCTAACATTTATAATATTATTATTGATAAATTAAAATCTAAATTAAGAATATAATAATGATGAGCAATAAATTAACTTACAAAAAGGTGTATGTGAATTCAAAATTTAGACTGCCACAGTCAAGGTCATCATCTGACTTTGTTGTGGAATTACAGGAAAATATGGAACTGCCCCAAGGTAGTAAAATGTGGATTGCAGAAGTGTCTTTGCCAACTTCATTTAAGACAACTGAAGTAAATTTCTATGAGTATCTTTATGTGATGATTTATGATAATAACGACATTTTTGTAAAGAATTTCAGGATTTATTTAGGCAATAAAATATATTTTGCTGAGCAACTTTGTTTTGATATTAATGAAGGCTTAAACAGTAATACTGGTGATTTATCTGCTGGTGGCATATTTGTGTATGCTTATGATGCTACAACAAGAACTGTTCAATTCAGTATCAAAGATGGATTGAATTACAAAATCAAAATACCTACCGATGAAGAATTAGCAAACTATGTGAATTCAACGTGGGATACAGGAAGCACTCCGTATGATAATAGAAATCCTGTATCAATAAATTATTTGTTAAGTAATTATGTTGCTACATCTCCATTGTCGGTCTGGACTTCATCTTATTTAAATTTGGTGCCCTTTAGAGCCGTATATATAAATTCACCTGAATTAACTGACCATCACTATTCAGCACCTAATTCATATTCTTCATCCATCATACGCAAAATACTGATTGACCAGCAAATTGGAGGAGTAGTGAATGATGCCCACGGAGGTGTATTTGCTGATGATTTTATTGATGTAGGTGGCAAGAATTTGAGGAGACTTTCATTTAGGATTACAAATGAAGAAAGCAAGACAATGAACTTTTATGACATCCCCATTGAATTTACATTGTTATTTTCAAGTCCTAACTATTAATTTCTCAATATTTTCTTGAAAAATAGTAAAAAGAAAATATTAAGAAAAAAATATTCACTTTTATATATGTCTATTAAAGTAGTTGATTTACAAAATGAAGAAGCAACAAAGGAACTACCGGCACTTGAACCAATTGAAGAAGAACCCAAACCTGTTGAAACTCCAGAAGTAGTAAATGAAGTTGTTGAAGAAACTAATGAAGAACCAACACCAAAGCAAGAACAAACAGAAGAACCACCAAAACCAAAACCGAAACCAAAACCAAAAGCAAGTGATATAGTCCAATGTCCTGACTGCTCACGAAGTATGACATACAAAAATTTAAGATACAGCCACACTTGCTCAACTGAACCAAAGCCAGTCAAACCTCAAGCAAATCCAAAGGGTAAAGCAAAACCTAAACCAGTGAAACCTCCCCCTGAAATATATTACAGCGATGAAGAAGAAGAATATAAACCATTATCAAAACCAGTTAGAAATCAAGTTTTAAAACCTCAACCCTTAAATCCACAAACTGCCCTTTCACAGCATTACCAACTATTACAACAGCAAATGATGAAACACAAGCAGGAAAAGATGAATACATTATGTCAAAATATGTTTTCAAGTAAAACTAAAAAAAGATAGATTTGATAATTAGATTATAAAAAATCTAATTATTAATATATGGCATTACAATTAGATGGTGGCAATACAATCATAGGAACAGAATTTATCAAACTTTTAGCAACGGGTTCATCAAATTTAGCAACCGAAAGCTATGTCAATACAGCAATCATCAATGGAGGAGGTGGAGGAACAGGCACGACTGACTTAACAAATTACTATAATAAAACCGAGACAGATGCTTTATTAAATAATAAATACAATAAATCAGAGACAGATACATTATTAAACAATAAATATAATAAATCAGAGACAGATACATTACTGAATGACAAGCTTAATATTAACAATCCACAGGATATGTCAGGCACTTTGAGGCTGGGACATATTGATGGTCTATCAAAAATCATTTTGAACGGTGTAGCATCAAGCAAGGACTTTTACGTAAATGGGGATGGTGAAATCAACGGTAATCACTTAGTGGCATCATTAGACAGTAGCGGTTATATCAAAGGTTCAAATATTCAGTCAAATACATTCAATGCTCTAAATTTAAATGATATACGTTTTCAAAGCAACAATGATACTTATATACAATATGATGTTTCTGAAACTAAAATTGTAGCAAGTAAATTAATACAGTGCGGAGGCAATCTTAAAACCCAAGAAATAGACACCATAGCGCCGTTAGATTTAATCATAAAAAGAAACAATGTCAGTATGATTGAACTTCAAGATAATCTGACGGTATTGAATACTAAAACTCAATGCGAAAATTTTATTGTATGTGATAATTTTGAAAGCAAAAATTCATCAACAATCATAAACCATATTATGAACGAAAGCACCGGAGAAATGAAATTTTATGTAGGAAGTCCAATAGTCCCCGATACAACAACTAATTTAATAATGACATTGAAAAACGGGATTGTTGAATTTAACAAACCTACCAATTTAGATTTATCAGGCGACACATCAAACTGCGTGAAACTGACAGGAGAAACCGACCAACAAGTAGCAGGAACTGTTGCCATCAACGGTGCTAAAAACGGAAGCAGTGTATTAACTGTCAATGGTGCTTCATACTTTTCAAACAATTTGGAATGTGTTAATAATATTTTATGTGATTATATTGAAAGCAAGAACGCCTCTACCGTGATGAATTGTGTTATGAACGAAAGTGCAGGAGAAATTAAATTTTATGTTGGAAGCCCTACAGTGCCGGATGCTACAACTAATTTAGTTATGACATTACAGAACAATCTAATTACATTCCACAAGCCTACAAGTCCAGACATTGGAGGTGGAGGGGTAGATGATACTAATTTAGTAAAATATACCGGTCAGGCATTACAAACAATAGAAGGCGATTTGGTCATAGGCGGTGGTTCTCAATTTTCTACTTATGACTTAACGGTTAATGGTGTTTCTTATTTTAACGCAACCATAGAATTTCCATTAGGAGGTGCGATTAATTTAGGGACTGGTAAAGGTTATATCCGTTCTATCAATATAGGAAGTGGCACTGCCGGTTATGATTATTGTATTTTTGGTTCTGCTGGATTGCATCGGTTTTATGTTGGAGGAAGTCCGTTTCCTCAATATTTAAGATTTCAATTATCATCCACTCAGGCTTATTTTAATGTTGATGTCGTATGTCATACCGAATTACAAACCGATGTCATCAATACTAAAAATGCTACTGATGTTGATTTAGTCTTTAAAAGGGGTGATGTTGAATATATGAAGTTTGAAGGAACGCTACAAGCAGTGGAACTAACAAAAGGTGCCAAATCAAACACATATGATAGTATAGGTAATGCTGATGTCAGCTTTAGAAGGAACACGATAGATTTTATGTATCTCAGAAATGGCAATGTAGAAGTAAATACGGGTGTATCATTAGTTGCTGAAAGCGGTAAGTTTGATGTGATTGATAGTGCCACTCCTACTAATGTAGTATTTAAAAGGGGCGGTGTCAATTTCTTTACATTAGATGGCACTAAAAATATAATTGATGTTTCAACAGGTAGGGCATTGTCGTCTCAATATATTTATGGAGACTTTTTTATCCATAGAAATTCTGGTGCTGATATGGTTTTTCAAGGCAGTAATACAACAGATGACGGTTCAGTAGAATTCTTACGGTATAGAAAAGCAGATGAAGATGTTAATTTTTCAAAAGACATCTATGTCAATCAAGACAAAAGGGCATACTTTCATAAAGAAACTGGTAAGAATAATTATATATTTAATGAAAATGTAGCAGGTGTTAATCATTTCAAGTTAATCAATGAAGACCCCAACGGGGACATAAGATTTTATGCTAATAACAGTATAAAACTTTTTATTACTCCATCAAAAGTTTCTGTTCCAGCACCTTATACATTAGAAGGAGACCTTTTGGACACATCTGATTTTACTAAAAAATATGACATTAAAAGTATTGAGCATAATTTCACTGACATAGTTAAACAAATTGAACCTAAAACTTTCAAAATGAAGGAAGAAAAAGAAATAGGAATAACTAAAAACCATCTTGGATTTATTGCCGATGAGATTATGGAAGCAATACCGCCCGAATGGGAGAATATTGTTATGACTGATAATGAAGGTATTAAGAAGTTAAGTTATATCAAATTGTCAGGCATATTATGGGGAGTATGTAGAGAGCAACAAACAAAAATAGAGCATTTAGAGGCTTGTATGTTTGAAATGATGGAGGAGATAAAAGAACTTAAAGGAAAGAAAAAGCCAAAAGCAAAGGCTAAATCCAAAGATAAAGAGGAAGATTAAAATATCTAATAATATATATATATGGGAAATAAACCAAGTTCAGTTAAAAATGATTGTATAGAAGAATTAACAAATATAAATGAAGAAGATTTAGACATTAGCAAAATAGATAAACTACAAATAAAGGCAATAAAAGAAATCAACAGCAAAATTGAAAAATTGAACAAGGAAAAACAAACAAAACTTTTCTATGCTGTGCCAAAAATAGATGTCTGTAATTACAGCCTCTTTTAATTTAATAATATTATTATTGAATGATAATATTATTAAATCGTATCATCAACTAATATCCTTTTGTCATATCTAATCATAAAAACCCTATTAATATCACTCTCCATCAAATTTACAAATAAAAAACTAAACCTATCTTCAGTTGCCAGTTCATAAATTTCTAGTAATGTCTTTTTAGCACTGTTGATATTTTTATCGTCCATCAACAAGTTTTTCTTTATCAATAGCCCTGACAATTCTTCAATCATTGTCTGTATCTCCTTATAGTTTCTCATTTTGAAAAAGTATAGTTGCCTACTATTTACTCTAATAATAGTGCTCAATCCATTGAACTTTTGCGTGGAACTCACCACATTGACCCCAAAATGTCTTCCTCTGATGTAAAGAGCATTGAGCATACTGTTGTGTTTTGAAAATGAAACCGCATCAACAAAATCATCAACAACAATCAATGTAGCAAACAGTTTTTTGAATTTATTTTTCTTTTGATATTCACTTATTTTGTATTGTTGTTCAAGTATCTCTTCCAAATCTTCTTTATGGAACTCATCAAAATAAACCTTCTCTTTCTTCGGATTTACTTTTAGTGTTTTTTCAATGTATTCTTTCACTGGGTGCCAGACACTATCAACGTGGATACTAGCAGAAAATATAAACACCCTCTCAAAACAATTTCTGTAAATATCTAATATCATATTCTGTAGTAAGATAGATTTACCAGAGCCAGACGGTCCCACTACAATTTGTGAAAATGGTATTCTAGGGGCTACATCATATTTTGATTGTTTAAACTCATACTCTGCTGATTTATGCGGTTTAATAATTGGAACGGTATTATTCATAATATAAATTATTTAGAAATTAATTTCTAATATTTATTGTAAATGGCATATCTTATTTTACCTTTGAGTAATTGGGGTCAGGTGAAATATGGAACAGACTGCCATTATTACCCTCATAAGAAGTTAATTAGAAATATAAAATCCACCCCTTTGGCTCTTGCTTCTTTTTCACTCCCGACACGGTCTCTTTTTTGCTATGACAGCAAGCAGTAGAAGATTTGAAGCCTTTTTGCTTGAGAATTTGTTTGATGCTATGTTTCAATCAGCACAGTTCATTTTCTTTGACATTTACCTACCGCCCCTTATGGATTTTTGTTTGCGCCTAAAAATCCATATATAATTAGATAGTAGTAAAATATATCATCTAATTATATAGGATGAGCAGTTGTGAAGTTTTTGATAGTTATATCAATACAATAGATGTGATTGAAGATAGTGTCATTGATGATACTCAATTTCCAATTGTAAAAGATAATAAACTTAAACAGATATTCAGGGTAATGCTGGAGTTCCTGAAGGTAATTATAAATTATCTTAAGTATTATATAAATGCCACCAAAGAAAGTAAAACCAGATATGAGTAGTAAAATGAAGACTATAAAATAATATATATAGTTAGACTGTTGCTCCCCCGTCTTTCCTACCTACCCGCCCACATTATGATACAACAAAATTCTATGGGGTAAATACTAAAGACAGGGGAGCACAGCCTTATAGAAAACAATAATAAAAACCATAACAAACAAACAACAAAACAAAAAAAACTCAAACAACCTAAACAATACAATAGATTATAAAAAAGACTATACCATAAATCATAACAACAAACCAAAACAAAAGACACTTTCACTTTTATAAAATGAAATTTGACTATCATTCTTCTTCAAATTCTCCTCATGCTTCAAAGTGTTTGTGTGTCCCTTGTAATTTTGAGTTTGAATTTCATAATCATCACTTCAAATTTATGGGGATAATCAACATAATTTTCATAATCATTTATTATGAAGATTATGGGATTAATTACCACAGTCTCCCCCTAAGGGGAAGCCTCAGCCCCCAGCCAATATACAATCCCACCCCCCAGCATAAATACCAGCATACATACAAACTAGCATATCACAACAGCATCGCATCTTTCTCAATCTCAAATCTCTTTCAATACCGCAATTGCCACGCCCAAACTGCCCTTCATGAACTTGTTGATGACCATGTCTTCTTAACCTCAGCGCGATGTAAATGGCACAGCAATCCAAACTTTTGGGGCGAAATGGAGTGAAGAAGATTTGTGTGGTGTGCGTCCAGACTTGTTGGTGCCAATCTTCTCAAGTTTTTGGAAGGGTTTGTCTTTGTATCAGGCATGAATGCACTGGATGTCAAGCTTGTGAAGGCTCACTGGCATACATGCTCTATTGAAACAATGCCTACCTATATACTGTACATGCAGACCTTTTAAATCACAAAGGATCTGCTCAGAGCACTGTTTTGTAAGTCGCCCTGTTGGCGAAGCAAGCCTTCTCATGCACTTTCGTCGTCGCCAAACGTCGTCGCCAAAATTAGCGAGCAACTGGCATGAGAAAGTGCTAATTGTTTCAACAATCCTTGCTCCACCACTGACAGCCTCCTCCCACTGCCCGCCAGCAACAGTGGTATCCCGAGTTCATGGCCCGCAAGGCATCCTCATTGGATGTGCTGTTGGTGTCTGCAGCCCCAGCGCTCAATGCAAGGATGATGAGGCAAGCGAAAAAAAGGATTGGCGCCATGGAAATTGCCGACACCCCTGAGCTAAAAAGCGTGCCCCAGTGGTTTGAGCAAAAGATGCTGAGAAATGACACAAAATTCCAAGCTCAAACTGCAAGAGCTAATTTCTGTAGCTTTCCAATTGAGAATGTCAAAGATGCTCAAATTGAAACAAATTCCAAGTTCAAGCTCTCCAAGAACATGTGGCTTCAAACCTCTGACTGGCATATTCCCAACAGCTGAGCGCCCCGACAACAGGATGAAGAAGAGATTGATGACAAAGCCAAGGCGAAGAAGGGCAAAGGAACATGGAGCAATCCCAGCCAATGACCACATCAAATCAACCATCTCATGGTTGCATCAAGTAGGCATAAGTAAGAAAAAAATGAACTTACAAAGCTTTCTAAAAACACTAAATCTTTAAAAGTTCGTGCCTCATCAACAATCTTGGGTAATCAGTCAATTTGTAATATTTTTGGTTCAACTTTTCTGCAATCTCTTGCACAACATAATAACCATTCAGCCAGTGGGAAGTTCTTTCTTTCTCTGTAATTGCTTTCTTTCTCTTAATCTTTACCCTATCACCAACATTCAACTCAGGATAGATTTTTTCCTTCTTTGCCTTTGATGCTACATTCAGCATTGCCCTGAATTCATTTTTATCCTTCCTTGCTTGATTAGGTGTCATACCTGTGGCGGAGTGTTTCATCTTATCATTATATGTGAGCATAATTTCTAAATTGTAGTCTGTCCACTGTATATTCTGCTTTTCAGCTTTTTCATCAGCTTCAACTCTTTTGAAAAGCATATCCTTATACGTTTTTATGAAACGCTCAGCAAAAGCGGGATGACCTCTTGTTCTATACAACTCAATACCTTCACCTTCCACATAATTTTTAAAGTCTTCACCTGCTATGGCACGTTCATCATCAGTGTAAATTATTTTACTTTTCTTACCATTTTCTTTCATGCCTCTTTAGTTGCCTCAAGGACATCCTCACCATTTTTTGTTTTAATTGGAACTACCACCGCAAACTTGCTTAAAACATCAATACACACTAACCCACCTCTATATTTTTGTTCTTCATCAAAATCATAATAACCCACAAAGAACAAATCTATCTGGAACGTGTGAAAATTATGTGGTGCTATGAAGGAATTATGACCTCTTGGCTTTGCTTTTATTTCTACATTCCTTTTAAAGAATTGTTCAACATCTGACATTTTTATTGTCGGTTCTTTCTCTCTGGCATCTTTTAAAGTAGTAGCCTTGCTTCCATAGCCACTTCTATCAAAATAAATATCACTAATAATCTTCTGCTTATTATCAGCCATTATATTTATAATGATATTTTATTTGAAAAAGCGCAATTACAAGACACACAATAACCTTTACAATTATCTTTAAAGTGAGCTTCACAACAATTAACTCTTTGACAGGTTATATTTGATGAAATCCTGCCATCTTCAAAATCTATCACCAACGGTTCATTACAATTCTCACACTGGGTATTCATCAGGTTCATCAAAAAATCTACATCAACATAATCATTTCCTTCTACATCTCTACCTGCTTTCTTGTCGTGCTCAATGTAATTTAAAACCTTTCTCTCAAAATACTGCTCTACTATCCTTCTAGATTTACTTTCTTCACCTTCACTATATTTGAAAAACTTAACTCTATTGAAATCAGTAGCCCTTGTGATACTTGTAAAAAACCAATTCTTACTAACATACCATTCATTCCAATCATATATGACTATATCACCATCAACACTACAGCCCTGCTTTGAGTGAGCGGTGTAGCAGTAAGCATAAATAAAATGTTTTCTCAATAGTTTCAGTTCTATATTTTGCTTCTCACCAGTTGCCACATTTTGTAAAACAACAATATCGCCAACAATATTCACAATCCTAAATCTAAAATTGACATTAAATTTCTTCCCTTTAGTCTTCATATATTTTCGGCATATAACTTCCTCACCAATAACATATTCTTCAGTTATATTTTTCAGTTCCCTGATTTTGCTTGAAACCATTGTACAGGTGTTGTTTGTATAAGCAATGTTATTCTCATACATTTCTATCTTGTCAGTCCATTTGAAATATGTATCAATGATTTCTCTAAAAGATGTGCCTTCAAAAATCAACCTTTTAACATCTCTTAACTTTTGCCTATCTTCTTCAGTCTTCAATCTCTTACATTCATAAAGCATAATATTATTTTTGAAAATTAAATTAATACAATGGTCAGCATATTTTTCAAAAGCAATTACATTACTTACACTCTCAGGATTTTTCAATTGCTTTGTATCACCTGTTGCTAATACAATCTTATCAGGATTATTTTTCTCAAAGTCCCATATCAAAGCCCACTTGCCCACATTTTGAAAATATATCTCATCAAACACTATGACATCATAACCTGAATAGTCAAACTTTTGTAGTCTCTCATCTCCAAATGAAATACCAAAAAACTTATTTATGGTAGTCCATTCACAACCGCATTGTGGCCCTAACTCATTGCTATGAACAACAAACAACACTTTGTAGTTTCTATTTTTCAAATGCTTACATATATAACTCTTGCCTGAACCTGCGAACTCTGCCCTAACCATCAGCCTCCTATTGGTCATAATATGTTCATCTATGATTTCATCAGTGTTCCATTCATCCTTCACCTCACCTGTCATATTAAAATATTCAGTTATATCACATAATACACTGGGTTGCTTACAAAAAGCCTTGCTGGGAAAATTGAATTTGTCAGACCACCTCCATTCACCAATCTCACTACCGAACTTCAACACCTCCCTTGCTTTTGCTAAATTACATTTATCTATAACAAAGGCATCAGTTTTTACTGAATACACCATTACACCATCCCTCATAAGTGTTTCATAAGCCTCATTCATATCAAAGTTATGATGTTGTAAAATCAGTTCTTTCACATATTTATATCCATTCATTAAAGTTTTTGTGTCAGATATGTTAAGCACATAATGCTTGCACTCATCCACAATTTTAGCAAGTTCTTTCTCATCATTTTCAGGCTCAATGACATTGCCTTTATCATCAAATTCAAGCAAACAATCATCATCATTATCATTCACTTCACCATCCCATTTAGTTTCACTAATGATACTTATATCACCACCGTATTTTTCCTGATAGTAAAAGGCATCAACCATTTTTGAAAACACAATGGATTTTTTAGCAGTGTTAGTTTGCTTTTCTAACAAGCCGATGTTGATACAAGCAATCATTTTCTTTTTCATTTTGTCCTTCTCTTCATCCTCATCCAGTTTCAATTCCCAAAGTTCATTAATTAGTTTTTTGTAATTAACTTTGTAGGTGTTAGATGGAATTTTGTAATAAATGACTTCAACATCATCATAATATTTTTTCAAAAACTTACCGTAAATCAAGTTATAAGTCCTGTTGAAAAATAGATTTCTAACTTTGCTTTTAACAAGATATAATGTTAAAGCATTCATCTTGTTAAAATCATTCTTTGAATAATCATACTTTTTCCAAATATCAAATTCAGAAAAACAAGACACTTCTAAAACATCCATTGTAGATTTAGTGTAGGCTTTCCTCCTATCTAATTCAATGTGTGTATCCTTTCCTTCAATGATGCTTTCAAAATATCCGCTGGGAGCTATGCTATGTGCTATTGAAAATATTTTCAAGTCATCATTGTTATAATATGACTTGTGATTAGGATTGAACATACCTTTATTAAAATTGAAAAATGCCTCATTTACTTTGTTAAACATATCAGCACCGCTACTACCAATAGAAGTATCCACAGCGCAGTCTATCAAAGTTTGACTTCTGATGTTCAAAATCAACTTATTAAATTTTACCTTGAGTGATGCTACATTGCCACCTGCTCCCATTATGATTTTAGGTTCATACTTTGCCCTCTTGAACTCACAAAAAATTGTATTCAAATTCTTGCCACTCACCAAATTCACTTCTTCTTCAGTATCTTCATTAGCTTCAACTATACCCATTATGTCATCAATGCCATTGAAAAAATCATACTTAACAGGCTTCTCTTTGCTATTTAAATGAAAGTCAGTAGAAGCATTTAGTTTCATATCTTCCTCTAATTCCCTTTGTGCTATGCTCTTGATGTTGTCATTCATTGTGTAAATGTGGTTGCCCTTAATCAATCCAAACAAAACATTAACATTTTTGTTCTTCTTATCAGGGTCATAGGTAAAAATCTTT